>VZRS01008105.1:151758-220771 GCA_013398055.1 Ifrita kowaldi
GTAGCAGAAAAACCCAGATCCTGCAGAGTCTGACTTATGACATGATGCAACCAATGTGTGAGCGTTTTTGGCTTTCCCTTCTCTCTGAACAGCCCTCAGTGCCTGCCATGTCCAGGACCCGGGAAGTGCAGCTGTACTGCTGTTACCTCCATTGCTCCTGCAAAGGTGTTACAGGAAGCAGGAGGGGCGAGAGGCAGGTAAGGCATCAGGGAACAGCCGGACTGACCTCCACTCTCCTCCACAGAGGCATCGAAGAAGACAGGTCTTTCCCTCAGGGGACGCTTGGAGATGGTGATGGGTTTGTGCCGCCGGGCAGCCACCCTGGGTGGGGGCACCGGGGGGGCTGCGGTGTCCTCTGGGGGGCCAGAGTAGATCTGTAAAGGGAGACACATTCAGGTGACCCAACACAAAGGGGTCACTGCCTCACCTCCTGCTGCAGGTGCCCCCACCCAGCACAGAGGGGGATGGTGGCCACCACTGATACTGTCCCCACCACTGACACTGTCCCCGCTACTGACGCTGTCCCCACCACTGACACTGCCCCCACCACTGACACTGTCCCTGTGGCTCAGCAGGAAGATCACAAACACAGACAATTTGTAGAAGCAAATTCTCCTGGAGCAGACGAGAGAGGCTTTGAGGCTTTGGAGCTGACAGCTCCTGAGCAACAGCAAGATTCCCACTGTCGAAGAGGTACAATCCCCAAAACACTCAAGTCAACCTTGCATTGTTTCGAATCTAACACTAAAACCCTTCAGCTCTTGGCTTACAATGACGCGTTTGACACCAGGAAATTACCTGGGATGAAATACTGGCATACAAACAATGCTACTGAGGAGTTTTATCTCCTTTTCTCACTGGTCATGTGGCACCTATTTGGTTGGGATTAATTGCGACGTTCTTATTTATGTCAGGGCTTTTTTTAAGACCTGAAAAAGAATTACATCTGAAGAGTGGAAACACCATATCAAGGCCCAAAGTGCTGCTCCCGTGTTCTTCCCAGGTATGTTAATTGAAGTTTTATCAGGGATTTAAAGCCTGAATTACTATGGAGAGGGTTGGCCTGAGCTGCTGAGCCCAGAGGCTATACTGCCTGTCCTGGGAGATGTGGAGCTGGTCCCTTCCTGGCTCCAGCCCAGAGGAGGAGAGCTGTGCCAGCCCCACCGGCATGCTGGGTCACCACACCCTTGGGCCACACTTCAATATGGAAAAACAACATTATTGCATCACCCAGAAAAATCTTAACATGAAGAAATGTAACATTCTGCTTTGATTACAGGCTCATTTTGGTAATTCAAACCAAAAGTGTCTTCCTTCTTCTCTGGGCCAAAGAGCAGGGCTGAGAGACCAGGATGGGGGATGGGAGAGGAAAACATGTCCCTAGTTTAACCTCCTTGGTCCCAAGTGTGTGCCTGGGGAGGGCGGGCAGTGGCCGACAGCCCCCCACACCCCACGGTCAGGCTGCTCTGGCCCAGCCTGGGCTGGCTTGGGATAAATCCATGTGCCGGGACTGGGCTTTGCTCCCGACAGCCTAGTTCACTCTGCATGAGGAGAGGAGGAACAACACAGAATCACAGAATCGTTCAGGCTGGTAGAGCCCACAGGGGGTCAAGCTGGTCCATCCTCCCGGCTCAGCAAGGGTATCCCTAAAGCAAATGGCACAGGATTGTGTCCAGACAGTTCTGGAATATCTCCAGTGAGGGAAGATTCCACACCCACTTGGAGAAAAAACCTCCACACTCAGGGTTTGGTGGCACAGGGCAGGTACTGGCTCACTGCCTGCTGGGCTCTGCCCTGGGCAGGGGCAGGACATGTTCCTCACTCCAAAACACAAGGTCTGGAGTACTCTCTCCGTCTGGGTTCAGAGGGACTTGCTGTGACATAACAGCCCATGAGTTAAAAGCAGCAGCTCGTGTATTAATAAAACAGTAAAGGATTGCCTGCAGGAGGGAACTTTTTTGGAAATATCAACCTCATCCTTATATCCTGACCAGAATCCAATCCTGCTTTTAAAAGAAACATTAAGCTCCCCATGGACACTTATACAGGTACCAGAGAATACTGTTTTCAACACCTGAAACCCAAGCTAAACTCACCACAAATTACTCTGTTTAAGAGGTGGGTGCAGGCTCTGATTTACATCTAATTGAAAACCCAAGTTAAATAACCCAAAGGTACAAAGATATTGACAGACCCTCACCTTAAGGAGGTTTGTACAGGGAAGAAGAACAATCAACCCATTTAATTTAACCACGGCATTGAAACATGAGCTGTGGAAACAGCAATTATCCACAAACACTTCATGAATAGTTACTTTGTCCTCCGAGTCTTCAGATTGCACCATATAACCCACATCCCCTCTTCCACCAGACTCATCTGAGCTGTTTGCTCATGTGTGAGCTGAAGACGCTCTCAGCTCCAATGTTGAACTTATAAACTCAATCTAATAAAAGTGACTAACTTAACCTTATTGCTAGAGAAATTAAAAGCAAGCAAAAGGATATCTGTCTTAATTAAAGTTGTCATCCCAGCTCTCAGAGGTGGCAGGGTGTGTTGATTCAGACTGTGCCTCAGGCTGTACGGAGGGGAGCACAGAGCCTCATCTATGGAGTGAGCGTGTGAGATCCCAGACACAAACCAGTGCCCGTTTTTCTGTGGGAACTTTTTACAAGTATTCATAGAGACCTACAAAGGAATTGGCTGGTGTTTCCATGAACTTCTGGTGTGGGTACTCAGAAGCCTCTCTGAGCTCTTTCATCCCGTTTCAATCCTTGGCATTACAGCTGACTCCCACCACCTCATCTGGTCCCACAACCCCATGTGGTCACCACCTGGTTGCTCTGGCTCCACATCCCTGTTGCAAGAACCTTGCTGTTCCAGCTTTGGCTGCCTCTTCCTTTTCCAAATGGAGCTTTGCTCCCGCCCATGTGCTGCCCTGTATGCTGGGAGCTGCATCAGCCCCCTCACAGCAAACAGCATCCCTGAATGAACGGCTCCACCCGCTTCCTGCCCCTAAGGCATGAGAGAGGTTTGGTTACTGTGTACTCTGCTGTGAAAAGTGGGAGGACCAAACTCACTCCTTGGAACCCCGGGCTGCTTCCTGGGCAGTAGTCTGCTCCCTGCTCGGGATCTGCTGCTCTGGATGCAAGCTGGATGCTCCAGCTTTCAATATTAACACCCAGCTCTTGTCATCCCCCAGCCACCTGACACCCCTGAGTTGGTGTCGGGTATCGCTGAGAGCAAGTGCGAGCACACAGTGGAATATTCTGCTTTCCAAAGACAGAACTCCACATGACAAAGCTGTTGTCTGCACGTGCATCTTCAGCACCACCCCAGCAACCAGACCGTGGCTGGGCACACGGGTGATACTCAGGCTGAAATACCCAGAGCAGATCCATGGAAAGCAGATGAGACTGGAGGCTCTCCAGGGCTCTCTGTCCTGTGAGAGCATGGCCCAGGGCCACAGGCACCAGCCTCAGCTCCTCCAACTGCTCCATCCCTGGCAGCAGCTCCCTCAGACTCCCCCTCACTCCACAGAGCACCTCCCTCAGACTCCCCATACCCATCTCCACACTGTCCCTGTATCTGCATCTGAATGCATCCACAGCTGAATTACTTTCATCAACCGTTCAACACTTGTCTGCTCTAGGTTTCTTCCACTAATTTAACAGTTGTGCAGTGTCACATCTTGGACTGTGCCCATTAAAACCAATTCTGCTCTGGCCTAGCTCCTGTCTCGCAAAAGAAAGAGTGGAGCCCTGTAATGTCCAGTCATACAATAGTGTTTTTTCAATAAAGCTTCCCCTTATTTAAAAAGAAAAGGCAAAAATGCCCAGACTCGCTGTTTCCTCTGGGACCAGATAACAGCAGCATTGAGGAACACACCTGCTACCCTTTGCTTCCTCCTGAAGCCTTTCAGAGCAGCGTGTTACAGCCCAAGGAGACTCCAGAAGGAGCCGGAGTGCTGCCAGTTGCCACAGCAACAGTCTGCAGAAGCAGGCTGGAGCAGCCAGAGCTGCTCTGGGGCTGCCCCGTACCTTCCCAAAGTGCTCTATCAGGATCTCGACCACGATGTTTTGGAACTTGATGTTCATCATCGCTGCCACAGTGTCCTCCTGTGCTCGCATGAGGGTGGGCCCGAAGATCACCCCCATGTTGGACGGAGACATCAGATTCTCCCGGCTGTGCTCACAGACGCTGCAGAGAGCAGGGGAAGGAGGAATAGAGTTGGGCTTGGTTTGCTTTTTCCAAACAGATCTTATTCCAAGAAAAAACCCAAAACCCAGGATACACTAAGAATCAGTCATTCAATTTTCTTTGTTGTGTTTCAGGAGAATTTGTTTCGCAGCAGTGACAAACATGGCTCTAGCTCTGACACACACGTTTGGCTTGGACAGATGCTGGAGAGAGCAATGTGCTGACAGCATCTTTATTTGATCTCTTCCCACTCCCAGCTCCTCTTTAACTCTGTAATCAAAAGTTATCAGCAACACATATACACAAAAGGAATGATTTAATTCCAATATCCTTTTTATCCAGAATTGACTTCTGTCTTTAATTTTCCTTCTCTCTGAAGGAAGAGAACTGAATATAAGGGAGGACACTATGGTGGTTTCCAACAAATCTCTGAGGGGTGACAATTTACGGCCCCTGCTCTCAGAGTGCATTTTCATTGTAAAATCATTTCCTGCTCTGTGCATGTCTGAAAGGATGGAAGGAGCAACCAGAAAGAGAAGCACCACTTGATGCAGAGGGCAGCAAAGACAGTCACCCCCTTTGTGCAATCCGCATGGAAATTCCCAAGGGGATTACGGTGGATAAAATTTTGCAAACCTGACCTTCAAAAAGGCTTGTTCTGCTGATTCCATTATTCCCCTTTCTTTGGTTTTAGAGGAAAACGTCTACTTACTTGACGAGGTGCTGGATGAGGAGTTCTAACATCTCCCTGTTCTTGTCAGGCAGTTTATAGACCAGTGCATGAATGGCTCCCAGCCTGTAATCCAGGTTCTCGGACTCTGGAAAGGAGGAACACAAAGAAGAATTTGTACCCAACACTTTCAAACTAAATACACCAGGGAAATATAAACCCAAAGGAAACCTGTGGAAGCTGATCCCTCTGCAGCATGGGAGTGATGGGGAGCAGAGGAAAGTGAGATTTCACAGCAGCAGGATGAACACTGTGAGAAACAATATGAAGTGGAAAGAGGAAGAAATGGAGCTTGAAAGGGAGCCCAGGGACACATGCCAAAAGAGGCTGGGCATGGGCTGGTCCTCCCCTTCGCACACTTGTCCCACACACTTGGGAGCACACAGCCTCCCTCTGGGAGTCCTATCAGCCCAGAGAGCTCTGACACTGAACAACACCTAAAATATCCTGCAGGGCAAAAACCTGAGTCCCTGACCCAAAGAGGTCACCCTTAGAAGCATAAATAATCAAGAAACAATAAAACACCTAGTGTGAGAAGAATGGTGTGGGGTCTGGGTGGTTGGGAAGCTCAATGGTGCAAGTTTCTGAGGGAGGGCAGGGAAGGGATAAACGTCTTGCCCACACATCATGGGCTTAACGAGCTCTGCAACTAATAAATCCTGGGCTTGACCACCTTCAGCAAGTGGTGGAACATTTCCCTTTCCAAGAAAGAATGGGTGTTATTCATTCTCCAGAGGGACACATAAAGAAGAGGTGGGCACTCTCCCAGTGACTTCTGGAGGCACAGTGGGATGAGGGATACTCTAATGCCACACATTTCCAAATGCCAGCACTCCCATGCTGACGGGGATGACCAGCTTCCTGCATCCGTCTCCCTCACAGGGCACTGGCTCACAACTGTCATGGCTTATCTGCAATGGCCACAAGGAGGTGACAGCCGAGGACAGGCTGGCTCAGCACAGGTGAAGCCCTGGCACTACACTTGTGCTTCTTGGCTGACCTCTGCTATTCCCAACTGTGACTCAATCCCAACAGCTACAGCAGAGAAATGTCTTCCATGTGCTGGTAGACACTCTGTTCTCAACATCCCAGGACAAATTTCACAACCTAAAGGGAACACCTACTTATCTGGGTAGCAACAGCACCATCCCATTCCCTTACAGGTTTTAAAATAAATATATCAATACTAGGGGGAAACAACTCTTGTGGCACACTTGTGCTGCTTTCAAAGTGAGTGACATCCTCTGGCTCTCCAGACCCTCCGAGAACACAAGACCCTGTTTGAGGGAAGGGCACTGCAGTAGCAAAGGAGGGAAGGGAACATCCAGCACCACATCCCCTGCACAGATGAGCACTCGGAGGAGAGGGTCACTGCTCTTTCTATAGGTGAAGCAGCTGGACACCACGGGCTGGCAGAGCTCTGCCAAGTGATTTTGATGGACCCTGGCTGGGGAGAGCAGGGCCAGGGACCATCAGTGGGGCAGCTGTGGGACTTACTGGCAGCCAGGACCAACTCTTTGTGGAGCTTGTACGTCATGACAGGTTCAGACAGGTTCCTGCAACAACCAGAAAGAAAACTGAGCTCTGCAGGGCATTGTGACCCACTTGTGACCCATCTTGAACCAATGGGCAAACTGGCTCATCCCTCAGTGCCACCAGGTCCCAGTGGCATCTCCCCCTGCAGTCAATATCACTGAAACAGCTCTCCCCATGGGATTGAGGGGTTCTGCAACACCCATATTTATCATTCCTCTTCCCAAAGCCTTTGTCACTTTGCCCTTTTCAATAGCCAGATGCGGATATCTGGCAGCTCATTCCACCTTTCATCTGGATTAGCCCCAGTCCCCTTTGCCTCCTCGGGGCAGGTGTGACCTGCAGTGTTACCTGAGATAGAACTTCAGTGAGCTGGTAATGGTCTTGATGTCCCAATCCCCACTCTGCAGATCCACATCCCCGGGGCATTTTGGATCTGGAGGAAGAATGAAAAGGTTTCAGAATAAAGTTCATTTAGAGGTTGCTAATAAACAGTCTGCTTGGGGTGGGGGTTTCCCCTTGAGACACATGAAGCCACAGCAGCACACAAAGAGAGCTCCTGATTCCCATGGCTGGGAAAAGCAGAACACCAGCACCAGTGTCAGGATTTTGGAGAGGCTGGGGAGCAGTGCTGATGATGGACAAAGAGGGAACACAAGGTAAAATTTAAGCAGTGCTGAAAAGTCACTGAGAGCATATTCTCTATTGTTTATTTTTTCCCAAGGCTGGCAGAAACAACGCATTTCAACAGGTCCAAGACAAGCTTTCTGATATCCAAAGTAATCTGAATTCCAGCTCCAATCCCTCATTTGCAGCTACTCCCATGAAGGCTGGTCTGGAAGCATTCCCTCTTGCTGCATGGAGAGGTGGGAGCTCAGCACTATGGAAGTACAGTTTGCTCCTGCCTACCCCCACTGATAAACCACATAATGTCTGTGGTGCCACGAAGTGAAGGATGTGGTTGTAGGATGGGGGGAAGCTGGACTACAGAAATAAACAGCAGAATTTATTTTTAAAAATAAATAGGACTAGAGATTAAAAAAAAAAATTACATGTATCTCCTTAGAATGGTTAAGGATGAAATGCTGCTGCAGCAGTTATTTCTGTGGTGTTGGACTTCCCATTGTGCATTCATATGCAGTGGGATGGCAAGTGGTTACCCAGACCCATGCAGATAAACAAAACCAAAAGCCACTCAGTGGTGGGATTCAGAGGAGAAAACCACAGAGGAGGGTGAGAATCAGCAGCAATAGAACCTGAGGCTCAGCAATGAGTCATAGGCCAGTGGAGCTGGGCAGATGCCTGAAGTCATGGCTCTGTGAGATTTGGGCATAGCCAGACAGCAGTACAAACCAGGGTGTTAATAAACATCCAGAGTAGAAGCAATAGAAAAGAACAGCCAAAGCCTTTGAATGCTGCATTAATATCAGATGTCTGAGCTGGTGTGAGCCCAAGGCATGGAGGCAGCGAGGTGAATGCAATCCCTGCCCTATGCTCCAGCCCTGGGCAGGGCTGGGGAAAATGGCTTGGCCTTGGGCAGGCAGGGATTGACCCCAGAGGTCCCCCAAGAGGCTCGCAGGTGACCATGAGGTGAGGGTACGATGGCCTCAGCCAGGGCCCAGCCCAGAAGTGCCTATCCTGGCACAGAGCAGCGCTGCTGAGCCCCACAACCTGCCCAGACTATTAAGACTGTCCCCAGTTGCCAAGCTTGTGTGACAGACAGATCCAGCCACAGGAAGGCCGACAGCAGGAACACATCCATTGACTTCTGAACACGTACATTGACTCCTTAACGTACACACTGCACACAGCAAGGTGTCCCCATCCTCGCAGAGAAAAACCTGACACCAGGGTGGAGGGCTCCCTGCGAAGGCCACCTTCCCAGTCCAACCCATCGTGTTATCCCAGGAAAGAAGGGGAAGATGAGCTTCAGAGTGGTCGCAGGGACCAAAACCCATGCTGGACATTTCTCACTGTGGAACCTGATCCTCTCTGTCCCTCGCAAACAATTCAAGAACAGGACAGTGTAATTGCACAGAATAATTAATTCTTACCAAAAAAGGCATTCAGCAACTTCTGCACCTGGATATTGCTGCCAACAGTCCGGTACACGCCCTCCGTAGTGATTCCTAAGAGGACAAAGCCAAGAGCATTAGCCGAGGTTTCCCGCTGGTGGCCCAAAAGCCCCATCTAGTGGAACTGTTTTCCTGCTGCTGGGCTCTGTCCCACAGCCCGGGCTCTGTCCCATATCCCGGGTCCTGTCCCATATCCCAGGCCCTGTCCCACTCCCCAGGCTCTGCAGGCAGGGGCTCCGCTCACCCTCAGCAGCTGTGGCCACCAGCAGCACCGTGGTCACCATGTCACGGTCAGGTGAGCACAGCCAGGGCTTGGGACACACCAGCCCGCACACCCCATTTCTGGGGGTGCTGCTTTGTCATGGGTTTGCTCAACCCCTCACAGAAGACAAACACATTGAAAGAGAATCTGAAAACACTGGCCAGTGCTGGGACAGGCAGAGCCACTGTCTCTCCTGGCTCTGCGAGCAGGGTCTTTGTGCCCCCGCTGGCCTTGGCTGCCACAGCCCCAGAAATCTGGAGGTGAATCCAGGCCCCCGTCTCACACTGGTGATGTCCACTGGATGTTCACTGGTGCAGGCTGGACGATATGTGACAGCCCAGAGGATGAGCTGCCACCTCTCCACCTGCTTCTGCTGCTTCACAGACTGGGGCTGAAGGAGCCTGTAGCCACCCTTGGCCCTGCTGCCGGAGCTGTTCTCCTGCTGCCCAACAGTGCATGTGCTCAGGGCCAAAACTGAGAAAACCATGAGCGAAAACAGCATAAAGGTGGAAACACAACCCCAACCGACTTGGTACAACATTCCCGACCATGTGGGATTTCTGCTCCCGAAGAACACGCATTTAACTGAAGAACACACATTCCTCAGCTGGAAGCTGAAGTCCCGTGTCAGTGACTAACACTGTACTGCAGGAACTACAGGGTAACTCAAGGCCATGGGAAGCACGGCCAGGCCGGATGAGCTCCTCACCTTTGGTCTCCACTGCATTGATGCACTTCCGAACAAACTTGAAGCCGACCTCGTTCAGCTCCACTGTTTTGGACAAGGAAGCTGTGTTAGCTGCCTGAGCACTCCTGGAGAGCCCTGGGACACCCTCACCCCCAGCGCCAGCCCCTCTTGGCACCCGGAGTTGCAGTGCCCCAGCACAGCAGAGTGTTCCCACCTGCACTGCATCCCCCCCCACACCCTCAGGAAAACACTGGCATTCTGGACATCCTGACAAGGAGTTATTAGTTCCATATGCTCTCCCATTTTTCCCTGAATTTATTTTGAGTTGCAGCACTGCTCCCCACCTCCTCTCTGTCTTTAATAATAGTGTAAATCGATGTTTGATAATAATAATAGTGTAAAAAATTTGGATTGTGTCTGATAAAGACTTGAAAAATCACTTCCATGGCAAAATCTGTAGTTAAAGCTCTTCCCCATCATGGGATTGTGTAATTTCTACTTACCTACATCACTAGGATTAAAAAGCAAAACCAATCCTCTTGATGTGCTGAGGAAAGCTGAGCACAGGGCTTGTTCCACTGAGCTAGGGAATCCTATGGGATCCCTGCATTTTCAGCAGGTTGTTTATACTGGTTCTGTCTGCTCTGAGCAACAGCAACATCAAGCTCAGACGTCTCTTAGCCCTACCCCAGGAATAAGCACAGACCCACCTGGTGCTTGATACTGAGGGCTGTGATACCACTGGAATTCTTACCAGCTCTAAGCTATTACAAATAGAGAATGTTTATTCAGTAAGACCCAAATCACATTCCTCCCAGCGTGTGATGTGAACACGGCCACACAGCAGGTTTGTGCTCATGCTTCTGGGAATGCTCCCTCCATGCTCTTTAGAGCCAGCTAGTTACAGTGCTGATGAAGTGAGCTCTGAGACAGAATGCAGGTTTCACTCAGCTAACAGAGCCCCAGAGGGTTCCAGGGCTCTGCAGAGTACACCCCACTGCTGCAAGAGGGGACATGGGACGCCATGGTGGGTGGGAGATTCAGGGAACCCAATGCCACCTCTATTGCTCTATTACAATCTTTGTTAAGATCTCTCAAAATCTCTCACAGGGGTTTGGAGGTGCAAATTGAACCTTACATCCCACTACTCCTGGCTAAATAAAAACTGCTCGCTGCAGTTCTGTGCAACTTGTTCTTATCTGGGCTCAGTGCCAGCCACTGTGGTACAAGAACAGAAGTGACACTGCTGTCATGGAGCAGGGACACTGCTACTCAGCAGGAATTGAGGATGAGTGTATCTGCAAGGAAAATCCTGCCTGGCCTCGAGGCTGTGAGAGCCCAAAGAACAGCAACAGAAGTGACTCACTTTCTTCCTGCTTCGTGATGGGACTGTGATAAATCTGAAAAAGGGAGAGGGAATGGGAGAGCGAGAAACAAAAGCTCATCAGCATGATTTGGTATTTATTTCTGAAAGAAAATGCAGCATCCCACAAATCACCCATAGATCACCCATAAATCACTCATAAATCACCCACAGATTACCCAGAGGTAATCACAGCCAAAAAGATAATGTCCCATGGAAATGTCATTTTATAATTAGGCAAGAACCCACTATCTGCACAATCAAGGAGCTTCTGCTGCCTCTCTGCATTTCAGTGCGGCACCTATTGCGAGGGAAATTCTCTGTTCTGTAGGCAAACCACAGGGCTCTGAGCTTTGCTCAGACTGAAGGAAGGAAACACCAGTAGGCACAGAAAGGTGGGAGAACACGGGTGCAGGGTGGGCAGCGACATCTGAAAAGGTGGCTAAGAGACAGACAGACAAAACATCATCTCCGGCAGGTAGTGAGGAGTAGAAATAGAAACGAACGAGCCTCGGAAAGGCCGGTCCTCAGGCGGGCTGGCACAGCAAGGGAACATCCCCAGATTTAAGGGGGAAACCCAAAATCCCCAGTGGTAGCCGAGGGAACGGCACGGAGCCCATGGTGATCGTGCAGCGCTGATCCCGAGCGGCACCCGCCGGCAGAGGACACTGCTCGGCAGCGCATTCCAGCTGGGATCAGCTCCAGGAACACTCACCGGCTCCTTCCCGTCCATGGCCTCCATCCACAGCCTTCGGTTGGCTTCCGAGAGCGCCTGCAGCGTGATGGTCCCGGACCTGCGCGGAATTCCCCCAGGGACACGCAGGGAAAGGAAGAAAAGTTGTTTTTAATAGACATCAAAAAGGGATTTGCTGCAGGCCCGTGGGGTTTGGGGATGTGAAGCCTCTCACCTTTCATTAGTTTCAATGTCAAAACAAAACCTTTTGTCTATGGAGTCAGTCTTTCTCCTTACACAGGATTTCAGGGTCAGGTCCAAGGTGCCCTAGGAGAGACCATGGAAGCCAAGGTGAGAGGACAGCAACATGGGAGATTTCGGGCTCCTCAGGCCCCTCAGCTGCAGCCCAGCATGGCATTGCCCATGGCGTGTGTCCTGACATTCTGATGGCATTGGTACCAGGAGAACAGGTGGTCCTCCCACCATCATCACAGGCAGAGATGAGGCTCCGAGTTCCAGGCTTGCTCTCAGCCAGAGAGTGTTCTGGACTTCACAGCACTACCCCACACAGCAGCACCCTGCCTCTGCAGTGCTGGAACACTGCTCCAACAAACCCAGCGAGGCACTCCCTGGCCTCTGAGGCCAGGACCACGCTCACCCGTGCTCTGACACAGCTGGGTCCTAATTTTTATCAGGGCTGGTCATCAGTACCAATTACCCACACCATGAATGATCCAAATGGCTGTACACAAACTCTGTGTGGCAAAGGGATGTATGTTTCCTCACCCCAGATAGAGCAGACGTGCTCTGGAGACGCTCAGCTCTGGCCCTGGGTGTTCATGTCCCTGTGCTCTGCAGCAGAGTCAATTCATAATTTGATTGTGGGTTTGTGGCCAGCTGTGACCTGAAGGTGCAGGCTCCCAGACTGCCACAGTTTGGGAAAGGCACTAGGTTTTCCAAGCCCTTACCTGCAGTAATGGGCCTTCCTAGACATGCTTATGGCATAAATGACAAGAAATCTCTCCATACAATAGTTTGGACATTTCTTTGCCCAGCTCTCTGCCAAGGGGTTGCAAAACATCTACTTTATTTTCCTGCTGCAGTGTGCAGAGCCCTGCCAAAACCAGACCATGAGCTCACACACTGGAGCACACGCGCCTGGCTGGGAAGGCCCCGGGGACCCGCTCCATGGCAGAGGAGGGCGGGGGACTCAGCTGGAGGCACTGGCTGTGCTCCATCCTCCCACCCCTCCCCTGTCACGCGCAGGGACTGAGGGAACTCCCAGACTTTGGTAAACCAAAGCACTTTGTGAAAGAATAGTTACCCAAATTGCCACCGTAGTGCAGTTTGGAGCTGCACTGTTGCCCTCTCCTCTCCCAACACTGTCCCAGCCCCACAGAACCAGTGCTGAGAGCAGAAATCAAACCACAAGCCAGTGGCGTGAGCACATGCCGAGGCAAGGAAACGCTGCATTTAGAAGCAGTAACTCCTGTAGTAACTTGAGCCATTCAGGCCCTTCAGTGGCTGCCCCAGTTCTTGTGGCTACCAGCCCCCGTGCATGGGGAAGGATCAACATCAGCTGGTCTAGAGAGGCACAAGTTTCACCCCAGACCGAACTCATGGGCCAGCACTGGCCAATATTGCTCACATCACACGACCCACATCTGCTGCCAAACCCTGCAGGGCCTGGGCTCCCAGTGACACAGTTGAGTGAGACCTCTCCTCACGGGGGTGCCTCTTCCAGGTGACACCAAACTGCCCTGTGCAGGCAGGGAGGGGTCAGAGCCCACCCCTCTGCTCTGTGGTACCTGCAGGGTCAGCTCTCATGGGAAGGGAGGCTATCTGGGGGAAGGTGGGCCCGGTGGTTGGACCAGTGTTTGCAGATGTCCAACTCACTTGCTTAGCTCCAGGCTTCTGGTCGATGGGTGTCATCCGTAAGGTTTTTGCCTCTTTTTCGTACTGGCAGTAATACTTCACCCAGGAGATGCCCAGCGCCCCTGTGGAACACACGAGAGGCTGGAATCAGGGACAGGGTTGTAGCTGGATGCAGCCAGCAAGGCATGGTCAGTGTCGCCCATGTCCTCCCTTCTCTGGGGATGGACATTGACAGCCCCGGGGGACAGCTCCCTTGCAAGTGTCTCCATGGGCAAGAGCCAGGAGGAGAAGAGGAGAGGAGGAGGTGAGAAGGGGGAGGAGATGAAGAGAGAAGCAGGAGGAGGGGAGGAGGAGAGAGGGAGAGAAGGAGAGGACACAGGGCAGCAGCCACCTCCAGCACCCTCCCAACTCACTGCTGGTGAAAGGGCATTTGTGGGACTCTGGTCACAAGCCAGGCTGGTTTGGCTAAGCCCAGCCAAGACCTACACTGGCAGGATCTTACATGTCCTGAATGCCTGTTTCACAAACCCCACTACTTGTTCCTCCTGTTGGTGAAAACTCAATAATAAAGCAGCTTTAAAATACTCTAAAGCTCCTATTTCTGGATTTATTGTCACTTTTCCCTGTTTTCTTACCTGAACTGCTTTATAGGAAATAATTAAATAGGTATTTTTTTCTGTAATTTGTTTTTAAGTTGCAGTTGTCAGGAGGAACAACTTTTCATACTTGATTTATAGGGAAGCATAAATAGAGGCAGCAAATAGCCACTGGCCTGCAGGAACATGCCACATTTGGGATCTAAAATTACTGAGTGTGCTTTCTTTTAAAAGCAGGACAAACAGACATAAAAAGATATGTATAAATAGACTTCTATACAGGATTAAGAATGAATGCTTACAGAGTTGTCTGTAGCCTCAGAGGTCACAGTTTTGCACAAACTTATGTCCCCTGAGTATTCCTGCTGCATGGCCATGGAGAGCTGCAGGGTTTGGAAAAGGCTGTATTTGGCTTGATTTGATTCTGCTCAGAATTACAAGTTTCACTCTCAGCAGCTTAACTCAACACTGGTTCCACCTTGGCTGTGCTTAGCTGCCCGCAGAGGCTGCCAGAGGGAGGTTGGGCAGGACACCAGATTCATCCTGGTAAAGCACAGCCAAGGCAGAGTCTGCCAGAGCTCCAGGCCCTGGAGTCATAAATCCCATCTCATTGGAGCACAGGGCAATGAGCCCCGTGCTGCCACAGCTCATGTCACTTGGAGAAAGCTCTGTGCCACTGCTGCCAAAGCTGCCAGCTGAGGCTGCCGGTGCTCCCCCAGGCACCGCAGGCAGTGACGCCCCAGGCACCTCAGGCACTGGCAGAAGGGGACACCCCAGACATGCTGTGCCCTGGCAGCGGTGCAGCAGGGCTGGCCTGGGCATGGGAGCTGAGTACAGCCCACAGCTGGGTTACGTCAGGGCAGCCCAGGCCTGCACGTTCCCTATTGCATCCAGGTGCACCCCAAAGCCATTACATTTCTCCTGGGTGTACAGGTAGCCCTCGATGGTCGGCTGCCCAGGCAGCTTGCAGGTTAGGGGTGCTTCCTTCATCCTCTTCTTCAGATCTTCCAGCTCCTCCCGCGTGCTGGAAAAGTGATTCCTTGTCTGGTAACAGAAAATAAACAGAACCATATTTGAACATGAGCAAAGAGTGAGCTGCAGGTATTTATTCTTAGATAAATCTGAGGTGCTGTAGCAGAAATGAATCTGTTCCCAAGGTACAAAACATGGAAACCACTTCCCAAATCCACATGGAAACTGGCTATAAGGACCACTGGGCTCTTAGAGATGATCAGAGTCCCACCATGTGCAGAGATGGCGATGGAGTGCCATAGCTGGGAGGCCACTTGTTCCCTTAATTAAGGAACTTCAGCACATTTCAAGGCTGGGTGTAGCAGAGGCAGCACCTGAGCTCCCCTTCACACCATTGCTCGGGTAACAGGTGTATTCTCCTCCCAAAGGAGATCATGCTACACTGCTTGGCATGAGAGACACATCAACACAGGTGCAAAATCCAGGCATTTTGATGGAATACTACACCGACAAATTAATGAGCCAGCAGCAAAACCAGCTTGGCCCAGATTTATGGCTGTTGTTCCACAGAAATGAAGGCCAGTCAGGAAAGAGTGAGTATAAAGGAAACAGGACTCAGATATTCTACCCCATGAGCACATGTGGCCAGCAGAGGAGCTTAGCAAGCATGTAGCAAGCCTGTAGGAAGCCAGTACCATTAAGATCAAGGTTAGAGGCCTTCTTGGAGTACAATTTCCATCTCATGAAACTGAAAGAAAATCTCACGCTTGTTTATGCATCAGGTTAAATGATGCAACTGCAATAGCCCCTTCTAGAGAAAACAATTTCATAGACCTGTGAACTGTCCTGTGCAGGAGAGGGGAAAACACACACAAACTGAGAAAATAACTGTATCTGCAGCTCCCACAATGCAAACATGGCCAGATTGCCTGGGTGGAAAGACTTTGCCATCAAAGGAGTGTAAATCCAAATGAGAACAGAAGTCACACAGGAAAGTCCTTCAGCTGGGCAGGGACTCACGTTCTGCAGGCTGAGCTGGAGCTGCTGCTTGTATGGGAGGAAATCCTGCGTCAGCTCCACTGTCAGGTTGTTGTAAGTGAAGAGGCTATGGAGAAATGCCAGCACCTGCAACGGAGGGAAGGGACACGCTGAACTGCTGTGTTTATAACCGAAGGAAAGATGGACAGTGTGGGGTTTCAGAAATTAGAGATACAATTATTTTTTTCTTACAACTTTGGAATGATGCCAGCCTTGATGTGGCTTATCCACCACGGTGTCCCTAATGCCCAAGCTACCATCCACACATCTGTCTGAATAAAACACCCAGAACAAAAGACCTTGCAGGGAGACCCAGAGCAGATCTGCAGAGTGCTCATCCACAAGATCCACAGGATCCCACACTCCACTGCAGCAGGCACTGGGGCAGAGCAACCACCCAGAGCAGGGTCCCCACACTCAGCCACAGTCTGGGACCCCTGCAGGCCAGGCTGGGACAGGTGAGCGGAGCAGGGAACACCTCTGTGCCTCTGCACACAGACAGCACTTACTGAACCCAAGGGGGCCAAGATAATCCATAACAAGACCTGTAGCTATGTACAGTGTCCAACTTGTTCCTCAGGATCGACAGCCAGCCAGAAGAAACAGGGCTGGGGCTTCACAGTGCTCCAGCAAGCACCACTAAGGCTATCAAGCTGCAGCAAGCCAAGGGTGCAAGGTTAACTCCTACCCCACAGGACCTAATCCAACCTGGCAACTCATCCCTTCCTGCCATTGCCAGCACATCTGAGCATCAACCAATGAGACTGAGAGAAAAGGAAGCTCCTACCGGCTCCACAATACTGAATTTCTTGCTTTCTTGTACTTCCTGGATCTGGTACACGTACTCGAGGGAGGACTCAAAGAAATTGTGTCTCTCTTTGTCCACCTGAAGGTCAGCCTAGAAGAAAGAGGGAAAGGTAGAAAAAGAAAATACATCACATGTAGTTTGAAAATATTTGACTCGCTTTTGTCTGTCAGCCCACAGATAGTTCTGTCCTCACTAAAAACAGCCTGCCAGGTGTCCAGCCCAGCTTTGAACTGGAACACTGGATATTCTTCTAAGTCTGCCCATTTCTGGCTCCCTTCATTCAAGGATCCAAAACCTCTTCTCACTATGCAAGGACAAGGCTTTCTCACAGCTCATTTGTTATTTTAGCACAAGCCTTTTCTCCACAAACAACCCTATGAGGACAAGGCCACCGTCACCACCCTGTTGCCTGACTCCATCTGTGTCCCAGAACCAGCAATTCTGGAGCTGCAGCAGTGGCAGGAGCACACAATGCTCCCAGAGCTCACACAGTCTGCTTTGCAGAGATGCTCGGAGGTTGATCTGACAACTGCTCTGATGGATCTGACCAGATCCAGCTGCTCTGGTGTGGGCTGGAACAGCTGGCTTTCCTTCCTTGCTGCAACATGCCTGCAGCAGCACCAGCTGGCAGGAACCCCCCTCCTCTGCCTGCCCCCTCAGCCACCCAAAAGCACCAGCAGCAAGGCAGGATGCCAGGCCAGAGAAAGGAATAATAACTGGCTATTTTGTTGCCAGAGCACTTTGCCAGATGAAAGGGCAGCCAGTCCCCAGCTGTGGCAGTGCCACTGGTCACTGCCCTACACCATCAAGCAATGACAACACATAAAGCCACTACCAGCGTCCAACAGACACAGGACAACTATGAGCTTGGTTTCCCTGGTCTCACACAGAGAATCCAGGCTTTGGGTAGATTTAATTGATTATCAATTTCAGTGGGTTACTGGAAGGGATGATCTCCCCCCCCACTTTTTTAAGATGTAGAGCAGTTGGTGCTGCTGTTTCTGGACCCAACTCTGAGGAAAATTCCATACACACCTCCTGTAACTGAGATTCCTTCTTTTTGGAAGACAAATGCAAGTGGCGATCCAGCATAGAGTAAAACTTCTCCCCATCCTTCTCAAACTTTTTCTTTCTTTCCTGTAGATGCAAGAGGTTGAAGCAGAACCAGTTATTGGCATTTTCCAGATAAGAACATGCATCAATACCAAGATCCTTTGTGCAATACTGCATTCCCATGGACAGATTTTGGTCAACCCAGCGAGAGAACAGGAGGCCATCTCTCATTTGCTCTGCTTTCACAGCCCCTTGCCTATCTTGGATGCAATTACACCTCAAGACCCAGTCTAGCAATACTCTGTGGCATAAGAAGTATTTTTTCATGCCAACATCATGGCAAAAGCCCCAGCGATGAGGCGCTGTTCCCTCTCTCAAACTTTTCAATATCCAGTAAACTGGAGACATACTCATACATCAAAAACCTATTCACCATCTGCTGATGTGCTGTTCACACAGCCCAGAAACAACTGGGCAAACACTGCAATGTCAGAGACACATCGAGGTTAAGAAAAGGTTCATTGGAGTTTGGCAACTTTCTGTCCTAAAGAGTTTATAATTTGTTTCTGAAGAGCACCAGCAGGAAAGCAGAAGCCTAGAAGGTTGACAGGTGGGAAGGAAATCCTCATCTCCCCGTCAACAGCAGTGCAAAGAGAGCACAAATGAACAAGAGCAGCAAAGAGAGACACTCAAGAAGGAACCCCCAAGAGCAGGCAGGGAGCAGCAGAACTGAGCATCAGGCTGTTGGCTCCTGCCTTGCACTGACTGTGACACTGGCGATCATAAAACAACCAGAGTAGGGGCCAGGTTGAAAAAATACCCACTTCAGATGGTAACTGAGATATCAGGGATTCCTGGGAGGCAACTAAATTACTAAAATCAGGAAATTCCAGCCTGACAGCAGCCTCAGTGCCAGGTCTGAGCAGTTGAGAGCTGGTGTGCACATAGTGCAGGTATGTATGGGATGCCCAGATCCTCTGTCTGGCTTTTGAAAGCTCAAGAAAGTGGAAAGGAGTTAGGAAGTTCCAGCTTCCTTGGAAATTTCCGGTATCTTTCAACACCTATCTGCTGAAAGCCCTGAAATCCTGTTCTCATGCCCCAACTCAGAAATTCATGGATAAACAAGCATACACCAGTGCCACCACAAACCAGAGCAGGTGGACTCTGCCAGACTGCTGGGTACCAGGAATTTTCCTCATGAATTCAGTAGTGACTGCAGCTTCCCCTGCCGTGAAGTTTTGCTTCTCCATTCCCACTTGCACGGACTATTCCATCTGTCTGTCAGGATGTCCTGCAGCAGGATGCCTGGGGGCTCCCAAAACCCCGATCTGGGCTCAGCACAGTTGGCTCCTGATAACAGTAACAAGCCTTCCTGCCAGCTGCCTTGCTGGGAAAAGGATTCTCTCCCCACAAGAGTGCTGACATGGCTGTAGTGAAAGTACAATTACCATGGGGAAATGGCACCAACTCGACTACCCCTGCTTATGTGTAACTGTCTGGAGCAGGGCAGGCTTAGCCCAGGAAACCTTTTCACCTCAGCAATTACACGTCCTGCCCTGCAGACCCCGGAATTACAGGACACCTGAAGGGAAGTGCATCCTCTGGAATCACCCCCTGCAATATCAGGTACTGTGACTCCGTGTTAGCAACCTCACACATCAGAACAGAGAGATCTACATCAAATCCCGAGGAGCAGAGAGTCCTCCAAGGGTGAATCCTAATTTAAGCAGTGCAGCAACTGCGGGCCTGAGGCCAGGAAGGACTGTCAAAACAAACCACCACCCTCGTGACTAACGCCCGGATCAGCAAACCCAAACCCAGCGCAATGAAAGCATTTGTGGAGCAGCAGTTCCTGTGTCTGCAAGGTCACACTCCTGGGCTGTCTGTGCCACTAATGCCCCATCTAATGCAGCCAGGAACTCGTCTTGTTTCCACTTCCTTAATGAGGAGCCTCCAAACCCCAAGGCCACAGAAGTGCAGGGAAGCAGGGCGGTGGGGCTGCAGGCACAGCGCTCCTGCAGCCACCTCCTCACATCTCAGAGGAGATGGCTGTGCCAACAGCAGGTCCCGAGATGGAAACGCAAGTGCTGCCGTGGAAAGCTAGCTCCAAACCCAACCTAGAGCTCCCCTGTCTCCACCAAGGTGGCATGCAGAGGTGGTGGTGGCAGCACAGGGCTGGTGCCATCCCTGTTCCTCAGCAGAGCTGTGGATGAGCAGCTGAAGGCGCAGCAGGAAAGGGGCTGAAGCCCACTCCAGGCGTCCTCTTCTGCCTCTCACTGCCAGCAAGCAGCACACATAGGGTGACTCAGCTGTCCCCACCCTGTGGAGAGGCCAGCAGGAAAGGCAGCCACACTCCAGGCCAGAGCTGGGACCAACCTCTCCTGCTCTCTGGCTGGGAGGCTGCTCACCTGCACCAGGAGCTGTGGGAAAGCACGCGGCAAGGCAACAGCTGCCCACCGGAGCCTGGTGCTACCACGGCTGGGCACAGCAGAGCCCATGGGCAGGGAGCAGGGATGGGATGGGCAGGGGGAATGTGCCTCTGGATGCAGCAGCCGGGGAGCACGTGGCTCCTGGCTTGTCCCCAGGAGAGGTGACATTGCTGTGGGAGGCTGTGGTGCCGGTGCAGATGGCCACAAGAACAAGAACCCATGGAGGAGGCCATGAGCTGTGTGTGGCCATGGTGCCCACACAGATGGCCACAGTAGGCCACAGCCTGCAACTATAGGGAGACCACAAATCACCAGGCAGCAGCTTTGCCACCAGCTCGTGGGCAGCTCTCTGTGGGAAGGCATGGTGGGTCCTGGGGCAGAGGGGCCACCTCTGCTCAGGGAAAGACTGGTGAAGAGAAAGGAAACGCCTGGGAGAACAATGGAGCTCCTTCTGCAGCAGGAGCTGGGAAGCCAGACAGCAACTCCTTTGGGGAGTGCCTCCTCCTCTGCCAGTTCCCATGGCAGGCAGGGGCACACGGCTGCACTGGGGACACGGAGCACTGAGTTCCCTCTGGGGATTGAAGGGACTGGGAATGATGTCCAAGACAGACCCATGTGCAACAGGACCACAGTGCAGCATAGCATTTTGGGCCTCTAAGAGGGAGCTTGCCAATCATTCCCACTCTGGCTAATCAGCATATAACTGAACAGCAGAAGGATGACCTACAAATCCTTCTGAGTTGGCTGCTGAACAGAGCAAGCCAAGACAAAAAAAAACAACAAAAAAAAATCACCCAGACTGAAGCACAATCTGGAAACATGAGCACAAATTAGTTCCTCATGAATATTCAGCACAGGGCAGCCCCACGTTCCCATTAAGATTTGCCAAGTCCAAGCGCCATCCATCTTCAGTTTATTGCTCACTGGGAGCAACCGCGCAGATCCCACCGAGTGCAGGCATGAGGGTGCTCTGCAAAAACCCCACGTTGGGAGCTTTGACAGACATTGCTGCACCCAGGAACGAGCAGGAGCCTGTGGCACAGCACTGGCTGCCTGCTGTGGCAGGTGATCCAGCAGCAGCTCTGGCTGCTCTGCAAAAACCCCACGTTGGGAGCTTTGACAGACATTGCTGCACCCAGGAACGAGCAGGAGCCTGTGGCACAGCACTGGCTGCCTGCTGTGGCAGGTGATCCAGCAGCAGCTCTGGCTGCTCTGCGTGTGCCGGGTCCTGCCCAAACCCCGACTGCCGCTGGCACTGGGGCGACACCAGAGCCCCTCAGCAGCTTCAGGTCCAGCTGACCAAGGGGAAAGGGGCAAACGGACTTGCCAAAACTCCCCCTTAACCATTAGTTGCTAATTAGGATCCTCTGAAATTCCCATCTTAGGAGAGGTGGAGTGAGTGGCAAGTGAGAAGCCCAGTTCACTGGCCACTTCTCCTCTCCATAAGGAATGAAACACGCTTTGCTTGCTGGCAGCCCCCACCTCCAAGCACACCTGAGGGGTTCGGGTGCAAGATCAGTGGATGGAGGATCATCACAGCTCATTTTTATGAGGCAGCAGCAGTTAATTCAAAAACAGATTTCTAAAAAAAGTCGAGGGGTGTAGAAAGAGCAGTTCCATCAAAGCACACTCAGTTCATCCTGGTGTTTTTCCCTCACCCACTGGTTTCTCTCAAATTCTCCTTAGGCCCTGCTCCCACAGAGATGAAAGCAAGTAGAAGTTACTATCCTCCCTTTCTTTTAAAATTAGAATTAATTAAATTAATAACAGAATTAACTAAGTCCTTTTAGGAATATGTTATCCCCTATGGAAGAACTTTTGACAAACACTGCAGCTATTCAGCATTTCTCCTGCCCTTACAGTACATCCAAACAAGTTTTTCCCTCTGACTTTTTTTGTTTGCTTTGTGTTTTTTTAAAAAAAAGCTTTCTCCTTCCAAGTGAAACTGGAATTCAACTTTTCCTATTCAAATCCTCTTTGACTCAGTAAGTATGGCCAGGCTCTTCCCACAGTGTCCCAGCCCCACAGTGTGGAGCTGAGCCCCAGGGCTATGGAGAGGGAGGGATGGGGACTCCATATGTGCCAGCTCCTTTCCACACTCGCCCCCTGCCATGAGTGCCAGAGCTGGGAAGTGGGTCAGCCCAGGGGGTCCCAGATCCTCCCTTTTATCTGTGATGTGGCACAGCACAGCACAGCAAGTCACTCACATTGACAGCAAGTCACAGGAAAAACAGTGACCCCACGGGGCTGCGGCCGGAGGGAGTGGCTGGAGGGGGTCCCAGTGACAGCCCGGGGCTGCCCTGTGTGGGAGCACACCCTCCCTAGGAGACTCCATTTGTCCCGGGAAAACGGGTGAATGCAGACTCAGATGTGTTGGTCAGACTGGCTGCGCTCCAGCCAGAGGCATCACAAAGCCCCGATTCAAGGGCTCTTCCTATTTGGCTCCAGCAGCTCGCAAAGGGAACAGAAAACATCTCACAGAAGGCGACGCTGCCAAAATACGGAAACTAAGCAGAGGGCACGAATTCCCTGTGTCATGTCTCCAGCCTGTTCCACAGCCCAGCCTCAGCCTCTGCCCCTGGTGCAGAGCAGAAAGGGTCCACAGAGCAATGCCAGGCCCAGCAGCGATGGGAGGAACCCACGCTGACAGAGCCCCATTGTGAGGAGCCTCAATTTGTACTTCACACCTTCTGCTGCCGGGTGGGGATGACCTGGAGATGCTTTGCAGGCTGGCAGATGCAGGAAGGCTCTCTGCCCGAGGTGATACCCGAGGGTGCAGCCCACCAGCGGTGTGGCACAGGCTCCTGTCAGGGAAGCATCAGAGCTGAGGACAAGGGGCTGGAGCGGCTGGGGCTCACTCCCAAACTCACACCCTCTCAAGGCTTTGGGGTGGCACTGGGGACAGTGGTACCTCCCTGTGCATCCCTGTCAGTGCAGGCACGCCTGGATCCTTGCAAGGTGCTGCCCTGTGAGCTCCTGCGTGGGGCACTTGTGCTGAGCCACAGCACAGCCCTTTTCCGGCCACAGTGCCCCGGCACCTCTGCAGCTCACGTTCCTCAGAAGAAACAAAACCCCGAAACAAAACCCGGGATGGGGCAACAATGGCTGAGCCACCTGCAACAACTCCCTGCCCTCTGCCACCTCTCCAGCCGTTCTGAGCAGTGTCCTGCCACTGTCACCACCCTATGCTTCCACCTGGAGCACCCTGCCTGTCCACAGGGACCGAGGGAGGGCTGCAGGCTGCCAGGTGAATCCATGTCAGCACCAGCTGAGACCTGTGCCTGCCTGCTGGGCACGGCCACTGCGGAGCAGGACATGGGCACATGGCCCGTGCATGGAGGCAGCTCGGCTCTCGGGGCACAGCACATTCTGGCTGTGGGCAAAGTGGCCCTTACACACCTCTCTGGGAAGAAAACAGCCTGAGGGACACGAGAGCAGGGGCCACGGGCAGCACCTCTGCCACGCTCGTGGCTGCAGCTCTTCAGAGGGTTCCACACACCAGTCCTCAGGGCATGGCAAAGGGCAGGAGGGCCATCGAGTATCTCTTCTCAAACCCTGTATTTACTAAACGTCAAAACCTCCAGATGGGCTGGGCTGAATCCAAGCCCCAAGTGTTCTCCAAAACATCTCCATTTCGGAGCTGGGTCAGAGCCAGCCCCATTTTAAGCTGCCGCTGAGGAACGTGGAACCTGGACTTCTTGATAGCAGAGAAGGGAAAAATGATCTTTTGTGCTCCACATGTGCAGAATTTTCTTTTTATAGCTTGTTTCTTTAAAAGTTTGGTCCATCTGAAAGACTCATTAGATGCTTTATGTAAATATTTCATAACAAAAGCCCTACAACTATAATCAGGTTCTGCCTGCCAGCCTCTGCTGCTTTCCCTCCTTCCCTTTTTCTCTCCTTCCCTTCCTCCCTCCCACTCTACCACACACTTCTCTGCAAAAAGTATTTTATTCTCAACAGCACTGACAGAACAAAGGGGAGAGGAGAAAAAGCAGCAAGGAGGATCTCCTGGCTGAAACAAGCACTCCTTGCTCAGGACGGAGGCGGTGTTGGAATCCAGCCAGGAGAGAACCCAAAGAATTCAGGAAAAGATTTTGGAGCCTCTTATGATTGAAAAATCAGACTAAAAGTCACAGCACGAACCCTCATGCCAGCAGCTGAAAGCCAGCATTGAACAGGGAGTTTCTGAGCGCCTGAAGTCAGAATGCAGTAGAGCAACTGTCTGCTTGTTAACAACAACAGGAGAAAAATCTGAATTCAAGCACAGTAACAGAAAACGAATCTGTTTACACTGGAAACAAACAAACAAGCCTTACCTTGGTGAACCCTATCTGCTCCTTCCGGAAGTTTTCCAAAGGTTTTATCAGCAAATCACTTGCGTTCTGCACCTACAGTGCAAAGAAAAAGCATTTTAGTTGCGGGATGGTGATCAGTTTTCTCCTAAACAGAGGCTGAACAGGGCTAGAAGCCAAGAACTTTGAGATTTTAATGTTTTTGACAGAAACTTCTTCTCTGTCTGTAGGTGAAGTCACTTAACCCATCTGTACCTGCTCTTCCCCATTGGTAACACACAGCAAACCCCAACCACGGCCCAGGAGGCTTCGGGGTGTCCTGTGGATGATAGGGGGTGTCCCTCACCCCGATCTAACAAGGCTGCTCTCACATAAAGGATGGACTTCCCTTCTCTCGAGATTCAGCCAGAAGGTTATCTGTCACAGGAACAGTTAGGGAAAAGGGAAAGCCTGCCTGTGTCTTTTCCACTCATGTCTGAGAGACGCTTTCCTGGATGGTGCTCTGCACACCTTTACCATGAATCCACGAGAAAGCTCACCCCAGTTTGTATCACTGGCTCCAGCTCCATCCTGGCACTGGGACCAACTTACTGTCTCCTCCCATCCCCACTTCTGTGACAGGCTCTGTCCCAAGCTCCAGAGAAGGGAGTGGGGAAGAGAATGGGACAGGACACCACACAGCTATAGCCCTTCAGGGAATTCAAAGCTGATGAACATGTGAGCGTGAAACCTCCTGAGGGAGCTGCTGTAAAAGAGAACCGGTCCTACAAACAGAGCGCAAAAAACCCCAACTTTGAAAACTAGACAGTGCCCACAATCCCTGAAACAATACCTTCCACTGCTCCCCCTGCTGCCAAAGGAGCCACTGTACCTGGGATGTAATTAATAACAAAGAAGTATCTCAGTGCTTTCCTGGTTTCCTGCTGTTCCTTGCCTGCCCGTGGACCCTCTGGCCCAGCCTGGCAGGAGCTCCTGCTGCTGCACAAGGCAGGGGAATGCAGAGCCAAGCAGCACATTCCTGGCATGCTGTAAGCTCTCCACCGAGCCTAACCTTCATGTTTTTCCTGGAATTAGGAGTGAAATGGGAAGCCAGCACTGGCTCTGGAGGAGCCCTGGAGACCCTGAGGGCACATGGCAGTAGGAAGCCGATGGCAGTGCATTGTCCTGCAGGAGCTGGGCCAGCACAGATGGCTCAGGGACACCTGCCTTCCTGCACCCAGCAAAAACGGAGTGAAAACACTTCTTACTCTTTAACCCTTGCTTTCACCACAGAAGCGGCTGGTGAGCAGCCCGCACACACTGCAGCCCCTCCAGCTGCAGGGCCTGGGGCTCTGTGCCTGCCTGTACTGCCCTGGAGAGCCACAGCCCTCACACCTATTGCTGTGCCTGCCCTGTGCTCAGGGCCCACGGCCATGGGACCACGGACCAGATGAGTACAAAGCACACTCCCAGTGCTCCCAGCTGCCCTCTGATGAGCAGCCTCAGACCGAGGCACATGGTGCTGGGGCTGTGATTTGGCATTTAGCCATGTTGAGAATGACAGAGCCCAGTTCCCATCTCCTCACCATCATGGATCTCTCCAGCTCCACTTCGTGCAGCAGCTCCGCGAACTCCTTAAAGGACTCGGCTGTAAGAAAACAAGAGGCTGGTCAGTGGATCTGGGATGTGGCACTGGAGTGTAGGACACACGTCAGGACACCCCAATGTGGCTGCACTCCCAGCATGGCCGTCTAAAGGCTGGCAAAAAAACCGAGAAGAGGTGGCCTCTTTTGGCAGAAACTGCGTGAGGCAATGCCTTGTGCAGGCTGGCCTTGAGGGGTATTTATCTATGCAGGGGAGAGGAGGGTCTCCTACCCGGGCAGTGAGGGAGAGAAGGCCCTGGGAAGGTAAGAAGATGTTAAGTAGCTTTTATCAGTAATTGTGCTATAGAAATGGCAATGCAGGCAGCAGAGAAGGGGCAAATGGAGGGAAAGAAAAGCAGGGGGAAAGGGCAGCTGCCATCCCCAGGGCCTGCAGCAGGACAGACCCTGCCACAGCAGGAGCTGTGGGCAGGAAAGGGCTGCCTGGCCTGCCTGGACGGCTGCCAGCAGCACCAGGATGGGCCTGGCACCTCTGCCCCGGGAAGAGCTGCAGGTGCTTGCCAGGACCAGGACAAGAGTGTCAAATGAAAACGGCCTGGAATGACAAAGATCACATTCAGCAACAGGAAGCACAAAGTCCATGTACAGGAGGAAAGGCAGCAGGTGTAGACATGGTCATAGACACTGACACCACTCCCTAAAATGTTAGAAGTGAAACAAAAAGATCTTGCTGATCAGCAGTTATAGTTGGAGTCCAACTACAATAAAAATAGCATGAAACCTTTCCCTTAACAAACTGAAAAAAGAATAATTTAGCCTGGAGGAAAAAAGACTAGGTGGGAGTAGCTGACTGTCTTGGCTGACTCACCCCACACAAAGGGGGAACACGCAGCCCCTTTCCCTGCCCACAGAAGGAGAACTTGGGAAGGGGCTGAATTTGTCACAGGGGAGGAAACCTCTCAGCAGCAAAGCATTGACAGTGCCAAGCCAAACTCCCATCTCTCTGGGCTGCAAGGCAGGGCTGGGCAACCACCTGCCCACGCAGGTAGCGTGGCTGTGTGCTGGATGCCTGGGGGAACAACCTGATCGCCCCAGTGTACCTGGGAACTATCGGGGAATCAGCTGGGAAAGATTCCCACAGTTCCAGCCTGCGCAGCACAGCATGGGACAGGTCTGGTGAGTCCCAGGCTCCCTCCTGCCCTGGTGGGAACAGCCCAGAGTGGTTCTGTCAGACCCCAGAGCTCTGCAGTTCAGACCCTACCTCCCTGCGGCACGCTGGGCTGGGCAGGGCAGCACACAAGGGGCACAGCAGGTGTATGGCAAGGCAGGCACAGGATTAGCTCGTCCCACAGGTCAGGGAGAGGGTGCTACTGTGCTCTGTGTGCAAGCTGAGGGTCCTCTCCCCTCATCCAGAGCGGCACCTTGGGAGAAGTACCTGTCCTGCTAAAATCCAGCGTGAGGATTCATTCTGCAGCTGCCAAGACACACAAAAGGGAACAACTGCAGCCTCGTGACATGGGCCCTCAGCTGGCAGTGGCACGGACCTTCCTGATGAGTCAGGAACTTCTGAGCTCTCCTCCAGTGAGGGCTCCAGTGCCCAGCAATGCAATGGCCCGATGGCTCATGGTGCTCACACAACTGTCAGGGGGCCACACATAACTGTCACTGTGGCTCCCCAGGATGATGGGAAACCTGGAGTGCACGGACAACAGGGGCCTGAGCCAGGAAAAGTGTAATCACGGGAGAAGGAGAATCCAGCCTCAAACTTACAGGGAATATGTCGGTGCCTAAAATGTTCCCTAGCTGGCTTTTTCCCTTTGCTCTACAGGAAGAGCCCAGGAAAATGTTTCGTGGCTCCAGTCATGGAGCAGCCCACTGAGTTTGACCCTGCACCACACATATCAGGCTCAGACCCTGCTGCCAGCCTAGCAGTGCCTGGGAGCAGTCGGGTGGATCTGTGCTACTGGCCCAGGTCAGCACTTGCCAGCCCTTGCAGGGCAGCGTGGAGCAGGGGAGCCACCAGCAGCCACCACCTGCCCAGTCACCCCTGGGAACTGACACCTGGAAATGCCAGAGCGACTCTGCTGGGCAGCCAGAAGCATTCCAGGAAGGTCCTTACAGCCAGAGGATTCCAAGTTCCTGTGCCTGGGAGGGAGGAACATGCCATCCCATTTCACTGCCTGCTTCGTCTCTGCAGGAGCTGCAGATCTGGGTCCCATGAGGAGTGGAGGGGCCGCAGGAGGGAGCACAGGAGGGGCCGCAGCTGTGGGGTAACACGGATGCATCCATGACATTTCACGTCCCCAGGGGAAAGTGCTGCTCACGACAGACAGCATCAACCCGGTGTCCTGATTGCCACCTGCAGTGTCCCTGCTGCCACCCGCTCGGGTGCCTGGCTGCTCTCTGCCCACACAACGAGAGAGCAGCGTGACTTTAGCTCTGTTTACAACCCAAACACGTTCTCTTGCAGCTCATAAGAAGCGCCTGTAAGTGTTCTGCTTCATTCCCATATCCTGCACATCAAATGAGCTCTGCACTCCCACGCAGATCCCTGGCACCCTTGCAGGAGATGGAAGCTGCTACGGAGACGCCAACACCCCACTGCTGTGTCAGGAATAAGGAAGCCTCAACCCCTGCAGGCACGGCAGGGCTTGGGTGGGAGGAGGAACACAGCCCAGGCTTCTTCACAGGGAAACTGGGACCTCTTCTTGAAAAAGCAAAACAAATACTCCCCAGCAGAACTGAAGGGAAACACGCTCCTTTCACCACGGAGGGTTTTACATCTGCTGTGATCTCTTCTTGCTCTCCCTCATCCCACAACCCCTTTACTCAACCTCTGCTATTCCCAGCAGCCTTGCTCGGTCATTGGAGCTTTGTCCCTTCCAGCCAAGAGGAGGAACACTCCTTTCCTTGCATGGCTGTTTGCCTCAGACCCCTCAGCTCCCAGGAGGGGCATTTACATGGCAGAGTTCTGCCCTCCCTGACCCAGATGTGTTTGGAAGCTCAGCACCTCTGTTGCTATTAGATTTGGAGGCTGACTCATTTCCAGCAGGTTTCACCTAGAGACTTTCCATAAAGGAAACAAGCCTTGGAGGAGCAGGGCTGCAATCTGCTTCACATGGCTTTAAATACAACAGCCCAAGGAACAGGCTCTACTTCCTTCCCCTTCTCATGGAGGCCGAGAGACCCGACATCAGCAATGTCACGCTGCTGCCATTCTTCAACTGCTGCCTGACAAAAGCTGGTTTTCTTTGTTCTTTTCCCCTCTGTGCAGCCCCTGGGAGCAGCCTGACAAAGACCCTGTGCCCCACCCCACGAATGCCCTGTGCTCGTGCCTGGAGAATGCCTCGTGAGCCTACGGGCAGCCCCAAGCCCCTCAGCCCAGGTAGGTGGCCCAAGTGTTTTGTCTCATGGAGCAGGGTCAGAACCTCGGGGGCTGAGGATC
Organism: Ifrita kowaldi; assembly: GCA_013398055.1. Classification (NCBI taxonomy): domain Eukaryota; kingdom Metazoa; phylum Chordata; class Aves; order Passeriformes; family Cinclosomatidae; genus Ifrita; species Ifrita kowaldi. The sequence continues at coordinate 181,371 of VZRS01008105.1, forward strand.
CCCTGTTGTCCCTTCTGCAGCCTCCTGTCACCCTGCAGTCCACCCACCCTGCTAAGCCAAGAGCAGATTCATGTGAAACACGAGGGCTTTGGGGCATTCAGGCCCTTTGGTTCAGCCCTCGGGCAGTGGATGCTGAGTGACTCCCAGAGCTGCGCCGGGGGAGGGCAGGGATGTAACTCAGCTCCAGGATCACTAATCCCCAAGCAGATGTGCAGGGAGCAGCCCTGCAAGGCTGCCCAGGGCACAGACGGCTATTGTTTTCCTTTGAGACACATCCAGCAACCCTTCTTCCCAGCAGTTTGCAGCCTGGTGCCTTTGCAGGGCAGCGTGGGGCAGTTTGTTCCTGTGAGGCCTTTCCAATGCAGCCAAGGCAGCTTTGGGGGCAGCACCCGCTGGGCTCCTCTGCAGCACTGGGAAGAGGGGCTGGCTGGGAGGTCACCACACCGCCTCCTCCCCAGCACCTGGCAGCATGGAGCAGGCCTGGAGCCATGGAAAACCTCTGCAAATTATCCACTGAATTGGGAATGTGAAACTTGACCCGTGACTGTTCAACTTCATAAAATAATCTGTGGAAGCACTGCCTGGAACTGGGCTCCTAAGGCTGCTTAAAAACCATCAGGCAGGCTAATTCCTAGAGAGGAAGACTGTTCCAGTTACTGGAAGTCGGCTTCAAAAAGCAGAGAACTCACCAATATTGATCTCATCATCCGTTAGTGTGTCACCAATGAAGTCAAACTGGAAGGACTGCAGAGTCTGGGAGAACTTCTGCACCGCTGAGGAGTACCCTGGAAAAGGACAGAGCAGTCAGCTGTGGGTTTCTGCAATTGTTCTGCAGAGGCTGCAAGTCTTAGGAATTTATCCTGAATGGAGCAAGACCATAGGAAGGTAGTTGTGAAAATCCATAGGCATTGGGAATTTCAGCCCTGCAGAAAACGCTGCAGCATTAATAACTCTCAGAGGCTGCAGACAGCATTGGCTTGGGTTTTTTCTCTCTCTGAAAAAGCTTCTGCAGCACTAATGGATGCACCACACAGTACAACAACTGATCGATGGCCTTGTGTCCAGCCACATACAGGAAGGGACACTGACACACTTACTTCCCTGCAGGAAAACACACAGGAGATACTCCAGGGCTCTGTGTGCACCGACACAGCTCCTCAGAGCACAGGGGCTGTCGGACAAGCTGGCCACTGTTCACAGGAATTGTTTCATAATATGGGACAAAAATCTGTAGAGTCAGAAAACAAATGTGAGGGAAAAGGCAGGACTAAAAATAACTGTCCCTCTTTGAGGTCATGGACACAGACAGGCCCTGAGGGAAGGACAGTGCCACAGAGCACGGAGCTCAGCCAGGGGGCTCAGCTGGGCTTGCCCGGGCACCCACAGATGGCCCTGGAACCTGCTGCTCCTGCTGGTGAGGAACAGTCCGGGCTGGAAGTAAAGACACTGCCTGATGTTGGCTGTGGCTCAGACCAGATTATTTTTGGACCTTCCAGAGAAGTTTCTGGCCCAAAGGATGCTTTGTGTCTTTGCACCCGGCTGGAGAGCATCTGCTGGCGCTGGCAGAGGAGCCCTGGGAAGGGGCAGTGACACCACAGCACAGCCCAACCCAGGGCCAGCTGGGACAGCACCAGTGACACTCACTGGATCAACCACATCATCTTGCACAAAGCTACAACAAATTCCTGAGATACAAACAGGAGGCTACACTTGCCTGACCTCAAGGAGGATGATGTAGGCAACAAAAAGAAAAGGAAAGGAATAATGTTATACTCCAATTTACATTGCTATTTTCCTTAATTTGGGACTCCAGCTATAGGCACAGTCCCAGGCTGGACTCCTCTGTGGCAGTGCACAGAGGTGACACTTTCAGAAATTCAGGAAATTGCAAGTGGGGAAGATGTGATGGCACAGATGTTAACATGCAAGCAGCTCCCACCACTGCTTTGCCAAACCAGCACCATGATTGTTGTATATAGGAACTTGGTGTACATGGATGGGTTTTCTTTAGTTTGAAAATAAAATTTACTACTGTGGTGGCAATCATGGGATGCTCAGAAATGCTGCTGTGAAGGGGAGAGAAAAATTGGACAACATTGAAATGGATGTTGGAGAAAAGAAATCAAGTGGCCTGTGTGGGATACCAGCAGGTCCCCAGACTGTCCTGCTTCCCCTGTCCCCAGGTCAGGAGCTCCTGACCCTCCCCAAGGTCCCCAGGCAGGCACGGACAGGGGGACAGTCGGGTCCCTGGTGCAGGCTCAGAGCGCAATCCCCGCTTCTCCCTCAAAAGCCTCGTTCAGCAGCTCCCTCCGATGGGTCAAACCTTTGCTCCTGAATGGGCAGATTCAGGCCTGAATGTTGCTATTTAGCCCCAGCTGCCAGAGGCTGGAGCACGTAAATGGGTGAACTCTTACACAGAACGATGTCATTGACTTGATGGAAAACCTCAGCAAATAATTCCCCCTCAGTCCCCCAGCGCTCGCTCAGGCCAGGCAGGAGCCTCATTCAGCCCTCGCTCAGGGGAATCTTTGTTCATCCCCCTGCAAACACCCACCACCATCCCTGACGCTGCTGCGGCCCCATCCAGCCCCTCCCCTGCCGCTGGTCACAGGTGATGTTCAATCCCTCCCTCTGAACACCCTCCTGGCCCAGTGTGTGTCCTTGAGCCCCTCTGAAAGCAGCAGCACCCCCAGCCAGGGTCCATCTCTCTGTCTGTCTGTCTGACCCCTCCATGGGTGCTGGCTGGGGCAGGTGACAAGGCACCGTGGCTCCGGTGTCCCCGTGAGCTGGGAGCATCACAGCACATGCAGGTTCCACGGGTGGCACCTGGCACAGACAGAGGCTCTCCGTGTGCCGCGTGTCCTTGCCAGCCCAAGGGAGAAGGAGGGAGAGGGGGAGAGCGAGCGTGAGCCTGCACCATGTGTGCCTGGCGGGCTCTGGAGGAGCTCTTAATGGAAACCAGGCTCCTCCAGACCAATGCAACTCGGCTCCCACACGTACAGAGCCTTGGCTGAACACTGGCTCCTGACAGAGCTCCTGTGTGCACGCACAGGACAGCACTGCTGCTGCTGCGGTGCTGCCACAGCTCTGGGGAGTGACTGGGACACAGCGCGGGGCTGACTGACTGCTGGCACCGTGGGACAGCTCTGGGGAGTGACTGGGACACAGCGCGGGGCTGAATGACCACTGGCACTGCGGCAACAGAGGATGCCCCTGCTCAGGGGCTGTATCCCTGCAGGGCCCAGCACCAAGGCCTGAGGCAGAGAATCAGCATTAGTGCTCAGAAACACTTGGTGAAACATTGCCCCTTGTCTCGGTGGCACCTGAATGGCAGTGTGGTGACACCAGCGATGGGGCATGACAGGGGGGCTGGGGAGAAAGGATAAGCCCTGGCTACAGGAAAGAGGCTTGACCACAGGAAGGGGCCAGCAGGATGAGATATGCTGTGTGGAAAAATGGGGCTCCATCCTACGCTGGGAGAGATAAGTCCATGCTCTCCCTTGTTTTAACAGTCGGAAATGTTTTCCCTCCCAATACAAACACTCGGTTGCCAAAGTCTCCTGCTCTGCGCTCCCAGAGCCTGGCAGGAGGGAGAGGCGGCTGCAGGGCCTGTCCTGCTCCCCCAGCACCAGGACCAAAGGATCAAGGAATAATGCCATGCTTCAAGCTGGAATATCCCTGCGAACAGCACGCCAAGGCTCAGCACTGCCCCAAGGACCCTGCCTGCTCAGCCTGTTTCCATGGAAACACACTAACATGAATTTGATCAGGAGTCGTCAAGGACTTTTCTCCCTTCCAGCGTCAGGAAGCAATGCCAAGTTTCACCATTTGTGGTCACAATAATTTACTCTTCTAGTAAAAATGAAGTTCCATCCCTGCACAGAGTGGCCCCAGCCGGGCTGCTGGGCAGGAGGGGGGAGCAGCAGTGCCAGCTGTGCTGGCCTCAGGAGGCACACAGAGAACTCAGGGCTGTATTTATGTGTGGATAAACACACCTCCAGAGCCAGCAGCTCTGGAAGGATGTGCCTCACAGCCTGCTCAGTAAGGACCTAGAAGGATTCTCACTTCAACCTTTCACAGGAACCACAGGTAACCAAAAACCACAAAAAAAAATGCACTGCTACCGCTGCAAAAGCCACAGGCCTCTGACAAAACACTAACACAAGCAGAGCCCCAAACCAGGCTGTGCTGCTGCTGCTTTTTCCTCCAGTGCTTAGAATTTAAACCAGAAGGAAACCATGACCACAGGGCAGAGCCATGGGGGAACAGGGTGAGCAGACACAGCCAGAGAATGGGGCACAGAGGTGCCACTTGAGGGTCTGCAATGCTCGAGGTGTCACAGGTGCACATCCTTAATTAGCTTTACTAATTGCAACCTGGAGGTCACAATCTGTGTGACTGCAATGGGTCTCTGTTCCCAAGAGAGGAAACCATGCCCCTGAGCCCCCACGGAAATAGACGTGGCCGTGACAACCAAGCAGTGACAGCTACGGGGACCAGCAGGATCTCTGCACCAGGACAGGAGGGCCGTGCCTGGGCTGCCTCATTTAACACCACAGGGACACAGTGGGACATCGGGTGTGACACAGGTGCAATGAGCAGCCTGATTTTTGGAAATAAACACTTTGAAAATCAACAGAACCTCTCCAACTGTGCAGGAGAGCAGGTGTGGAGGGCACACGTCACATTGGCCAGGGCCAGGCTGCCAGCACTCTCATCCCCATTATCCACACTCAAACAGCCCTTGTTTATGTGACACTCGTTGGCTGTGCAGCAGCTGGTATACACAGCACTGCTCTGCTTCTTCCTAGGAAATAGCCAGGTGGGAATTGCTGCTCCTCCAGAAGCACAGGGGCCGAGAAAGCAGTGGGTTCAGCAGCCCTTTGGCTAATCCTCATCACATGCTGCTCCCTGGGCATCACACTGAAAATTAAGAAGGAAAAAACAAAATAAAAATACCCCTCCCCATCTCATCATCATTGCAATCATTGGCCAGTGACACTCCCAGTGCAAAGGCAGTCCTGAATTTAATCTGATCCAACTGAAAGCATGAGTAGCTCAACAGTGATGGGGCTGCAGCATCCCTGTCTGGTTCCTGGGAAGGGACAGGATGTCTCGGCCCACACCAGAAGGTGAGAAGTGACTTTAACTGGTCTCTCTGCCTGCACCTGTACATCTTTGCATTTTGCTTTCTTCTTCTCCAGCTTGAAAACAGAACTATCAAAGCCGGCCACACACTTTCCTTTCAAATAAGCAAACAAAAGACAATAAAAGTTCACTCTGCCCTTAAAAAGAGCATTTTAAGACACGGAAATTTTCGGGTTAGGATCTGAACCCTGGAAGTCCATTTTTGTCAGGGAAACATTGCAAGACCCTGACACACAGCAGCTGAGGACACACCTACATTTCCTACCATGGATGATTTTCTCCTCCCTGGTGGAGAGCTGTGCACAGCATATGTACAACATGAGAAATGCCACTTTTCCCAGCATGCAGAGAGAGGGCTGTGATTCCTGAGGGGAAAATAATGTGCCCATTGTTACGAACTCCTACCAAAGCATTCCCCAGGGAGTTGCATGACTAAAGAGATGGAGTTGATCCCTATCACCACCCTAGGGACGAGATTCTGGACACCGCACCCAACCCACTGCTTCCCAGGGATTCTCTGTCCTTGCAGCAGAGCTTTAGGAGCCAACACACAAAGTATGTGGCCAAGGGGCCAGACACTGCCCCAAGCCGTTGGATTTACACTGTGTGTACTACCTGCATGAAGTCCCCACCAGGATACCTCAGCCTGGAAAGCCATGAGCTCCCCTCACTGAGCCCAGATGTGCCATCAAGATCAGGAGTAACAAGCCCTGACTCATGGAACACTCCCAAATACTCTACAGCTGCTCAAACACAGAAACATGTTGATTTTCTCAGATGAGGATAAAAAAACAACCTTCCGGTCAGCCTTCTAGGTAGTCCCAAATCCACACAGGATCCTGCAAGGAATCCAGCCCTCTTGGTGCTGCACAGAGGAGAGATGCTCACCACTAGGGAATTACGGAGCAGCCCAGGACAGGCAGTGCCTGGCATTGACCCAGGGCAAGCCGTCCGCAAGTGCCCCTGAAGGCTCTGCGGGGACTCAGAAATCCTGACACATTGGACAAAGGCCATTTTTCTCACACTGACATGGGTTTTCCACTTGCCAGGAGTAAGTGGCTAGCATGAACTGCTAAAAATAACTTGCTATATTTAGCTGTGCTTTACAAATATCTTGCAAAGGAATTTACTGGATGTCTCACACTCTGTCACACATTTACCTCTCCTAATCAGCCCTTCATTGACTGACTTGCTCATAAGCTGCTGCTTCCCTTTCACAGCCAGTCCAGCCCAGGCTCCAGGCAGAAGAGCAGGGCTGTGCTACCAGTAAAAAGACAATTTTCAGTACCTCTCCCTAACCAGGGACCCTTTGCTCTGCAAGCTGGTTACCTGCCCTCTGGACCATTGCCTCCACTCACACATCCCTTTTCCACTCTCCCTCCACCCTCCACAGTTTCTGCTTCCTGTCCTAAACTTCAATCATTATTCTCATTAATTCTTCTCCTTGCCCAGCCAGCCTTGTGGGAAGTGCCCAAACTTGCTTGACGGGCTTGTTTTCTTATTTACTGTTAAATTAAAAACCCAAGTACCCACACAGCAGTGGTTCACACTCATCATATAATTCTTACGCCTGCCTTATCTCCCTCGTTGCCTGATGGAAACTGGTTCTGCCGAACCTGCCATGCTCCAGAGGAGCTGGAAAAGGTTATGAGGCCGCACTGAAGCTCACGGCAGGTACATACACAGAGGTGCTTTCCTGGATGGCTGGAGCAGAAGGAGACCAGGGGTCTCCTCACCAACAGCTTGGAAGTTTGGCAAAGTATCAGCCCAAAACCCCAACCAAAATCCAAAGCAACCAAGCAAAACTGGAAGGACAAAAAAGTTTTGGGGTATACTGGTCTGTTTTGGATAAAATTGGGAGCGAGTGATGTGGGATACAGCTTCTGGGAGAAGGACGCACTCTTATCCTCCCTTGGATTAAGTTATCCAACATCTTCTTCCCAAGACCTCCACAGTGACAGATACATTGATCAGGAAGAGAATCATGCAGCAGAGCCACATTTCAAAGCAAACACATGAACACACCATTCTCCCAGTGACACTCACTGGCTTGTACTGGTTTCCTAGAGAGTGGCACTTCGGGCAGTATGTTTAATATTTTTATAAAGGACAGTGTGTTGGACGAATTTTTTAAATCATTTTTGCATCTGAAACACGAGGGCAGCACAGGATGCTGCAGCACAGCCTCCTGCCTGGCCCAGCACACCCAGGGCACCCCCGCTCTCCCCACAGCAGCGAAACTCCTGCTGGCATCAGCACTTCCCTCAGTGCTCCTCAGGATGAGCCATGGGTAAAACTCCACTTTGGAAGCCTGAACTTCTCAGAGAACAGATTTTTCCCCTCTGGCATTTTGCTGGCCTTTCAAATCAACCTTGCAGCCCTGCAAAGCTGGAGGAGTTGCTTCAGTAAAACTGGAAAGAGACACAGGGCAGCCAGCCCAGAACACGTGGCCAACTGAAATGGAAGTTAAGAAAAGATGAGCGGCCTTAGAAATCGGCAAAAGTGGTGAAAGGCGCAGTAAGAAATAATGGAATGGTTTTTTGAGCAAATGCTCCTGGGGTCTCAGAGGCAGAGAAGGGTCACCAAGGAGGAAATGCCGTCGTTGCCCTTTGGTTCACCACGGACCGAGCCCAACCGTGGGGCTGGTGCTGCCACACCTGCAGGAATTTCAGACCACCTGGTGTCCCAATCCGACTGTCAGCACACCAGGGAATTGCTCAGCACTGCCCTGGAGCACACTGCACCCGGGCGTAGGAGGGAGAGCCACAGCTGGGGGACAGTGCCCAGCTCTGTGGGCACCGGCACTGCTGGTGGAGGTGGTGCTGGTGTTCCTGTGCTCAGCAGTCAGCGGCTCCCAAACCCCGCATGGGAGGCTCCAAGGGCAGCAGCACTCAGCAGCTTTCCTGAGAACTACAAACACAAAGGCTGCCGGACGCCTGCCCCTGCAGCAGAGATGGCCAAGGTGAGTCGTGGGGATGGTGCTGCCAGGTGAGCCCTGGGGATGGCAGTGCCAGCTGAGCTGTGGCTGTGGCAGCTGGGGGACACTTTGGGGCTGGAAGCCAAGCGGGTGGCCAGCTGGCAGCAGCGTGAGGCTGGCAGGTGGCTCTGGCTGCTGCACCTATTTATACATCTGTTTACATCACTATTCTATTCCACAGAAGCCAGTTACCACCTTCAGAATGCCAGCCTAGGGACAGGTCCTAGGGCTGGGGAATAAAGGACAGACACTTCGAAAAATAAAAATACACAAAGCTAAGCCATGGAAAACAAATGGATTTTCCCCTCTCTTGGGACGAGTGAGCTGTCAGGGAGGGGCAGCAGCCGCTTTCCCAGGGGCATCAGGAGAGCGAGGGCAGAGCTGCAGAAATCCCTGCAGTGCTCCAGGCCACCCAGAGCCCCCGGCTCCGAGAGCAGCCGAGCAGGCTCTTGGCACTGCGCTCTGGCGTGAGCGGCAGGAGAGGGTGTGCTCCAAGATCCGCGGCTCCCCGCTGTACAGGCAGGACGGACACAGGGAAAACAAACATGAAAACAACGGACTCTTATCCGGGGCAGAGCACGAGCAATCCCCACAGAGACATCTTATGATCTGCAGAGCCCTCACATGCATCTCCCTGCAGCCCCCCTTCCCAGGCAGGGCAGGTTCCGACGGGCGAGGGAGCCGCGCTCGCTCCAAGCACGGATGATTTCAGAGTTTCCCTCGATAAGGGCGCAGCGGGGCCGGGCCGGAGGCCAGCTGAGTCACACAGCACGCCAGGGAGGGATCGCCAGCGCCTCACCAGCGATCCGAAGTGATGCGGTGCTGGACGGAATGCGTATCCCTCCTGATCCAGGCTGGGAGACAACGCCAGTGTGGACATGGCCTGTCCTGCACCAGCTGGCACCTCCTGGGAGACTCCGGGGCACCATCAATCTGACCGGCACTGGGACAGCCTGACCTGCAGAGTACACTTACGGGGGCTTTGCCAAGAGCTACCCCCACTCTGGGCACCTCTGCAAGGACTTGGGGGTCTGGCTCTGTGCTTCCATCTCAAAGGGTCCCCCAATGCTCTGCAGGTCCCCAGTTCATCCTGTGATGGCACAGGAACAGGTTGCGACCCTTGTTCTCCATTTTCACAGCTACAAGGTTTAGTAACATTAATAAATCTACTCTTGTTTTAAACATCTCCAGGCTCTTCAAAATCAGGCTTGGCTGGGGAACAGGATAAAAAGGAGAGAGATCAGACTGAGAGAGCAACTGACTTCTGGGCTGTACTTATATTTATAGACTTTATCTCAGGCTATTCTGCTGCTCTTATCACTTGAACAACTCGTGACCGCACGTTCACCTGCATGGAGAATTTGGTGACAAGAAAGGACACTGGGCAGAGAGGCTGTGTTTGAATGTGCCCCAGGAGAAAACAGCCAGCATGGCCCAGGATCACTGCCCCCAGCATAGCAGCTCTGAGGAGACTGTGAGACACAACACAGGCTGCTGTGGACAATCCGCCATCACCAGAACAGAAACAACAGGGTTCCAAAAGCTTTCTCATTCACACGTGTCAGAACCTCAGACAGAAGCTTTATGTGTTTGGAAAATTTGTTTAATGCTGAGTAAGGAAAAATAACTGCTGCCTGCTGAACTTCTCCAGCAGTTCCAAAGCTGCAGCATTTTGGTGCTCAGTACATGTAAATGGTGCTGATTGTTCACCAGAGTTTTTCTATGAACCCACGGTTCTCCAGACCTCTGTGTTCCTGCCAGGCAGTGCTGCAGGGCAGTGCTCCGGACACCGCAGCCCCCACAGCAGCACTTGTCCCTCTGTCCCTGGAGAATGGCCCATCCTGGCACTGCAGCCCCTCCCTGCAGCCCAGATCCATGGTTGGGCAGCCAGGGATCAGTGCCAGAGCCACACTGTGTGGGCAGGAGGATGCAGAGTGGCCAGGTCGTGCCACAGGTGTCCGGCCGTGCACTGCAGCCGAATGGAGCGGGGACACCACTGTCACTCCACAGAGCCAGGCTGGCACCCAGCAGGACAGAAGCCACCTGTGAAAAGCCTGGGGGCAAGATTGGGATGCCACATCCGTAGCTGCCGGTGTGCCACCAGCAGTATTAGGAAATGAAATATTCCAACAATATCTCAAGAAAAAAGGCAGAAAAGCTGAGTCTTCATACAGTGACTCAAGAGGAAACTCTTAGGTCAGCAGCAGCGCTGCTGTGAGCCGTGGGCTGTGAGACACACAGAACATGGATAACACCCACATCCTCCCAGGGAAGGAGCCAGAAAAGGCAGCAGAAGATAGATGAAAAGCTCCCTGCATGCCTCATGTGCAGCACAAGAAAAAATATCCTTAAACACATGAAAACGACTTCACCTCTTGTCCTGACCCCTTGTGCCGCTGTACGCAGGTAAGTCCTCAGGAAGTGTATCTGGGCTGCAAAAAGCCATCACAAAATCTTGCACATTGGTTTGTTTAAGCTAGACCAAGGCTGGTCCAGAGTCCACCCACCAGCTCCCGAGCTGGCAGGGACAGGGCTGGCTTGGTGCCGTTGCCACCCGCCCCTGTCCTGCCCTGGCCTTCCTAAAACAAACCAAGCCCTGGGCACACCTGGGCATGGATGGAGCAGCGGTAACCAGCAGAAGTCAGTGGTTCCTGGGGAGGAGGCTGGGGAGCTCAGGACCACAGCAGGGAGGGAGCGAGGGACACAGAGCTGGGCCCGGGGCCATCATGGCATGGCCAAACTGCCCTGTGCCGAGCCCAGCGCCTCCGCCACCGGCAAAGCAAACCCAACAGCGACAACTTGCCTGGCCAGAGAGCTGCTCCAGGGGGAGCAAAACCCAGCAAACACATCCCTGAGCCCCAGAACACAGGATCTGCCTCGCAGCTGGATCTGGTAGATCCTGTGCCCGCCCCTTGTCTTTCCTGACTGCACTGAGGATACTGGCAGCTGGGGGTGAGTTGGCTGTTTTTGAGCTTTTGTTCTTTTTTTCTGCTATTGTGTTTTAGTCTCTGATTAAAGCACGTCTGGTTTAGATTTGCACTAACTGGGGCCCTAGTCCTGTGCTCAGAGCCTGCAGCCCAGGAGCAGGAGCTGCTTCATCAGCAGCTGTTGGAGGCAGAGAGACCCCTTCTGCCCACCTGTGCTGAGGATGCCTGCAGGGCACAGATGCTCCCAGGGAGACCTGGGGTCTGGCTATGGGTGTGATGTCTTTTCAGACTGTTAGAGCTGGGAAGTCAGGAGACAATTTTACAAGTTACCAGCAGTAACTGGTGCCCTTACTGGCTGAAATCCTCAGTGAGGATGGAGAAGACCAGCAAGGAACTGACAAGTACAAGAGATCACATTACTGCTGGAGGAGAGTGATGTATTTTCCAGCAAGTCATTTTCCCCCTGCTCCTTACTGTCTCATGGCTAAGCTGTCTTTGTGGGACAGGACGTTGTTACTGCAGCACCCCAATGCCCAGCGGTGCCTCCCAGCAAAGCTGATGCTTGCCTGGAGAGCTGCAGCCTCTCCTGGTGTGGGACAGACTCCTCCTTCTTCCCCCTTTTCCAGAGGAGCTTTAGGGTTGTTTGGACACAGTACCCAGGACCTGGCTGTAACATACTGCAGGAACAGATTCCAGCCATTCTCCCCACAGCCTTCCCGTGAACCAGGATATGGGTTTCTGCGGAACTGGGCAGACAGGCCATTCTGGGTGGCTTCAATCCCATTAAAATAACCTGTTCCGAGGCCACGCTGCTTCCTGTACTCCACAGCATTAAACCCCCGGGCACCACATCCAACGACAGCACAGAAACCTGCCCAGAACAGGTCTGCCATGCTGAGGGACACAGCGTTCCCTGAGGGGACAGGCCAGTTCCCACACACAGCGCTGTGGAACCTGCAGGGATGATGATGATGGTGGGACCTTCCCAGGGTGCCCAGGGAACCCCATTCTTGGGAAAAAGCCCACACAGCCCCTACACATTCCTTTATCACATTATTCTTCAGAATGAAGTGCTCAGAACACAAGGGGAGGCTGGGAACTGCCAGCACAGTCCCAGGCACTCTGCAGAGCTCCATGCTGGACAGAAATCAAGTGCAAAACCACATACACAACATTTGCATGAGAACTCACAGCTCTTCAAGCTTCAAAGGACAATTTTCACCATCACAGCACTCATAGGTACTAATGAGAAAAGCCTCAATCTGACACTTCTCCAACTCCATTTGATATTTAATTGGGAGAGAAGATCAAAGACCAGGGGAAATAGGTGGGTTTGCATTATCACACGCACAGCAGAGCACAGTGAGCAGGAGAGATTAAAGAAACCCACACTGAAGCACAAAAGGAAACTGCTATAAAGCAGCCATTCTTACAGCCATGGAGTCACAACTTGTGACACCCCTGTGGCCTCAAGCGTGTGCCCTGAGCGAGGCTCCTCTGTCACACCAGTGCTGGCCACGGCGAGCTCTGGGCATGGACAAGCTGCTGTTAGAGCTGAATCCCCAGTGCCCACATCAGGCCCTGATCCTGGCCAGCCCAAGGGAATGGGCACCAACACGAAGGGACAGACACCTCCCAGTCCCTCTCCCTCCCTGACCAGGGACAGACCACAGTGGTCTCAGCACTGCCAGCACAACACGTGGGACCAGCATCGTCACCTGGCACTGCCAGTGACTCTCCACACTCCTGGCACAAAAACCAGGAGACACAGTCAACTTTACAACAAAAGTAATTCCCATTTCTGACTCAAAGTATTACTTTCTATTACTGGCTTTCACATCCAAGACTGTTAAAAATGAACAATATTATTCTCTGCTTTAGTCAGTTTAATTCCCCACTGGGCAATACCTCATACTTTGTCCCCTTATGGTGTCCCACATAGTTGTGACTACTCAGCTGCTGGGGGGTGTCAGTCAGCAAGAGAAAATACCACACTCAAAGGCAGCACTGGTGGGGCTGTGGCTGCAGGACGACCCTCACCAGGATATGGTGGGCTGCAGGCCCCCGGAAGAGCTTCACCCCTGGGATTTTATTTGTTCCAGCTGGTGACACATCAGTTGGGTGGAGGGAATGGAACCAGTTTCTCTTAATCCATGAAAGGCCACAGGAGTTTAAAGCCCCCCAAAGTGCCCCCCTCATTCAGGTAACCTGGCCTTGAACACTTCCAGGGATGGGGCAGCTGCAGCTTCTCTGGGCAACCTGTGCTAGGGCCTCCCCAACCTCACAGGGAAGAATTTCTCCCCATTATCCCATCTAACTCTGCTCTCTTTCGGTTTGAAGCCATGGTCCTGTCACTCCATCCCTTGTCCAAAGCCCCTCTCCACCTTTCTTGTAGGCCCCTTCAGGTACTTCCCCCTCTATCCTCATTGGATCTCACTCTCCTGATGGGACCACCAGCACCTCTACATCCCAGCGGCTGAGGGCACCTCCATCCCACCCTGTCAAGGGGCACAGAGGGGTTGTCAGCCATGGCTGTCCGAGTGGACACTGGGATCCGCCAGCTGCCAGCTGGTCATGGTGAGGCCGTGGCCAGTGAGTACCCCAGATTCCCACCCACAGCTCCATAAGGATAGGATTCAGAGATACATCTATTTTTTTAAGTTATCTGTTAACTAAACACAAGGAGCTGATGGAAGTCCAGGCAGGATTGGCCCCAGCATCTCCCTGGCAGCCTGCTGGATCAGCTATAAAAACACCCCACAGCATTTCAGGCAAGAAATCCTCAGCCCTGGGGGGTTTCGGTGCTGTTTGGGTGTACTCTGCTTTCTTCTGCTTCTGCCCTTCCTCCCTGGTCAACCTCCCTGGGCCGGGTCTGCTGACCCAGCAAAATCCCTCACATCCCTGTACACTACAAACACTGAAAAGGGAAATGGTTTTGAACAAAGTGATGAAGAAAAGCATTTCCATTAACAAGCAGATTTGTTTAAATCCCTCTGATTTCCATTTTGTTGCTGTTTTATTTGCCCCGGACTGCAGAGAGATTTGGGTTTTTGTACCCACGTTAGGTCTCACAGCCCTGTGACGTCGGCAGTTTCAGTCACACCAGCTTTTGTCTCTGTTGCTTCCAGATGGGCAAACACGGGCTATTCCAGCCACGGCCTCGATAACAAGGAAGCTCTGAATTATTCTGAACAAAAGGGCAGCAGCTAAACCTATTAACACCAACTGAAACCAACCAGCTGGCAGGAAGACCATGTGTGACCAGCGTGGATTGTCTGTGTCCCTCCACTGCCCCCATGGATGCTGGGCTGTCCTGGCCCTGGATTCTACTGCATTGGTAACAGCAGAGAATCATGGAATCATTTGGATTGGAAAAGACCTTTAAGATCATCGAGTCCAGGAGGGTATGGGAGATTACACAGGGAAGGTGTGTATGAAGGTGTATCTGCAGCTGTGGGGAGGGAAAACAAATCTAAGCCGTCAGAAGGTCAGTGTCAAACACGTGGGACTTGGTTTCAGGTGACAACCTGGCCCAGGTGCTCTGGTGATCTGTCAGCACTTCTGAACAGGCGACTCCCGCAAAGTCAACACTGAAATCGACATTTCATTGGGAGAAATGCTCGCCGTCATTTAAAGAATGACAGAACAACGACAACAAAAGGAGGACTTACAGCAGGGCTCTGGAGGGCCCCTCTCATGCTCACAGTGGTCCCCCAGGGTGACGAGATGCCCAGCGATGAGCCCGCCACGCTCCCCCCGCGCTTGGGAGATGCAAAATAACGGAGCACCTTTCCCGAACAGGGATCGCGCTCCCCAAACCAGCAGATGCCTGGGAAGGCTCGGCCGCTCCCGCCGCCGGTGTCAACCCAGCGGGACGGGGGATCGGCGTGTCCCTGCGTGGGGACAGCTGCGGGTGGCCCCGGGGATGGCAGCGCAGGGACAGGGACACGCCGCGGGTGGCGGGGGCGGTGGCCGCTGCCCGGGGAACGCCAGCCCTCCCCAGAGCGATGCAGGGCACGGGGCCAAAGCGGCTCCAGCACGGGGCTGCAGGCGATGCCCAGGGAACGGGACACACCCCAGTGACCGGCCGAGGCCCGCCCGGACCCCCGCCCCGGCCCGCTCACCGCGGATGGCGGCGATGAGCGCGTTGCCGTCCTTGATCACCTCCTTGATGAACTTGTTGGTTCGCTCCAGCTCCTGCTCGTAGCACTTGAGGCGCTCGCGGAAGTCGGGGCTGTCCAGGTAGCAGTCGCTGAACTCCAGCGGCGGGTGCCCCATGGCCGCNGAGGCAGGAGCCCGGGCGGGCCGGGGGCGTTCGGCCCTCCATCTCTCCCTCAGCAGGGCCAGGCAGTCGGTCAGGTGCCGGGCAAAGGCGGAGCGGGGTCTGGAGGCCTGGGCGGGCGGCGGCTCGTCCAAAGGGCGGAGACGGGGAAAGGGGCCGCGGACAGGGGCGAGGAAGGGGACAGAGTCAAGAGCAGGGACGGGGAGCCGTCGGCCTCCCGCCGTGCCCTCCCTGCCCCGCCTGCCCCAGCGTTTGCCGTCGAACCGGTCGGGCTGTGCCCTGTTTGCCTTCACCTCCGGGCACCCGAGAGCTTTCCTCGCCCGCTGGCCGGGAGGGAAGCAGTCCGGCTAAGGCTGGTGCGTGTGTGTGCCCGGGCCGGGGGTGTCCATGCAGCTCTCCAGGGCTGTTCGAGGCCAGTACTCGGGGGATGGTGCGGCTGTGCAGCTCTCGGCCATCAGCTCCCTTAAAACACGGCTTTGTGCTTCTTGCCGTTAGTGCTGCCGGAACAGAGCACAGAGGGCGGGTTCTGCGAGTGACAGGGGACAGGCTCACACACACCTGCTCAGCTCATCGGGCAGCGACAGCCTGGCCCTGCTGCAGAACCTTTTATTCGTTGTATCCCTGAATTCTGAGCAGCTGCGTCCATCCCCAGCCCATCTGAAGTGCACACGAGCATGTTTGTGTTTCTCTCTAAAGGTTTATATCCGTTCAGTTCCCAGGTCTGGCAGATGTGTCGATACCCCAGGATATCCCAGTGGAAGGGGAGATCACTGTCCCTGTGGGATCTCACTCTCCTGATGAGGATTACTCCACGCTGGACGAGCCAGTCAAGGACACAATTGTGAGTCTGAGCCCCTGGCTGGAGTGAAGCTCAGGTTTTCTGGTCTCTTTGGCAGTGGTTGTGCAAAACCTGGGGTTTGCACAGCTCTGCTCAACCTGTACTTCAGCGGGGATTGTTTTAGAACTCGTCACATAAAACAAATTCCTGTGGGTCAAAAAGTATCTGAATTGTGGCCCAAAGTTTCTCTGTGATTGTGAAATCATTGTGAGGGCAGAGGCCTCAGTGGGAGCTTGTGAGGAACTCTGCGGACTGAAGATATTTTTCATTTATTTTCTTTTCCTAGAGGAGCAAACAAATGGTTGGTTATATTCTGGTGTTATTAAAGGATACAATAGTGTGGTCGTTAAAGAAAACGATGTGATGCTGTGGTTGTTAAGGAATGTAGGAAAAGTAGTCATTGTTTGTTGCAGAGGATGCTACAGAACTTCTTGGGTTGGATCCTCTCCTGATTTGCCATCAATGTTCCTTTACTTCTGTGTCTTTGCTTTAGCTGGGAGCTGTCATTTTTGTGAAGGGATAAATTGCAGTGTTTTGTGTTTGTTTCAGATGAGGGACCTGAAGGCCGTTGGGAAGAAGTTTGTCCATGTGATGTATCCCAGAAAGAGCAGCGCACTCCTCAGGGACTGTATGTGCTGGGGCCTTCCTGATCTCCAGAGGGTGCTTTGCCTTCAGGAGAGAGGCAAAATCCAGTGGGACAGGGATTCAGGAGCGTTGAACATCCTGTTCTGAGCATGAGAGATGACAGCTGGGGTGTCACCAGGGCTCTGTGACAGGGTGGTGTGGGCCAGGATGGGTGGAACTGGCAGCTTTAGCAACTGGTGGGTCTTGAATGAATTTTGTTATAGATCATGGTGTAAGATGCTGAATAAGAAAATTGTAAAGCAGTGAGATGTGGAAAATGGCACCTTGGGAGTTGGGCAAGGGGCTCTGTCCCTCCCAGGAAAGTGGAACTGAGATGGTTCTGTGACTTTTGTGATGTGTTTTCCCTTTCCCTGCAGGGGATCTGTGGGGCCCATTGGTGCTGTGTGTCTCCCTGGCTCTGTGAGTATGCTGGGGGAATTTGGGGTTTTGTAGCCCAGTGCATGAGGGAAATGAGACATTAAAAATTGCTAATTAATGTGTTAAGATCAACTTCATCTGATCCCTCTCTGTCTCATGAAAGCACTGCTTGGTTGGGTTCTCTGATAAAACGTATTTGTGACACTTCAAGCCCATTAGCACCTCCTGCCCTTAAATTTAGGATTTAAAGATGAACTCTTCCTGGTCCCCTGTCCTAGGAATGGTTTTACTGAAGGTGTCCCAGGTTGTCCTGATTCGGCTGTGGTGCCTGCATCCCATAGTTATTCCAAGCTTTCTCTGAGGCTGCTTTGTTCAATCACACACTACTCTGCTGCTTTGAGAGGTACCAAAACTTTGGTGCTTTAATTTCCATCTCAGCCTGTTGTCCGTGGCTTGATTCCCTTCTGAATGCTTTCACAGCCCTCAAAACAGGGAAACAAATGGACTGAAATCACCTCAGTTGAGCCACAACTATTTTCCTTCCCTGTGCAAAACTGAGGACATAATGAAAATAAAAAATGGATGGAAAGCTGTGGGCCTGCAGCGTAACTGGGGATCAGGGTTGGGGCTCCTGCTCTGGCACCTACTCCAGTCTAGGAAAACTCCATCAATGCTGATGCCTCCGTCTGTCTCTTCCCCGCTCCAGGATGCTGCAGGGTGGCTCTGCAGATAGCAAGGATGATGGAGGGCCCCAGTTTGCCGAGGTCTTTGTCATCATCTGGTTTGGGGCCGTTGTCATCACGCTCAACTCGAAGCTTCTGGGAGGGACCATGTGAGTGTGCATTTGTTCCGTGGCAGTTCACGCGCTCCCGTGCACGGAGTTCTGCCCTGCCTGGTGGTCTGACTGCTGTTTCCCTGGTGCTGTCTCCCTGTGCAGCTCCTTCTTCCAGAGCCTGTGTGTGCTGGGCTACTGCGTGCTGCCGCTGACCGTGGCCATGCTGGTGTGCAGGCTGGTGCTGCTGGCGGGCGCGGGCACCGTCAGCTTCATCATCCGCCTCATCGTGGTGGGGGCCATGTTCGGCTGGTCCACCTTGGGTGAGTCCCTCCTGTGTGCCCTGCGTGGCTCGGTGCTTGGGGAGCTCAATCCGTGGTCATTCCCTTGGGCAAAACCAAGGGATGCTCTAGTCTGAGGTGTTCCTGGGCTGCTGAAGGGCTGTAGGAATAGTCTGAGGTGTCCCTGGGCTGCTGAAGGGCTGTAGGAATAGTCTGAGGTGTCCCTGGGCTGCTGAAGGGCTGTAGGAATAGTTCTTCCAATCCTCGAGCTGGCAGAGGTTCAGCCTCTGCTTCTGCTCCTGCTCCTGGTGATTTCCAGCAACATATGCAAATTGCCTTGGGCAGCAGGATGATGATTGAGTATTAAACTCTGAGACTGTTTGGTGGTTTATTCTCTGATTGTGTTATAAATACTATTAAAAAATGCTGATTTTATAGAGACGCATTTGCACTATTTCTCCTGTTCGTTATCTGTAAGTCTGGCTCTCATTTTACAGTGTTAATCAGCATTTATGGCCAGGCTGGTCGGGGCTTGGAGCAACCTGGGCTAGTGGAAGGTGTCCCTGCCTGTGGCAGGGGTGAAACTGGATATCCCTTCCAAGCCAAACCATGCTGTGGTTCCATGATTCTATGTTTTGTCATTCTGTATGACAAAGGAAGTTGCACTTGGTGATTACAGCCCGTTGGTTTGAGCAGCGGTTTCTTTTTCAACACCATTGCAGTGCAGATCCCCATAGTTGGCTGCCATGCAGTGGGGTCTGTGAGTGTTCTGCTGCTCCTGCTCCACGTGTTTGTGTCTCCACAGCATCCACGGCGTTCCTGGCGGACAGCCAGCCCCCCAACCGCAAGGCGCTCGTCGTGTACCCCATCTTCCTCTTCTACTTCGTCATCAGCTGGATGATCCTCACCTTCACCCCCCAGTGAGCACCATCCCGAGAGACTGGGACATGGACTGGACTTTTTCATGGACGCTGCAGTGAATCCTTGGCTTTATCTCTTTCTAATTTATATATAGGGATATTGTAAAAAGGCAGGTTGTGGGATAAAGCCAGAGAGCTGCAAAAAGTGCTCGTTTGTGTGTCCCTCTTTGTGAAAGATGCTGAGGTCCAGCTGCTGAGGGGTTTATTTAGCCCTGTTCTGTCCTGGTGTTAAATAAACAACGCCCACTGGGACAGGGATTGTTCCATCTGAGGAGAGAGCAGGAGATCCTGGATTTTCAAGCTGTTGGGAGATGGAGTTCGCACGACTTGGCAGATTTCTTGCCTGTGCCTGGATTCTTACTGAAGATGAAAATGCCTTATCAAACCATAGAACTTCACTGCAATGATGTGTGGAGAGGAGAGAGACGTGTCTGACGCCTTTTCATTCTCTTGTAGAGTGGTGGGATGTGCACCCAGGGCACTGTGGAGCTTTCCCAGGAGAGGAGAGTTCAGTCAAAACTCAGTTGGGTCCCTTTGGAGAGAATTGGAGCTGGTGGCAGGGAGTTGCTCTTGCCCATATCCATGTGCTCTGTGTGTCCATGCCTTCATGTGGCAGGAAAGAGGGTTCCAACTTGGTGCCTTCAGCATTGCATCCATGAGGGGACTGTGGGCTCACTGCGTGTTACAGACCTGTGACCATGGGGAACAGAGCTCAGAGTCCTGCAGAAATGCTGGGACTGCTTTGTGGCAGGGACTGGGCTCTCACTTTGCATTTGGGAAGGGAAAATTCCCTGGAAAGTACTATGAATGTGTATGTATGATAAAAACAAGGGGTTCTGTGCAGGAAGTTGAGGTTTTGCTGCACATGCTGTTTGGGTCTGAAAAACCATACCAGGGCTTGGGCCCCAAAGTGTTAAAACAGCTTGAAGGAAGGGAAGTAAATGGTACTAGAGGTGGTGGCTGCTCTGAAGCAGGATGTGAATTCTGCTCTCTCCTGCCTCTGTGTGACTGTTCCTTTGGTTGTTCACAGGGCCAGAAAAGAAATGTGTGCAAATGTGCAGTTTGTTCCCTTGTACTTCCCATGAGATGTCAGACACTGTTCTGAGGGTTGTTCTGTGGGGTTTTGGTTTTGCTTAATCCTTTAATAAAAGGGAGGGAGCTCTTCTGGTCACTGCAGGTGCATCGTGTACCTCTCCTGGGTACAGGTGTGCAAGAGTCAGGTGTATTTTGGCACAGACATTGGGAGCTGGGACTTGCTTTTGGAAACTGTACAGAAATGATTCCTGTTGTCTGTTGTCCTGAGTCAGCAATTCATGAAGTATCTGGGGTGAAAAAGCTGCTGTAAAATGTCCTTTTTCCTGCGTTTGTGCAGATAGACCGAAACTGAGGTCTGTGAGTTCTGCTGAGGTGTGAATGTGCCTAATTTCTAGTTCTATGTGCAAGAGCAGTCTGTGCTGTAAACACTGGCGGTGGGTGGGAGTTGGGATGGAAATTGCTGAATTTCAGATTAAAAGTTCATTTTTGCATTTGTGGATAACAAGGTGCTGTGTATGGCAGGGCCTGGCTGTGGCACCAAGGGGCTGGAGGGGAGCTGTGGTGGTTCGTAGACATGGGAACCATGGAAAGGGGAATTTTTAAGTTTCCATTAAATTATTGCTGGTATGGAATATGGTTTTTCTTTTAAGTGTGCAGTTTTTCATTCATTTAAATGTTAGTTCAGCTTTTTGAAGCTGAGAAGAAGTATTCAAGGGAAGTGGATGGTAAAGCTGTTGATGGCTACAGTGGGATTCCTTGAGCCAAATCTTTCTGTCCTACAAGAATTTAACCACACATTCAAAGAAATCCTTGGATTCTCTCTGGGTCTTGTGACTTAAGCTGCTGTTGTATCTGAAGGATAATTGGTGTAGCATTTAATTGATCCAGTAATATTCTGAAATTTTTTTACATGACTTCAGAAAGTCCAAAAGCCCAAACTGGGGTTTGTTCCTCAGCCACCCCTGGAGGTCCTGCAGAGCCCCTGCTGTTGTCCCTTGGCGAGCGGGTGGTCCCAAAGCCAATGGGACATGGGCACATTAAACACAACCCAACCATTTTGGTTCAGGGAAACAAAATGCCTCGAGCTTGTTTGATACTTGCAGATGCCTAGAATTAATGCAGCTAATTGATAGTCCTTCAGCCTGCTGGTGTCGCCTGAGAATGCTGAGTGCTCCCTGAATGTCCCTCGTCCTGTCCAGCCAGGTGTGCAGTGCATCCCTCCCAAGGGCCCTGCAGGGGAGTGATCCCCGTCACCACAACAGAGAGGTTTAATTTGTGCTGCAAGTGTCTGTGGTAAGAACTGTTGTGCTTTTCGTGGGGGAAAGGCTTTTCCTTCTTGTTTAAAGCTGCTGTGGAAGGGTGACAAGGAGAAGCAGCTGTGTTGCTTATAATGGAGTGTTTGAACTGCTCTGCAGAGAAATGACTGAGTTTCCAATGCACAGACCAGGCTTTCTTTCCTACTAGGATTTTTTTAATACTGTTGATCCACAGAAGTTGTTGTATATGTTTAATTTTGATCTATTTAATACCAATAAAAAGGAAAAGAATTTATTTGTTTTAACTTAAAAAATTCAGACAGGCTGAAGGTCATGTGGGGCAATGTGATGTGGATGGAAGCTCTGTGCTCTCTGTACCTGTGGCACCTGCAGTACCAGGAGCTCCCCAGGCCTGGCTGGGCCAGGAGGGGGGAAGCTTCCCAGTTCCTACCCTGATGTTCCCCTGGCCGGACTGGGAGAGCAGGACATGTGGGCCACACGTGCCAGAGCCCCCAAGGCTGAGCCGGGTCATCGCCCTGCCCAGGCTCAGATCCTGCTGGTGCTCACACACAGCCTGGGGAAGGAGCAGTGGTGCTGGTGTACCCCAAAATCAGGGTTTCAGTGGCTTCAGGGCCGGGAGGTCTCAGGAGCCACCCAAGGGACCCGTGTGTGCCCCAGCCCTGCTGGCCAGTGATCACCCAAGGCTGAACGAGGCAGGGGTGATGGGGGAGCAGAAACCTGGTAGGAAGGGGCCTGACGGGGGAATGGATATTAAGCCCCATTCCCGCCTGGCTAATAAACCAATTAACCCCCATTCCTGCCCTGACTAATGACCCAGTGGCAATTAAACCCGTCCCTGAGCCACACCAGGATTTGAGGCGGTGGCCAGGAGTTTGTCCACGCTCTTGCGCTGTACTCTGGGCTGACAATGAGGACATCCGTGGCACAACCCTGGCTAGGGAGCCTTGGCCGGAGCTGGTGGCAGCGGGGACACGCTGCCCCTGTGCCAGCCATGTGCTGCGGGGCTGGGGAAGGCCACCATGGCCCGGTGGTCACCAGAGGGCGGCAGGACCGCGCCGTCCCTCGCAGCCTTTTGCAGATTTGTTTTCACCTCCCCGTGGATTCCGGCGCCCCCGGGAGCTCTGGGGAGCACAGCCGGTGTGCTCGGTCCCGCAGACAGGACCGGGCTCGCAGGCAGCCCCGGGAGGGGAGTTGTGAGCTGCCAGCCTCAGCCACCAGCTCGGGCTGTGGTGCCTCACCTGCCCCTGCTGCGGGGCTTCTGTGGGGTTTCTGCACTGTGCTCAGTGATGAGCAAGAAGACACTTTCATTCGACAAGGGGCATTTTCTTTTTTAAAAAAGACAATTTACCAGTCCTGGAAATATAACTGTTTTGCTCAAAAGAGGTATTCCCTAGTGCTGCTCTGGGCTTTGTAGTTACACTTTGTTCAGATAAAGCTCAAATTTAGCATTTTTGTCCCCCAAGTGAATCTTTTAAGGCAAATATTCTGCATGCTGAATTTTACTCCAGGGCAAATGGATGGGGCAGGTGACAGTGGAAGGAAGGACTTTCCCAGTAAAATCAGGAAGTAACTCATGCAGTGCAGCTGTTGACAGCTGGGACTGTGAACCTGGTGCCCGACCTTTGGCTTTCCTGGCAGAGAAACTAGGTGACATGGCTGCAGGAGCTGGAAGTCAGGCCCGAGGCTGCTGAATCTCTGCATTGCAGGTACTCAGTGCAAAGGCAGTGACGGGTGGGACGGGACACGCTGTGCCCAGCACGGAGGTTCCTCAGCGGAGACGGGGAGAGCGTCACCAAGGGCAGGTGTGACAGCCCAGTGCAGGGGGCAGCTGCTGGGACAGACACAAGGGTCACTGCATTGCTCTGCTGTCACCTTGTCAGGGGCAATGCCTGTGCTGGGGGGTTCAGGGTCTCTGAGAGACAGGAGTGAAGGTTTGCTCTATTTATTCTGAATCCTAGTTGGATTCGTTGCATAAGTGCGCTTCCTGATGCAGGAAGGACGGGTTTGGTGTTTCTGCCCCAGTTACCTTCCCTGAACTTTGTCCCCTGTGCCCACGTTTCACGGAAGGGAACGGGGCAGGTTTTCTGGGGTGCCACGGCTTCCCCATGCCTGGTACCTCAGCACATCTGCGCTCTGAGCTCTCTGTGTCTGAGGAGCTGCTGTTTGTGCTGCTCATGGATGCAGGGGAGCATCGTCAGAGCCTTGGGGACAGTGAGGCACATGGGCAGGCAGGGTCCTGCCACCTGGGTACTCTGTTCTTCCCTGCTGTGCCCGGGAGGGAGGAGACAGAGTGATTTCCGGCCTCAGCCAAACTTTCCCAGCGTGCGCAGTAGGCTCAGCCCCAGCTCCTCCCCGGAGCCTGAAGCACACCTCAGACAGCACCTGAAATCCATCCCAGTGAGCCCCCTCCAAACCCCCCCTCTTCCCCCCCAGTGCTGCACTGCCAGCAGTAAAAATGGCACCATGTGAAGCACAGCCTCCTCTATAGGTCCCTCTAAGTATAGAGGGAGTTTGGTATTTTAAGAGAGAAACGAAGAATACAAACTCAGCTGGTCGAGCTGTAACCGTGGGTCCACATGCTCTGCTGAGAAGAGCATGGACGTTCCTGGAGTAAGGACCACAACACCCCTTTCTAATCAAATGGAATGGAAGGGAAAATGAGGAAAAGCAAAATAAATGTAGTCTCCTGTGTGGTTCTTGCTGATGAGTTATGGTTTTGCATTGCCAGCTTTGCCAGTGGTGGTGAGGGTCCCATCCATGGGCCATGGAGCCCAGGAGCGCTGAGCACCGAGCAAAGCCACCAGCATCTCCAGGCCAGCGGGATGAGCTGCTGATCCCACGCTCTTCCTCGTCAGATGAAGATGAGGATGGTGTCCATGGCTTCCTCTGTCTGAAGAGCAGTGAATGCAGTCCTGAGGATGAGCCTGGTTATGAGCTGATCCATGACAAATCCTTGCTGTCCCTGTGGGGATCTTTTCCCAGGAGAACCAGGAGGCACCGATCAAGATTTATCAGCCTCCCACAGGGACCTGCAGGGCACAGTGGGGATGCTACAGGCCATGATAAATTTTTCAGCAGCAGTGAAGTGTTGGCCTTTGGTGAACATTCCCAGACAAAGCCCGGGCATGTGCTCAGGCACAACAAAACAGATCTGGTGGAGCTGCTTGGGGCAGACCTGGGGAGAGCCCACAAAGC
Source organism: Ifrita kowaldi (assembly GCA_013398055.1). Taxonomy (NCBI): domain Eukaryota; kingdom Metazoa; phylum Chordata; class Aves; order Passeriformes; family Cinclosomatidae; genus Ifrita; species Ifrita kowaldi. Next base: position 206,025 of record VZRS01008105.1, read on the forward strand.
CCTGGACTGGGAGGAAGATGAGGTTAATGCCTCCTCTGTGTCTCCTGGGGAAGTGAAGACATGTCCTGGGCAGCTGGTAAGTGTTTCACATGGTGACTGTGGGTGCCTGTTCCCTGTGCCCCACTTCCTGCTCCCTCGAGGTGCCCAGCCGGTCCTGAGGTTGGGATGATCTGGCAGACATGGATGCTTTTTCTTCTCTTTTACTCTAAACTCCTGCTTCAGGCTGGTGATGTGCAGTTCAAATCCAATGTGTTAAGTTGCCTTTGTATCCTTTGGCAGTTATCTTACTACCCTGGGGGGTTTCTACCGAAATAGGAACTGGATTTCTGTTCATCCTGGAGTGGTGGCCAAGCGGAGCAGGGAGTGTGTTGGGGCTGAGGGCAGAATGTGTCCCCCAAGGCCCTGCAGGAAGGAAAAGTCACCCTGGCCAGGGGAATTGGCACTGGCTGTTTTCCTGTGTTTGGGAAACATTGGAAAACATTGTGGGCTTTTCTCTCACCTCCTCCTGTGCCTGTGGATCTGCAGGCTCCTGGCTGGGCTCCCTCACTGCAGTGTCTGCGCTCCTTGTGTAACCTGTTTTTCTGTCGGGTCCCAATGACGTCTCTGTAACCCCATTTGAGTCCCTGTGCTTACAAGAAACTCGCGTGAACATAGTGGCCCTTGAGACCTCTGGTCCTGGTTATTTTGGTTGCAGAGAGCTCCAGGCTCCAGGGCTCCTGGAGCAGAGGAACTGTGGGGGCCAGTGGAGCCATTGGAGCAGCCTTGTCCCTCCCCATGGCTGTTCTCCTGGTGCTTCCCCATCCCTACCTCTGTTCTCATGCTTCCCACAGCTGCTGCTGCTGCAAGGCAGGAGCCTGATAAGGTCATTGATATCTACAGGAGAAAGGCAGAGAGTGAATTTCAGAGCTCAGCAAGAACTGCTGGATTTCACCGGGATTGCGTTTTCTGGTTCTTTTCAAGTCTTTTTCTAGTGTTTTGTGTCACTGTCTCAAGATCATAAACAGAACATGCAATTATTTATCCTGGGCACTGATTTAAAACCTTCCTCTCCCCATAACTCAGCCCTCCCTTAGCAAAACCCTCGGGGCTGAGGTCTGGGCTGGAGCTGCTGCCTCTTCTTTCTCAGGGCTTTGGAATTCTTCCCAGCAGCAGAACAGAAGCCCGAGACAGCCCAGCACAGGGTGTGGAGACGGCCCGGTCTGCACCGTGCCTACAGCCAGGATCTGTCCCCAGAAAACCTCATCTACTTCTTGATTCCCTGTGGAGTGGGGAAGCACGTGGCTGCAGCTCAGCCCTGTGGCACGGGGCTGGGAGCAGGATCCCTCTCCAGGACAAGTCTGGCAGCCCCCGCGGCCGCGGGAGGGCGAAAAGAATTCGCTGTCACATAATGAGGCTTTGTGTGTGTGAGGGTTGGCATAAAGGGTTTTCTGAAGCTGCCTCAGAGCCTTTCCTGGCGTCCCCAAAGAAGACTGGCAGTGGCGCGTGGCTCCCATCCAGCCTGGAAATACCCTGGGGTGCGGTGCCCAGGGGCACGGGATGGGCACGGGATGGGCACTTGGTGTCCCTGAGCATGGAACGTCTCTCCTTGTCCATGCCTGAAGGAAAGGACATCTTTGGGCAGTGGTTTTGACTGAACAGGTGCCAAGGGAAGATGTGCCCGAGGCTGGTTTGCTGTAAATCCTGCCCTGGTGCTCCTGACAGGGGAGGGCACCGTGTCCCTGGCAGCCCCACTGCTGCTGTCTGCCCGTGCCCTGAGCCCCCTCAGCTTGCAGTGCTCCGCTCTCGGGGTGCCCACAAGACCAGCCTGGCTCTGGTGGGGTTTGACAGCAACCCCAGGCTCTGCGGGCAACTGGGGAGGGTCTCCTGGCCACTGGTCTCTGCACCGTGGTGGAGCCAGGCAGTGGGTCATGGTGGCAATCCTCTGGAGACCCCAGAGTGCTGGAGTGTAACAAACTGGGCACTGGTGGGCTTGCAGAAACCCTCTGGTCCTGTCACCTCTATGGTCCCACCTGCTCAGGGCTGCATGCTTGGAGCCATCAGGGGGTTTGATTGTTGGCACCCAGGAGCTGTCGAGTCCCCGGCCCTGTGTCCTAGTCCTGATGCCGTGTCCCCAGTTCTGCCCCAGAAGCTGCACTGGACAGGGTTTGCCTCTGGATTTGGGTGTGGGAAACTTGGTACATGAATGGCCCAACCCTCCACGAGTGAGAGGAGGCTGGTGTGGATTCATGCCAGGGATTCAGCTTGCAGACACCTGCCCTCGCAGGGAGCCAGCACTGCACCTGACAAGATTCCTCTGTCCTGGGAGTTAATCCCAACCCTTGGCCAGAATTAGGGCTGGGATCCTCCCTAGACAGCAGCTGTCACCAGAACTATGTGCAAAAATACCCAAGTAGCTCAGAAGCAGTTTATTACATGGCATTTCATTGTGCCAGCCAGAGGAGGAGGTGCCCCTGTTGCCTGTGATTGTTTCTTAGCTGCTGAGTGTGCTGTCAGTGGCAGGTACCAGGGGATGTGTGAGTGTGAGTGTGTGAGTGTGAGTACACGTGTGCTGCCAGCCCCGTGCCACGCTCGGGCGTTTCGTCACGGGAGCCTCCCTGCTCCAGCTAATAATAAGAGCTGCTGCAATTCCTTGGGCTGCTCTGGTGCCTGCCTTGGGGGCAGGGGATTAATGTCCCAGGATTAATGTCCCAGCCAGGCTCCAGAAGCTCAGTGCTATTCCCAGGGGAAGGAAAAACTGCCTGGTGAGCATTCTGCTTATGTCCTCTTTTTTACTTAAAAATGCAGCCTGATTTATATTTCTTGTTCTCACAAAGGCATCTGGAAGAGAGCTAGAGTGCAGCAGCAGCAGGTTTTTGCTGGAGTTCTGTCCTGCATGGGAGTCTCTGTAGACGCCCCCAGACAGCAACTCTTGGGTGCTTGAATACAAATGGAGTTAAAATTGAATGGGAATATGGCTCTCAAAAAACCTATGCTTCCTTCTGTATCACTTGGGTCTATTTGTAATTTGTGTATGTTGTCTACAGTATCTCAAAAATGTCACCATATCAGTTATGCTCTTTTAAGTGCATTTAAATAGTCCCAGGCTGAGCACAGCCCCAGGCCCCTGTTGAACTCCCCAAGCTATCTGGCTCTGGGAATGGGGGCAGGAGCACCCCGCTGCTGGTGCAGCAGAAATTCCCCAAAACTATAATGGACTGGTTTTTTTCAGTGAAATTGGCAGGTTTTGCCAGTCTGTGAGGATTAGTCAGCTGCAAAGTTTGTTTGGCTTTTGTGTGTGTGCTAAATCAGTCGGTGTTTGTGAATTCTCTCACTGGTGTTTGCAAACTGGAGCATCCTGTGTGGGGAAATGCACAGACCGGTCTGTGCCAGGAGCCCTTCTGGGAACAGGGAGTGCAGGGGGCTTCCTGCAGCCCTGGCTGAGGCCATGAGCCCTTGGGTTGTCTCTGGGAGTCGAGTGCACATCTGGGCTGAGCAAAAGTGTCACTGGTGTTGGAGGGTGAAGCTTCAGCAGGACACAAGGGCCACCAGTGCTGGGAGAGGGAACATCCCACTGTGCCGCCTCAGCCCTCGGGAAGGGGCGTGCTGAGGGGATGCCATGGGACTGGCTGGCCACTCCATCCCTGTGGGATGGGGGAATTGATGCCTTTGGCCCCAGAAGGCTCTCTGGGGTACTGCCCTGCTCACCTGAGCACTTCCTTCTGCCGCAGGAGCTGCACATGGGGATTAAGTAATTGCCTAATTGTCCATCCCAGAGAGCAGCTTTCCCTCAGCTCTGGGGCTCCGACGCAGCCTGTGGTTTGCCTGGCATCCTGACAGCCCCGTGTGTCCTGGACCCTCGCAGGCAGTGCCCATGCCCAGCACATCCCACCTGTGAGCCACTGGAGACTGGAGCACATCGGGATTATTGTAAATGAGGAGCTTTTAAACGGAAAAGCAGTGGTGGCAAGTGGGCAGGGGGCTTCCTGGTGGCATGGGGCAGCTGTGGGGCTGTGAGGAGCTGGGGAATGTCTTCTGCTGCCTTCGGACATTCACATCTCTCAGCTGGCTTCTTGTGGTCTGGCCGGGGTGGTGCCTCTTTGGTGGCAGCAGAGACATTTGGCCCCTTGGGCTGGAGCTGAGCACCGAGGTGTGAGCAGGGGTGGCCCCGCAGTGGAGCTCCAGCCTTGGGGAGCTGTGGGGTTCCATGGGTTCTGTGTGCTGGCCCTTCCTGGGCACAGCCTCGCAGCCCCTCGCTCGGGGGCACACGGGGGGCTTCAGCCCTGTCCTTGCCGTCTCTGCCTCCCCACTGCTGCTCCCGGAGGCTGCAGGTTCCGAGTGTTCTCCCCCGCCGTCCCTCTCTCACCGCCCTCGTGGTGTCACAGCCCCAGCACCGCCAGCACCCGCCCCGTGTCCGGCGTCGGGAGAAGAAAAGGGTCCCTGTTCCCGCTATGCTAATGGGGAAACGCCAGCTCGGCAGGAGCTGCGCCCTTCCCAGCTTCGGGAAATGCCTGTGCACAGCAGCAAGTGGAAAATCCCCGTGTGCCGCCGGCTCGGGGCTCGGCCGGCCGAGGGGAGCCCCCCGCTCACACCCATCCCTGCGCGCACCCCGCGGCTCCAGGCGGGAGCGCTGCCAGCGGGGGCTGCTGTGGCTGCGGGGACACGGCCTGGCCGCCACCAGCCTGGGCTGTCACTGATCTGTGCAACAGCCGGGACAGCAATAGCTCATCAGCGCACAGAAATAGCTCCGGCCGTGGGGACATGGGATCCTCCGGGGAATGATCTGTTGTGGGAAGAGGCTGTACCTGTCCTCCAAAATAGCGGCCCTGTCTCATGACTTTCGGAGAACGTAGGATGTGTGTGGCAGTGCTGGGGCTGGTTGGTGACATCCTGGTGTCTGTCCCAGCTCCAGGCACTGTGGGCAGCAGTGGGAAGCTCTTAGTGAATGTGTACAGGGTGAAGTTTTCCTTAGAATCAGCCTCTTAAAATTAACTCAAGTTTAAAATGGGTTTTCACATGGGTCTGAGGAGGATAGTGATACACACACACACACGTATTTATATCTAGAATGAATGGACGTTGCTTTTGCTGTAGCTTGATTGTGGAATGGGTACATTAGGATTTTTGAGAAGAGCCAAATGCAGCAGTGGGGTCTGTGTCCCTGCGCCACTCAGCAGCAATAGGCATTTGGTGTGCACAGCTCCTGCCACTTCCCCGTGGATCCAACCCTCAGGAGCTATTCCTGCCGAGGATAGCGTCCTGGCATGCTGAGGAAGGATCCAAGATGTAGCATTACTGGAATGCTTTTGGGATGACCGGGTAGGAAGAAGCTACACAAGTATGCAGAAACCGCTGCGGTTTGTCTCCCAGGCCTGGGAAGGAGACAGCATGCTTCTATTTGTGCTAGCTTGGCTCTTTTGGCTTTTGGAGGAAGTGGGAGAAGGACCCGATGCCACTGGAGCAAGCAGGGGCAATTCGCTGGGTCCTGGCAGGGTTATGGCTGAAGCACCAGGGCTGCTCCCCTGTCTGCAAGGGCTTGCCTGGTTTGGGGCAGGACAGAGCCACCTCCCCCAGCCTGTCCTGAGGGCCTGGTGTATGGATGGACAGACGGACGGATGGACAGACGGACTCACAGATGGATGGCTGGTCGGATGTCTTTCTGCCCTCCAGTGTGCTGCCTGTGCCTGCTGGAGCAGGCAGGTGCCTGTCCTGCTTCAGAACAACGCAGGGTGCTGAAGGGTGAGCCCCTGATGGGAAGAGGAGTCCAGTGCCACCAAGCCTGGCAGTGCCACCCTCTCTGAAGGGACAGTCTCTCCTGTGAGAGCTGCCTTCAGCCCCAGCCCAGGCCCAGATACCCCAGAGCCTGTAGAAGCATTGAAGAGTCTCCTTGCACTGCCCAGAATGATGATGGCAGAGCCTTCCGCAGGACCCTGCGCTGGCAGTGCCCCAGATGCCATTGACCCTGCAGGGGACTATTTGCAAGTCCTTGGGATAAAAAGTGCAGCCCTTGAGGCAGCAGTGGGTGAGTTATGGAGGGTGGGCGGCTTTCGGGCAGCAGCGTTGGGCTTTAAATCCTTCGGGGAAAATCCTTGCTAGGAGAGGTGACCCTGGTGGGCAATGTGCCCATAGAGGTGAGACTCTTCCCAGCCCCCGGTTTTTAAAGGAGGAGAAAAGGGATGTACAAAGCTTGTGCTGTGTCTTGGTGTCCCCAGCCCTGCTGCACTGGCCAAGTAACAACAGTAACGCAGGGGACAGGGTGAGGAGCTGCAGCTGGTGCCAAGGCTGGGAGCGGTGCCAGAGCCCCCTGAGGAATGAGTGAGGGGGAGATGGAAGGAGGCAGCTGGAGCTGGCGCCGGGACTGATGCTGCCTGTGAGCTGCTGCCGGGGCCATGGTGGGGCCGTGCCGGGCCATGGCAGAGCTGTGCTGGTGCCACCAGGGCAGTGCTGCCAATCCAGGGCTCTGGGTGCTGGTCAGGTCTGCTGGATGCTGCAGTGTTGGGAGTCCCTCATGCCATCCTCTCCAGGCAGGTGCGTCTGCTCCAGCTCCGCTGTGCCATGGCCTTCCGTGCTTTTGTCCTTGCCTTATCCCCCTTATCCTTATGCTTTGGGGCCCCAGCACCCCGTCCTGGCCCGCCCTGCCTGACACGTGGCACTGGGCACAGCTGCCACAGGCACCAACTGCTGGGGGTTGGGTACAGACGTGTCACATCCCGAACAGAACCATTGTGCTCTGACTCATGTTCCCGCCTGCAGGTCCTGTCAGAGTGGAGCTGAGACCAGCCCGAGATGGGTGGTGGGCAGAAGTGATGCCACTGGAGAGCCTGATGCCAGTCTAGGGGGGGTGACAGCCACCGAGGGTCCTGTGGAAGCAGGGCTGAGCCCAGGCATCGCTCCGGATCCGCTTGCCCTTGCTCCTTCCGAACTGCTGACACAAATCATCAATTTATGGGGTGTCCTTACGTGCCTGCAAGAAGAATCCTGGCCCGGGGGGCTGTGAGTGGGAGGCTGGCACAAATGTTTGTGAAGTGACCTTTTATATGTGGACGAATGATGTTTGCAGAAGGCAGATAAGGAGCTGTGAACAGCTGGAGTGAAGGGCTCAGCCATATTTGATGTCTGGGGGTATTCCCCGTGTTGCTCTCCCCGCTGGGGTCCCACCAGCAGGCTGCCCCTGGTTCCCCCTGCTCTGTGATGAGGGTGCTTGTGGTGAGCCTGGGTGCCCATGGTGAGCCTGGGTGTCTCTGTGCCCGCGGTGAGGCCAGCAGCACCTGCGCACCCAGGGGTGGCACCATGGCTGGGTACACCTCGTGCCTCGCAGAGGAGAGCGCCGGGAGCTGCCAGTCAGCTTGGGCAGGACCGGAGTGACAATCTGAACCGTCCAGGGTTTGGGTTTCTAACATCCTACGTGTGCCTTTGACAGCCAAACTCCCCCTTCTCCTGCTCTGGAGTGTTGGTCGACCCTCGCCCCTTCCCACTGCCTGGGAATGGGAGCAGCTCGGTGCGTTCCAGGCAGGAAGGAAAGCCTGGAGCTGTTTAAAACTCGCAATCTTCAGGGAATTTCAATCGCGTCCAAGCCCGTTCCCAACCAACTGAATAGCGGTGCAGGGTTTGAATGCTGGCCCGCCTCCGCGGCTGCCTCCTGCTCCTCCCTCCGCCCGGCCGCTCTGCCCGCACTGGGCTCTGCGCGGCTCCGCTGCCGCAGCGCTGCCATGGGGGTGCTGGGGGCGGCTCTCCCCGCGGCCGGGGGCAGCGCCGCGCTCTAGGGGGGTCTGCCGGGCCCCCGCCCGCACATCATGCCATTGCTGGATTTCTTCTGGGCTTGCTTCAAAAGAGCCAAGGTAAGGGACCGCTGTTCCATGGTGTCCGTCCCTGACACCCTCCGGTTTCAGGAGAAGCCTCTGGAAGGGGCGCTGGGGAGGTGTCCCCGGCGGGGCTCAGCTCGCTCACGGTGTCGACGTCTGCTCTGGGGGTGTCGTGCCCGTGCCCGACGGGCATGTGAGAGGTTTCAATTTTGGCTGGGCCATGTGTGGGTGCGCTGGTCCCTGTGCCCTAAGCTCGCCCGCTGCCCTTTTCTGGGTCACCGTGTCCCGGCACGGGCAGCCCTGAGCGGGCAGGCTGCTGTGCCCGGTGAGCGCGGCGCTGGCTCTGTATGTGTGTGTGTGTGTGTGTGTGTGTGTGTGTGTGCACCCTCAGCCCCCCGAGGTGGTCAGCATACGCCAAAAGGGTCCTGCCGTGCCTGCTTGCGTGGTGTGGCCAGGCTGGGACATCCTTCCAAACCCGCTCAGGTCACCCCTGGCGTAGCTGTGGGACCGCAGTCGACCTGGAGGGTCAGGGCAGCTGTGAGCAGGATGACAAAGGAGCAGCGAGGCCAAGGGCCCCCAGTTTATCAGTTCCTGCAGCAGCAGTTCTCATGGCATAGCATCTGAGATTTTTCATTAGGGTTTAATTCTTCATCTGTCACCTTAATAGGGAGTGACTCTCCCTGCCTGCTCCTGATCAGTGTTGGTTTATTGTGTCCCAGCCTATGCAGTGTGGTGGGAGGTGAGCTGGGGAAATTGTGAGGGTATGGTTAGTGTGGATTTTGGGAGTTTCAGATTGGGAAAAGTGGTAAAATCCCTTTACAGGCAGTGCTGTACACCGGGCTGTGCTGGGTGAGTGGATCTGCTGCGGTGAAATGGATGTGGAATGCACACTGTCCCCCGGGCTTTCGGTGCAATGCTTAAAATAGTTGAGTCTAAAAATGACATTTGTGAAATTCATTGGTAATATTAGTGGCTGTCTTGTCCCTGCTGTCTCGTTCCCACTGTCTCTGGAGAGCTCAGCTGTCCTCATTAACCCTGCTCATCCCTGCGTGCTGCGTGTTGGCATTGCCATCGTACTGGTGGTGGCACAGAGATGGACAGCGGCTCCTGCATTGCCACTGCATTGTAGAGCTGCAGCTTGGGGTGGCTCCAGCCTGGCTGGCATGGGGCTCTGGTGCCCGTGGGTTTCAGCCTCCTTGGAAGCACCTGGCAGACCACTGGTTTCAGCCCAATCTCTTTGGCCCAAAATGGGGTCCGGTGGCCCAGCTGGCCAGGGCACCGCCCTCCTGGTTGCCTTCAGTGGACACCAGTGGCCTCCTGTGGGGCTGAGGCTTCTGCTTCAGTCTGGCCTCGCTCTCCTCCCCATGCCAGTGTTGCTCAGCTGCTCACCATGAACAGGTGAGGAATTCTCACCTTCCTCGCTGAGGAATTTCTTGAAGAGGGAGAAATGTGCTGGGCTCTGTCTGTGGGATTAAAGCTTTCCAGGTTAAATGAGGTGGATCTGTGGCTGGTGGAAGATTTTGTGGGAAAAGGAAGGTGTGGGAACAGACTGGGCAATGCCAGAGGATCCAGAGGAGCCGGGTGACCTCCCCTGTGGACATGGGCACACTGTGAGGTGGCAGCGATGACTCCAGCCCTGGTGGTGGCACCCCTCGGGCAGGCGGTGCTGCGGGAAGCACAGCAGCAGGGACATGGTTAAGCCTGTCTTCCCTGGGTCAGCCTCGGCCCTGCTGCCCCGGCAGGAAGAGGGGTCCCGGGGGTCCGTGGGAAAGTCCGGCTCAGCAGCGCGGCGCATTCCTGCAGCGATCCCGCCGGCACCTCTGGCCCCTTCGTGGGGCCGTGGCACTGGAGGGGCTCGTCTGCACCCAGAGAGAGACTGGGGAGCATCCCGGGCTCTGCGCTCACCTCAGGACCAGGAATGGGGACCTTCTGCTGCTCCTCCACCTCTGCAAATTCTGCTGTGTCCCGAGTGCTGCTGAGGCTCTGCTGCTGTGAATCCCATTTCTCGTGGCTTCCCTCGGCAGCTGGGGTGGAGGGTGCGTGCTGGGCACACCATGTTTGCCCAGTGCTCAGGGCCCTTGGAACTGGCGATGGTGTTTTCAAACCAGTGGGGCTGATGCCCTTGGGATAAGCCTTTGCCAGGGCCCTGCTTGTCCTGTGGCTGGAGCAGCATTGCTGGTCCCAGCTCCAGATCAGCACTGCTGGTCTCAGGTCACCTCTGGACAGAGGGGAGGCTGGAGCGGGGACCAAGCCCAGATGTGAGGGGTAGCATTCCACAAATGTGAGAATAAAAATGATTTAAAAAATTATTTCTGTTTTTTTTTCCTTTTTTTTTTTTCACAGAAATTCACGTTGCTAGAAGATAAAAAAGATGCAGGTAAGCTGCAGCATTAATTTTTGGGGTCGGAGTGCCCTTGCTGTGGGGTGGGCAGGGGTCACGGGAAGAGGAATGTCCCCTTGCTGGGTTCTTCTGCCAGCAGTGTGATTTTCCCCCAAAACCGTTATTTTCAAGGGGATATATTTGCAAAGGGGCCCTGGTTCATTTTCAGTTTGTCTTGACTTTGTGGTGAACAGCTTTGTGCTCAGCAGATAATCTCATGGGGAGCTTGAGAGCCTTGGCACTGCAGTGCCATGGGCAGGAAGGTCACCCCTGGCTCGGAACCCCTTGGCTTTGTGTGACTGGAGTGTCTCACCTGTGACTGTGGGACACGAGGGACTCACAGTGCAGCTCCAGGCTGATCCATGGGGATTGGGCACGGCTGCTGCTGCCCTGATCAAACCTCTGCCAAGGTGGGGGCAGAGGCTGGGGGTTGGGGCTGCTCTGCTGTGAGGGGTTCGTGTGTGCTGGGGAGGCTGGTGGTGGTCTGTGGGAGCAAGAGGAGGAGGAGGAGTGTGTGTGCCAGCAGGGCCAGGAACCAGGGATGGGGACGAGGCTGTTGCAGGGGGGTAGAGGTCCCGCCTTTCATCATCCCACTGGTCAGTGCCCTGGGGGTCTTTGTGCATGACACCCCCAGAGTCAAACCTGTCCTGTCCTACACAGGGCGGCCCATGGCCATTGGCTCTGGTGGCCCTGGAAGTGGAGGGACCTGGAGCCGGGGTGGCTCCACTGCTGTGGGCACAGGGCTCAGGACAGCCCCTGTGGGTGGCGGCTCCAGTGTCAGAGGCAGGGGGAGTGGGGCTGCCCACACTGCTGGCTGGAGCCCTGGCACCATGAAAAGGGAAACCCACTGTGCAGGGAGCCCATGGGATGTGCCTGGGCATCTCCAGGCAGTTGCCTGCCTGAAGGGTGATGCACTGAGGGCCTCTTGTTTTCATGCATGTAAGGGTGAGGTGAGCTCTGAGTCTGGCCAGCGAGAGCCCAGAGCACAGGAGAGCTCTGGGTAACAAAAGCTGCTTTGTGAGAGAGCCCCAGAGGTATCTTGGGTGGTCTCTGGCCCTTGAACGGGAGAGATTAAGAACATAAATGTCAAGAGCTTGTTAAAAAGAGTTAAAGAGCCCTGTGGAAGGGAAGGGACAGGGAAGACTCCTATGGATCACACTGTGACTGAGATTTTGGGGCAAAGAATGTTTATAGGTGTTTTCCCCTTGGTCAAAACTGCCTATAGAATCCAGGTGTCTCCTGGTGAAGGCTCAGTGACACTCACATGACCCCAGCTGGCACCTGCCTGTCACATGTCCCTGTCCCAGCTCTGACTGCTGGAAGGATGCTGGGTGGCCAGGGGCTCTGGGGACAGGAGGAGCAGGAGACTCATGTCCCGAGCAGGAGCCTCGTGTCCTGAGCAGCTGCACAGTTTGTCACTGTGGGATTTGTCATCTGTGACTCGATGTGATGATGGGGCCACAGCGGCTCCCGGTGTCACTGTGACCTGCAGCAGCATGGTGCCTGGGGCAGGCTGGAGTTCTCCCTTTCCCGTGGATTACACTGGACAGGGAGTAAGCCTGCAGGGGGGTTGTGCCCTCCACTGGGAAGGGGTTGGGGCAGGTACCTGCTGTCCTCTTCACTCATTGTCCCCAGAAGGTGCTCAGACAATGGGGGCATTCAGGCCATGGGCTTGGGGGACACCATTCCCTTCCCTTATGATGATTTTCAGTCTCTTTGGATGGGTGGCATGAGGACCTTGGCTCCTGACACAGTGGCATGAGGCAGGGTGGAGTTGGTTCTGGTTTATCCCAGTAGCTCTTGGTTAAGTGTCTCTTCCACCAATTCCTGGAGCTTGCCTCTGATTTTCCCCCTCCAGCACTGCTACTCTCCCAGCACACCTGGCAAACTCCCTGAGCTGCTTTCCAGGCATGGACAGACCCATTCCCAGTCCCCTGTTTGGAGCCATGGTTGTGCTGCCACATTCCCTTCCCTGAACACTGGCTGGATGAGGTCACTGTGACTTCCCGCTGGCATTAAAGTACCTGGGTATGCCATGGCAGCTCCTGTAGCAGTGGAAAACAACTTGGATTTCATCTGCCTTCTTGGAGGTGATGTTTCAGCTGTGGAGCACCTGTGTCCCCACTCTCATTCCCGCTGCCCTGCCCTGCAGCAAGACCTGCCCTGGTCCACCCTGCAGTCCCCTTGGGCAGCACCTTCGTCTGTGTGGGACACAAAGCCCCTGCACAGCCCCAAACCTAACCACTGGGACAGTCCCAGCTGGGTCGGGTTTCCATGGATTTCCTAACCCTCTGCTTCCTCTCCAGCATTCACTTCCCGTGTATTGTTCTGGACTGAGCAGAAAGGAAAAGCCTGAAGAAAGGAAAGGCTCACAACCTGGCCATGCACCTGAAAACTTCATCCTCAGAATAAATTCCTACCAACAGCAGCACCAGGCCCCTCCAAAAGGGATTGGGAGGTGCTCTGCCCGTGTCACGGAGCAGTGGTTCCTCTTGCTGCTAAAGGAGAGGGACAGAGCTGGTGGCTCCTGCCAGCACAGCCAGACAGTGGTGACACTGCAGCGTTTCAGGGTGGGCTGCTGCGGCTGGATGTGGTGAACTAAAAGGGCAAAGCAGCACGAGGGACTCGGCTGAACTTTTGCCCCTGCATGAAATAATAAGGTTGTATTTACCCAGCATCTGGATTACCGAAAATAACCTGCTAAATTTAGCTGTTGTTGATGTGTTGTCACAGCTGAGCTGTTCTTCTCTCCTCACATAAAAATCTCCTGCACTGACTTGGTGGGTTTGTGGCCTGAGCACGAGGGCCCCGTTCCTCCCCTGACCTGAGCCCATGTGTGTGGTTCCCTGTGTTTTGGGGGAGAAACAGAGACTGGGATCTGGTTTTGTCATTGTCTGAATGTGTTGGAAGGGAGAGGGACCAGGGGCTGGCAGGGGCTGTACTGGCATCTGTGGGTGTGCAGGGACCAGGGCTGCTGCCCTCAGCACTGGGGCCCTGCTCTGGCATCAGCGCCAGGGAGATCAGAGGGGACCCGTGGGGCGAGTGGGATGCTGGACGTGGCAGCAGGGACCCATTCTGGGCACTTCTGGAACTCGTTGAGAAACTGCTGCTCTTACATGGTGGAAAAGGCAGTCATGGGGTTGGGTGTGGGTCGGAGAGGTGGGAAGCAGAAAAGCTGAACCGAATGTGATTATTTGTGGTTTTGGTGGGACATGTGATGAGGGGATTCTGTGCTGCTCCTTCCTCTTCCTCTTCCCTGCCCTCCTGGGTTCAAACTTGGCTGGTGAATCACCAGTTCTCGTCCTTGTGCCCCTCTGCCTGTAAAATTTGTGTAGCTCTGACCCCCTGACGACTGCTGCAGTGGCAGAGCCCCCTCCCCCAGCTCAGCTCCTTCCTTCTGGGCTTTAATTCCAGGGCTGGAAGTTTTCCCGTTTCCTGTAGCTAACAAAATACAGATTCCCCCCTCTGGACAGCAGGATCTGCTCACAGGTTGGGGGATTTTCTTTGAAGGCCAGAAAGGAAGAGCCTGGGTTAGAGAGAAGGTTTTTCTGTGTTGGTGAGCTGCAGAGCATGTGGGAAGTGCAGGGAATGAGCTGGGAAAAGGCCCCTTTAGCCACCTCATGCCCTGAGTGTCACCAAGTTTTTCCCATGGCGGCAAGGAGTGATTGAGACTGACTGGAAAGTAACTGCAGGCAGGAAAGTACATTTCTCTCTGCATCCTCGGGTGGTTTGCATGAGACCGAAAGGATCGAGGGAGAAGTTCTGAGTGTGGTCATTTCCGTGAAATTATTATGAGAAAATACACTGAAAACTGGTGGAAAGGTTTGGCTGGGCATTTTTTTTCTTTGGTTAGAACTCTGACATGCAAATTGCCTTAACATGCATAGGAAGGTAATGTTTTCCGTGCCTGAAATAGCCCCTCTGTCCTTCTGGGCAGAAGCTGGTGCAGAGGGAGCAGGCATGGGGCTGTGGGAGCCGCCTGGGGCTGTGTGATGCTCACGGGAGTTTGTTTTCAAAGCCTGAGAGGTCAGATGGGGAGAAAGCAGTGTGAGGTGTTGGCAGGCCAGTCTGATCACGTTAATTCCTTCTCCTCTTAATGAAGAGCCCCTGAGTCGTGCCCGGCGCGTCCGCAGGGCTTTGAACACCCGCCCGCCCCCGGGAGCGGAGGCGGGAGCGAGCGCGCCCGGGCGCGGGGAGGCACCGGAGCGGGGGTGACTCAGTTTTGGGAGGATGCAGGTGGAACACGTGGCTCAGCATCACCTTCACCCGGGCCCCTGGTGATGCCCGAACCGGGGGAAAGGGGCTGAGCGGGGTCCCAGGCAGCGCGTCCCCGGGATGCTGCGGGACCCGGCGCGGGGGAGCGGAGCCGCCGGGTGGGAGCGTCCCCCGTGGCGAGCGGCTTCCTCGGTCGGAGGCGCGGCCGGGGAGGCTCCGCCGGGGGTGCGGGCTATGGGCGGAAGGGGAGCGGGCGTTCCCCAGGAGCGGCCCCGGTCCAGTGCCGGCATCCCGGCGGGGGAGGAGCCGGCGCTCTCGCCCGTCCCGCCGGAGCGCAGCGATGGGTCGCCGGGATGGGGCCGGGGTCGCGGCTC
>VZRS01008106.1:1348-24804 GCA_013398055.1 Ifrita kowaldi
TTTTCCCTCAGAAATATGGGATCCCCTCCATCTTAAGCACCCACTCCAAACTTTTTACCCTGGAATTCACCCCCTTTTGGTGCCCTCATTTGCCCCCCATGTGGGAAGAAACAGGGGGACCAGTGGGTGTTATTCCCATGGGATATTCACATGGATTTCTGTGGGACCCCCCAGGGTCAGCCCTACCCCTGCCTGGGGCCCACCCCCACCCTGTGACCCCCCAGAAGGGCCCTCACCCCCTCAGGGGGATCCTGAGGGGGCTGCCAAGTCCAAGGGCTACATCCCAGATGATCCCTAATCCTCATTCCCTGGGATCTGTTTCCCAGTGCTGGGGCTGGGATGAGCTTTCCCTGTGGCTGGGCATGATGCAGGGTCCCATCCCCGTCCCCTGGGCAGTGGGACAGCAGGAGAGGTGACACCAATGGCATCACAACAGTAATGAGAGTCCATCCCGCTCCTGGGAGTTGTAAATCCTGGGATCGGGGGTGCCATGAGCTCCAGCTCTGCTCCCGCCATGGATGCTGGGGTGCCTGGGGCTCTTGGCAATGCCGGGGTGCCGCCCGTTTTCTGCAACATCTGCTTTGATCTCCCGGGGCCCCACCTTGTTGTTCCAGCCGTCACCATTCCCACTCCCAGCCCTGCAATTTCCCAGGTCGGTGGCTGTCAGCGGAGCAGCCAAGAGTTTCCAGATCTGAGGTTTTCCTACTTGAACCCAATCCCAGCGCAGTTTTGGGGTGAAAACAGCTGTATTTGGGTTCTGGTTCTGCTACACATTTCCCTGGTTGGGACTGCTGGGCACCTGTGCTGGTGGTCCCCGCTCCCATGGGATACACCGGGAAGCTGGGATGTTGGGGTGCTGGATGGGTGATGATAGTCAGGTTTGGGTGGGTGATGGTGGCCAAGACTGAGCAGAGGATGGCGTCCAATGTTGGGTTGGTGATGGTGGCCAACACTGAGTGGGGGCTGGCCCTCCATGTTAGGTGGGTGATAGTGGTCAACGCTGAGGGAGTGACGGTGGCCAGTGTTAGGTGGTGAGAGTGGCCCACAGTGAGTGAAGGATGGTGGCCAACGTTGGATGGGTGATGGTGGCCAATGTTGGATGGTGATGTTGCCCGGCATTGGGTGGGTGATGGTGGCCAGCACTTGGGTGAATTATGGTGGCCAACACTGGTTGGGTGACAGTGGCCAACCTTGGGCCCTCGGCTTTGCTCCTGATGCATTCCCATGCCAGCAAGTGCTGGAGCATCTGCTCCACCTTGGAGTTCAGGAGGAATTTGGGAGCCGACCCCGTGTCCCAGTGAGGTGTCTCCACCCCTTGGTGGCAGGGTGGGGCAGGGCTTTGCTGGCCCAGCAGCTGCTTGGGCAAGTGCCGGGCTGGCCGCAGGCCAGTGGCTGGGCCAGGAGCGGGTGCTGGAGCCACCCTGGGAACTCCTGGCAGGAACGCTCTCCGCCCGGGCTCCAACAGGTTCATTTGGTTTTGGGGCAGATCTGCCGGTTGCGTAAGGTCAGGAGATGCAGCTGCCACCTCCTCCCCTCGGTTCAAACCGCTTCTCTTCTCCAGCTGGAAAATGGGAGACCCCTGGAGGGCGGGAGAGGGTTTCCAGGAGGGATTGGGGCGTGCAGGACGAGCATTGCCCAAGGGGAGCATCCTGTTCCCTGTTCCCTGCACTGCAAATCCCCTGGGGCTGAAAATCCTGGAGCTTCAGGAATCCCTGACAAGATTCAGGAGGAAACACCGGGACATGTACCCAGACCCAGATTTACATATTTTCAGTGAAATAAAAAGCTGGCGGTGAACAGTCTCAGAACTGAAACTGGTTCCACAAACCTCTCCCAATGAACAAGATAATCCAGAGTGCTGGACTTTGTTGGCAGTGTGGGGTTGGGGGGAAGTTTTGGGGCTTTTTATTTGTTTTAACGGTGGGATAAACCAGGATCCTCAATGGAGGCAGCTCAACACCTCATTAAAACAGAAATTAAAAGCAATTAAGCAATTAAATTGTGTTGTTTTAACAATGGGGTAGGCCGGGAGTGGCTCTGCTGAGTGCCACGTGCTGTGGAGGGGCTGCAGACCAACAAGGACCCTCAGAAAACATCCCAAAATCCCTGGAAGGTTCCTCAGAGCAGGGGTGTGATCCCCTGTCAAAGTTGTGGGGCAGGGAACAGTCTTGACCCCGCTGGGGTGTGGCCCAACACAGATCTATCGGGATATTTCGGTCTCTGCAAATCCCAGCGTGTCCTGCCCGGCTCAACCCAACTCAGAGGGATCCAGAATGACTTAAAAACCCAGAAGGTTTAAGAAGGTTTTAAAATCATCTTTATTGACACGGAAGTAGTTTTAGAGCCCTGCCAAGCGCTAATGCTCCCGGTTGTGAAACACTGGCCAGCCCACATCACCCCTCCTTGAAGCAGGAGGTTGAAACTGAGTGCATCTGAGGGTGTGCCTGGGAGCCTGGATTTTTGTTGGAATTCAGTGAACCCAGCCCCTGGTGTCAGGCCGAAAATGACAGATTTAGCTAAAACAAGGGTTTCCCTCGAGGGCGTGACACATCAGAGAGTTCATGGGGCTTTGTGATGAGTGACGGCCGGCCGCGGCCCAGGGAATTTGAGTTGGAGTTTGACTCCAACACCAACAATGCTTTTGTTTTTCTTTGCTCTCTGGGGAGTGTTTGCAGGCAGGTCATGGTTGTGGCAAAGTGAGGAGGGCGTCCTTTCAAACCTGAAAACAATGAAGAGAATGAAACAACCCCAAAAAAATGACATCTCCACTCCCCTGGCACCAACCAACTCCCTGCGCCCATAAAAAGGGGGAGCCCAGCAGCTGCTCCCACACGGCTCAGCTCCTCTCGCATCCCAAGTTCCAGCCTCAGCTCAGAATTTTGGGGACCCCTCACCATGTCTCGCCAGTCCTGCGCTCTCGGCAAGGGGTTCAGCTCCAGCTCTGTGTGTTTTGGGGGCAAGAACAAGGTCACATTCGGCTCCGTGTCCCGTGGAGGATGCCGGGGATCCGGTGGCGCCGGTGGCTTTGGCAGCAGGAGCCTCTATTCCCTGGGGGGCAGTAAAAGCACCTCCCTGGGAGGATTTGGGGGGGCTGGTGGTGCCTGCAGAGGCTTTAGCGGCCAAGGAGGCTTCGGCTATGGGGCCGGAGCAGGATTTGGGGGTGGCTATGGTGCAGGGTGCTTTGGTGGAGGCCTTGGCAGTGGCTTTGGTGGCTTTGGTGGAGGATTTGACGGTGGGATGGGGGGCCAGGGCTTCCCCGTGTGCCCCCCGGGCGGCATCAGGGAGGTGACCATCAACCAGAGCCTGCTGGCCCCCCTCAACCTGGAGATTGACCCTGAGATCCAGAAGGTTCGGACACAGGAGCGGGAGGAGATCAAGAAACTCAATGATAAATTCGCCTCCTTCATCGACAAGGTTTGGAGGGGCTTCATCCTGGGATCGGGTCTTGGCTTCCCATGGCTCCGGAGGGTGGGAATGACTGGGAGATGCTCATCCAGTGCCACCCGGAGCTGGGAGTTGCCCAAATCACCATAAACTGAAGGTGTTTGGGGCTGTTTTTAAGGGGAAAATGGGCTACTTTAAGGGGAACATTGGGCTATTTTGAAGGAGAAGGTGAAATGTATTAGGTGTTTTGGGGCTATTTTTAGTGGTATTTTGGGTGCTTTAGGCTGCTTTTAAGGAGAAGATGTGATTTTGGGTGATTTGGTTTATTTTAAAGGAGAAGGTGGGATATTTTGGGGAATATTTTTAAGGAGACATTGGGATTTGGGGTGTTTTGGGCTATATTTGAGGAGAAAATGGGATGTGCAGTCATTTAGGCTATTTTTAAGGAGATAATTGGACTTTTTGGGTGTTTGGTATATTTTGAAGATGTTGGGACTTCTTTGGCTATTTTGAACAAGAAGACACCAAACCCATGAAGTTCATTGCGTTTCTCCTGTTTAGAGGCTCCAGAATTGCAGAGGGGAGGTGACCCCCTTGTGCTCACTCACCCCATCCACTGTGGTCCTACCTGTACCATAGGACTGGGGAGTTATCACACATTAAATAGGAATAAAATATGGAAAACACATGGGGAAAAATCAGTAAAGAGATGGGGTTTTGAGGGAAGAATCTAACTCTTTTCCCACCTGTTTAGGTCCGGTTCCTGGAACAGCAGAACCGAGTCCTGGAGACCAAGTGGAAGCTGCTTCAGGAACAGGGGGGTGCAGGAACGGGGGGCAGGAACCTGGACCCTTTCTTTGAGACCTACATCAGTGGGTTGAGGAAGCAGTTGGATTGTCTCTCCAGCGAGAAGCACCAGCTGGAGACAGAGCTGAAGAGCTTCCAGGACATGGTGGAGGACTTCAAGACCAAGTAGGTCGTTTGGGGTGCCTGGTGGTGAATAAACAGAGACAAAACCTCACTTCAAACAGACACAAAAGTAGATAATAATTTCACTATTGATTTTTTTGCAATGGTTAGAAAATGTAAAATGTTTTGGGGAAGGTGAGCTTGGATGAAAAGTGGTGCTTTTTCAAGGTATTTCTCAACTTTTCTCAGACTTTCTCAATATATTGCTCGAATTGTGCTTCTCCCTGAAGGAGGATCCCCCACTGTTTGTGTTCCTCAGTTAAGAATCAGTGACATTACGATTTACTGGAATAATCAGTTAAACTAAACTAAACCCAACTCTAATTTCCTTATGGATTTCCTCATGGATTCCTTCCCATAATATCCAAAGACTGGAGAAATGAATCCACTTGAGGAATTACAAAAAAGAGTGGGAAAGGAAGTCTGGAAGTCGTTGGAATCAACAAGACCTGGAATCAACCAGAGGTTGCTGGATGAAAATTGACTTTATATTTGGAGATGAGCACCTGGAAAATTTGGGTCCATTTGGAATTTTGGGGTGTCCTGTGCAGGGCCAGAAGCTGAACTTGATGATCCCTGTAAGTCCCTTCCAAATCAGGAGATTCCATGATACCTGTGAGGAGCTGGAGGTTCTTGGATCTTGTAGAAGGAACTTGGAGTGGCCGCAGGCACCGGCACTCATTTTAGCAGAGCCAGATTTCCTCTTTCCAGGCTTTCCTCGCCCAGGCGCTGGAGATGCAGGAGCCAGGGCTTGTCCCGAAAGGCGAAGAGAAATTCCCTGTCCATAAATCTCCCTTGTGGCAGATTTATTTTTACCGAGTTCATGAGTCTGAGGCCAACAATGTTCATTAGGCTGAGCCAGAGCCAAAACAAGCAGCCAGATTCCATCTCCCTCCTTCCCATCCACAGGTACGAGGAGGAGATAAACAAAAGGACAGCAGCTGAGAATGAATTCGTGCTCCTGAAGAAGGTCAAGTCCTTGTTTTTTACCTAAAGGGACTCCAGGAGAGCTGGAGAGGGACTTTGGACAACGGCCTGGAGTGACAGGAGAAGGGGGAATGGCTTCCCACTGCCAGAGGGCAGGGTTTGATGGGATATTGGGAAGAAGTTCTTCCCTATGAGGAGGGTGAGGACCTGGAACGGATTTCCCTGAGCAGCTGTGGCTGCCCCATCCCTGGAAATGTCCAAGGCCAGGTTGGACAGGGCTTGGAGCAGCCTGGCACAGTGGGAGGTGTCCATGCCCATGGAAGGGGGTGGAATTGCATTTAAGGTCCCTTCCAACCCAGACTATTCCATGATTCCATGAAATTTTAGATTAATGGGTGTGTGCCAGGCAGGTTTTCTCATCCCATCTCTGGTGCAGGATGTGGATGGAGTCTACATGACCAAGGTGGACCTCCAAGGAAAATTGGATTCTCTGTCAGATGAGATCAACTTCCTCAAGTGTCTTTATGAGGCGGTGAGTATTCGAGAGACACCGGGACAGGGGAGGGTTGTGGCACCATAAGGAAGCTCTGAAAGGGCTAAATCTGGGTTGGGCATCACCTGCAGGAGCTGTGCCAGATGCAGAAGACTGTGTCTGACACCTCGGTGGTTCTCTCCATGGACAACAACCGGAACCTGGACCTGGACAGCATCATTGCCGAGGTCAAGGCGCAGTATGAGGAGATTGCCAACCGGAGCCGGCTGGAGGCCGAGTCCTGGTACCGGTGCAAGGTGAATGTGGCACACGCTGCTGGGGTTCTCCAGTGTCCAGAGGGGTGGGAGAGCTACTGGTGGCAGCTCAGGCCATGGCAAGATCTGGGATGTTGCTGGTGCTGGTCCATCTAGAGCAGACCTGGCACAGACTTGCTCTCCTTGGCTTCCCTGCACTGATGTGGGAGCACCTGTGAGGTCACAATGGACCCAATGTTCTCCTGCTGCTTCATCCCACCAGTACGAGGAACTGCAGGCAACTGCGGGCAAGCACGGGGACAGCCTCAAGGACACCAAGATCGAGATCTCAGAGCTCAACCGCATGATCCAGAGGATCCGAGCTGAGATCGAGAGTGTGAAGAAGCAGGTGGGTGTTACGTTTTTTGAGTAATGAGGAGGACCTCTTCGTCGTGCCCTTTAGAGCTTCCCTGAAGGGAATTAAGTGTGGTGGGAACTGTTGGGCATGGGAGGGACCTGGGAATAGCTGAGCCTGAGTTGCTCTGGCACAGGTTGCCCAGAGAAGTTATGTATGCTCCATCCATGGAAGTGTCCAAGGCCAGGTTGGACATGGCTTGGAGCAACCTGGGATAGTGGAAGGTGTCCCTGCTCATGCTCCAGGTCATCTTTAAGGTCCCGTCCAACCCAAACCATTCCATGTTTCTCTCATCTGGGATCATGGTTTCATCTCCCACCCGCTGCCCCCATCCCATTCATCCTGCCCATGTCTTGCCCTCCAGTGCGAGACCCTTCAGACGTCAATCACGGACGCGGAGCAGCGTGGGGAGCTGGCCCTCAAGGACGCCAGGGACAAACTGGCTGAGCTGGAGACAGCCCTGCAGAAAGCCAAGGCTGACCTGGCCCGGCAGCTCCGGGAATATCAGGAGCTCATGAACGTCAAACTGGCCCTGGATGTGGAGATTGCGACCTACAGGAAGCTGCTGGAGGGCGAGGAGTGCAGGTGGGTGGGATACAGTGAGAATTCCAATGTATCCTGATCAATCAATGGGAAAAATGTGTCCCATCATCTTCATAAAACATTAATGGTGTTGCCACAAGCTGTGGACCATGGTCCGGTGGCTGTGACAGTGGAGCAATCCTGACTTCATGGAGCTGGACCAGTCCAGATGCTCTGGCTGGATCTGACCCTCCATCTCTTTTCTTTGCAGGATGTCTGGAGAGTGCCAGAGCTCCGTCAGCATCTGTAAGTACTGTTCCCACGGGAGCGTGGCGGGCTGGGATCAGTGCTCCCAAACTTCACGGTGGCATCAGAAGTAACCTGGTGCCTTTTGTTCCTCTCCGCAGCCGTGGTGGGCGGCAGCAGCTCTGTGGGAGGTGGATACGGCAGCGGATTGTGCCTTGGAGGAGGAGGAATTGGCTTTGGAAGCGGGAAAGGCAGCTGCAGCACGGGTGGTGCTGGTTTATGTTTCAGCCTGGGAGGGGGCGGATTTGGTGCCGGGGGTGGATTCGGCTCTGGAGGGGCTGGATTTGGCTCCCTGGGTGGGGGATCTAACTCGGTGGTGGTGGGGGGATCTGGCACCATCTTGAAGAACAGCAGCCCCACCACTCGGAGGGCATAGGAAAGGGATCAACCCCCTCGGCCCCGGCACCCAGAGGAGAAAGGGAGTGAATTGCACGAGGACCCCCCAATGACCACCGAGTGATGGGCGCTGATGGCACCTTAAACCACCACCCAAACCGCGGTTAGGAGACAAACATGGCCAAATCCACCTGCTAAGGACTGAGATTCCCAACAGCATCCGAGAACAGCTCAATCCCTCGTGCTCCCCTGCAGCTGCTGGACATCAGGGTGCCCAGGTCTCCTTCGGGAGCGGGACCTGCCCATTCATGGGGAGCCCCAAACCTGACTGGGATGAGCCTGTGGAGCAGCACCCTCCAAGCAAGAGGCGTCCGACCACAGGCAGGAGCGGGGATGGATCTGAGTGCAGCTCTGAGTGCGGCAGGAAGCCTCGGCTTTTCTCAAGCTCTTGTGCTGGATCCAGCCGTGGCGCAACTTTAATCAGTGCCATGCATCAGCCACAGCTCGAGCTCTAAAACAGGAATTTCCTCCCAGTGCCTCGGCCCAGCTGAAGATGTCTCACCCAGCTGACTTAATTTGCTTTTCCCCCCCCGAGTTTCACTCGTGCTGTTGTAAAATGTTTATTTTTACTTAGGGTTCACCTTTCCCTTGGGACCATGGGAACAATCGTGTGCGTTTGCTTAAGCCTTTCTCCTTGGCATGTGCCATCCCCCAATAAACACGAGAGGCAGAAACCTGGTGTGGTTTTCTCCCTGACCAAAGAGTTTCGTGTTGTGACAAGTCTTGTCTTCTGACGAGATCTGAAAATGTTTCCTGACTTTCTCTTGCCCTTTCAAGTCTGAATTTAAAGGAACTCAGGTGAAGGTGCAACTGAGGCTCCTTTCACTCCTCTCTGTCTCCAAAAATGTGGGGGGTTTGTGAGTTTGGCAGGAATGAGGAGGGTCTCACCGGGGAGGTTGTTGGGACTTTGGGTGCAGTGACAGTGACACAGTCAGGGGTGTCTTGGTGACAGCCCTGGGAATGAGCCCACTCCTGGCAGAGAGAAAGAGGCAGCCCCTGGATCCTCCTCTCTGTCCTGAGGGGTCTGCGGATGTGGCAGAGACTGTTGTCCCCCCATTGTCCCCACCAGATCTGAGCAGACCTTCAGACTTTGTGGATTTTAGGAGACTCTTCCTTTCCTCCTTCTCTTCCTAAGCCCTTTCCATGCTGGAGTTAGCCAATTTGGGCTGTTCCCCAGCTATCCCACCTCTCCTGGCCACCGTCCCTGACCACACAACTGCCCACCCTGTCTTCCGAGGTGGCCCCAGGATGGCAGTGTCACAGCTGGAGCTCCCAGGTCACTCTTTGCACAACTCCAAGTACTTCAGGAGCATCCTGCCATGGTTGGTGTGGGAGAAGGAGGGGTGGTCATCACCCCTCCAAATAATTTGGAGCTAATTCCTCAGAATCCACGATTTTGGAGCCAGCCCTGCAGCTTTTCCTGCTGTCTGGACTCACCAGGGACCCATGGATTGCTCTTAAGGGATCTCCAAATGGTAACTGAGACCGTCAGAAGAGCAAGGCTTTCCCCCCTGCTCCATCAAACCCCACCTGGCCCCAAAAGCAGAATATTTCGATAAATTTCGATGCCCAAACTCCTGCTGTGGTTTGACCTCTTGCTCAGGAGACCTTGAATCAAATCCCTGGCCAGCCACAGACTGTGCTTGGGGTGACTCATCCCATTTCTCCCATGTTCCGTCCTGAGCTGGTAAAGGTTGAAGACATCCAGTACCAGCAGCGACAGGCGGAATGTCACAATGGAATGTCACAATGCTGCCAGCACGGGCTTGTCACTGCTTGGGCGGGGACACAGTTTGGGCGATGGTTAAACATTCGGGGAGTTGTAAAAGTGACCCAAAGTGGTGTTGAATGAAAAGGCATCGACCTCCCTTGGAGTCACCCCAATCCCTCAGAGTCACCCCAATCCAAACTTGCTTCCAGCGGGGACTCCTGCCTAAGGAGAGACAAAGGGCTTCTCCAGGAGCACAAAGGCCATTGCTAAAACAAACATACACCCAAATCCCTCCCCTTTTGTTCCTGGGATCACACCAGCAATTAGGGGAAAATTCTCCCAGGCCAGACACAGAGGTGACATAATTCCTGCCTTTTGTTGAAGGAGAGAAAACATTTTCCATGGTCTGAAAATAGGATTGGATTCATCAGGGTTTGTCCCTGCCCAGGGCAGGGGACGGACCAAGATGAGCTTTAAGGTCCCTTCCAGCCGAAACCATTCCATGATTCTGTGATTTCATGGTTTCCTCTCAGTTGTTCAAGGCCTGTTTATTTTTACAGCATCATGGAACAGTTTGGGTGGGAAGTGACCTCTAAAAGTCATTTACCTTCTGTGGGGGCTCCAGGAGAGCTGTAGAGGGACTAGGAAAGGGTCTGAAATGATGGGACAAGGGATGATGGTTTCCACTTGGAAGAGGGCAGGATTAGATGAGATATCAGGAAGGAATTCCTCCCCGTGAGGGTGGTGAGGTCCTGGAATGGATTTCCCAGAGCAGCTGTGGCTGCCCCACCCCTAAAAGCGCCCAAGGCCAGGCTGGACAAGGCTTGGAGCAGCCTGGGATAGTGGGAGGTGTCTCTGCCCATGGCAGGGGTGGGAGGGGATGATCTTTCCGCTCCTTTCCACCCAAACCATTTCACTTCTGCCCATCATGTTTGAACCGAGAGGTGATGTCGATACCCAGATCCCAGTTCAATTTCCTAAGCTTGGCTGGAGCCGTGGCCATGACTCACTGCTCTGCGTTATCTCTCCACAGGCGCTTGGGGCTCCGCCGTTTGCTGACTCGGGAACTCTCCTCCCCTGGGAATGGGAGAACTTTCGGATCGTGTCATCCCGCCCACAGAAGGAGAAAAAAATCTTAACAAAAGTCCCCCAGGACAATGTAACCAGGGGTTTGATAATGCTGAGGGAGGTGGGTCTTGCCTGAGCTGTTGGGGGACAGTGCCTCAGCCCCTATTTTCATTGTCTGTGTATTGATTTATTTTCTATTTTTTGATTTATTGCCTATAAACCCCTCTGTCCAACCCTCGCATTCCTTTGCTCTCACAGTGATGTTTCGATATTATATATATTTATTTTTTCAAAACTAGGACTTGATGATCTTGAAGGTCTTTTTTAGTCTTAATAATTCTATGATCCTGTGATTTTTCTTAGCCTTATCTACCGCCCCAATCCACCTCTCTGAGTCCTCCCAGATCCACACAGGTCCTGGAGGTGGGATAAACACAGGGAATGTCATGTTTTCCAGTAGAAATGCCAGTTTAGCTGCGTGTCCGGGTCCCAAGGCAGTTTTGGGAAAGGGTGTCTGGGCGATATTTTTAGAGGTATTTAAATATCTGACGATACCAGAAGTTGCTGGTGTGGATTTTCCAGAAGCTCTTAATTAATGTGTGTCCTGTGGGAATTCCGAGACCTGCACTAGCTGGCTGTCAGCACAGTTAGGTGCTTCCAGAGCTGTGGACTTCAGTATGTCCTAGGTGGATTTAAAATGTTGAAAAGCAGTACAAAAAATTGAGTTTCTCTATAAAAAAATAAAATAAGACTATTTGTTATTTGATAAGCAAGGCAAAAGGGTGGATCTGTGATGGATTTTTGGATTAAATGACTTACAGAGTCAACCCAAATCATTCATGATTCTGTGAAGGGTGGTGCATGCCCAATCCCTGGAAGTGTCCAAGGTCAGGTTGGACAGGAGCTTGGAGCACTATCCCCTGGGATAGTGGAAGGTGTCCGTGCCCATGGCAGGCAGTGGAACGAGATTGCCTTTAAGGTCCTTTCCAACCCTTAGCTGTTCTGGAATTCTGTGACGGATCATAGTCTGAATCCATCCTCAGTCTGGGATTGGAACTGGAGGATTCTGACAAACTCCTGCCTTTCTAAAGTCTACATCTGCCAAAGATATATTTGCATATAAGCACCAAAATAAGCAAAACAGCTGAAAAAAAGTGGTGATTCCTCCAAGCCCTGTGCTCTCCTCATTTCCACATCTCTACAAGTGAGTTGAGCTCTATTAATTGCACTGAAATTGTTCCAGGGCGTGTGATGTGGGCAGCAAGGTTTGGGATTCCTCCTCCCACTGTGTTCCTGGGGCTGTCCCTCTGTCTGCCCGCACATCCCACCACGGCATCTGGTGCCTGGCATCTCTATGGTCCTGAAGCCTTCAGAAAATCCTACACAGGTTTCCCAGATGGGGTATTTCCTCACCAGTGCTGAGATTATCTTGGCATGAAGACAGTGGGACATGCTTCAGTCCAACAATAAATGAATTTCCAGTGCCAGCACTGGCATCTCGTCACCGGTGAGGTTTTATTTATCAAAAAGGTGCAGAGCCTCATCAAATTGCAATTTGCTGAACCCTGGCTGTAGATTGAGAAACTCAATTCTCAGGGCCAAAGGCAATTTTCCAAGTAAAAAGAAGGCTGAGGGTGTAACTCAGGTGTGTTTTGGGAATTGTGAAAGCTGGGCTACAACTTGGCATGAGCTGCAGTACCTGCCTGCAATGGGGCTTTGGAGTGAGAGATTTAAAGATAAACACGAGCAGGGAAACAACCCCAGTGGATGAAAGGTGGAAAAAAATGCCTGGCGTATCCTAGGGAGGCTCTTGCTGCTCCACAAGGTGTAGTATTCCTTAGTCATGGAGTGCTGAGAGCCTCAGTTGGATCTTTTTTGCCTTTTCTCCTGTATTAGAGGGTGTGTTTCTGGGTAGGGTCAATGTTTGGCAAATTGGAGATGGAAATCTTTAGCCACGCCATGCTGATGAAGACAGGAGCTGTCTCCTCCTTCACGCCCATGCAGACCCAGCCCACCTCCAAAAATACATAAAAGGGAGCATCTGCTGCCCTCCAGCCAGAGGGACCGACTTCCCTTCTTCCACCCACCTCCTCACCCACGACCCTGCCAAGCTCCTCAGCTTCTCCATTCTTGGCTCTTTTGAGGATAACCAGCCATGTCTCGTCAGTCTGTCTGCAGGAGCTTCGGAGGGGGGAGCAGAAGGGGCTTCAGCTCCTGCTCCGCAATCGGTGGCGGCTTTGGAGGCGGCAGCCGGAGCAGGAGCAGCTATAGCTCGTACTCAGTGTCCAGAGGATTCGGAGGCGGAGGACGATGCGGGGGCTTCGGCAGCCGGAGCCTCCACAACATGGGGGGCAGCACCAGGATGTCCATGGGCGGGTGCTATGGTGGAGGGTACGGTGGCAGGATGGGCAGCTTTGGCGGGAGCTACGGGGGTCTCGGCAGCTTTGGGGGTGGAATGGGTGGAGGAGGAGGAGGAATGTGTGGCTTTGGAGGGATGGGTGGAGGTGGAATGGGTGGTGGAGGAGGAATGGGTGGCTTCAGTGGAGGAATGGGTGGCTTTGGTGGTGGGATGGGTGGTGGAGGAATGGGTGGCTTTGGTGGCCCAGGCTTTGGCATGGGTGGCCCTGGGAGAGGTGGCCCCGGGATCCAGCCAGTGCAGATCGACACAACCCTCCTGCGTCCGGTCCATGTCGAAATTGATCCCCAAATCCAGCAAGTTAAAAACCAGGAGAAGGAGCAGATCAAGACCCTGAACAACCAGTTTGCCTCCTTCATCGACAAGGTGAGAAATTGTGCCTGATTAAGGTCAAAATTAGGAGGAACTTCCCAGTTGTGCAGAAATGTCCTTTTGGAGCTAAATCCCAGCAGGCAGAGAAGCTTGAGCAGAGCCTTTTCATTAAGGGAAGAGATGGGAATCTCTCCTCCACACAAGATCAAAGCAATGTCTCCAGGGCTTTCATCTTCCCTGTTGCACCAAGCTCTATTCTGAGGTTACTCTTGCAAGCAGGTTCAACACCTCCAACCTCCGCAGGTTTCGGGCACAGATTCTCCCTCCTCCACCACTCTGCCCAAACAACCTCCCATTTATGTATATTTTTCTCTTTGTTTTCAAATCTCCAGGCTTTTAAATCTAGGCTAGAGATCAGATTTCCACACTGTCTGTGATGGGGACGGGCTCGGAGTAAGGGCAATGTGTAAAAGCTCCTTTGAGTAGACAATTATTAGAAATTTCCTTCTTGTCCTGATTTTGCAGCTTAGGCACCAACAGAAATTTGAAAAACCCAGAGTTAATTGGTTCTCTCATCACCATGCAAATCTTTCTGAGTGATGCAAGAGGTGTGTTGGTGGGAGCTGTTCCCATGTGATGGTGGGTCCTCCGTGTCTTGGCTGTAGGTCCGATTCCTGGAGCAGCAGAACAAGGTGCTCTCCACCAAGTGGGAGCTGCTCCAGCAGCAAGGCCCGTCGGGGCCAAGGAAGAACCTGGATGTGATCTTTGAGAATTACATCCAGAACCTGCGGAGGCAGCTGGAGTCAATCCTGGCGCAGCGGGGGCAGCTGGAGTCAGAGCTGCAGAACATGCAGCAGTATGTGGAGGATTACAAAACCAAGTAAGTTGGAGCCAGGAGCAGCTCAAGCAGCTTTTTGGTCACTTTAATTTCCCCCAGCTGCTTTTAATTTTGATGGTGGAGATAGTTTTTCAGCCTAAATATTTTAATTTAGTGTTTTTTCCCTTTTAGTTTGTTTCTCATGGCTCTAGGCAGGAAAATCCATGATCTCAGTTTGTACTTTTCCTCTCCATAGGTATGAGGAAGAGATCAATCGGCGCACGACAGCTGAGAACGAGTTCGTGGTGCTGAAGAAGGTGAGTCACAGGCACCACAAAACAATCCCTCAGTATTTGGCTTTACCTGTGCTTGAATGGGAATTGTGGAGTTTTTAAGATCTCCCAGCTGATATCTGGAATCCCTTATATTCAATTTGCATGAAACCACAACATTATCTATTTTTAATTATTTACATTTATGGTTATAGAATTATATATAAACATAATGATGTCCCAGTGAATAACATCAAACCTTCAGCACAGACGGTGATTCCCACAAGCCTGAAGGATTCCCAAGAGGAAACAAAACTATTTTCTGTGGGATCTTTCCTTTAGGATGTGGACAGTGCTTACATGACCAAAGTCGAGCTGGAAGCCAAGGTGGGAGCTCTGACAGACGAAATCAACTTCCTGAGGTGCATCTACGAGGAGGTAAGAGCTCTCCCTTCTCCAGAGGGGCTGGAGTTGCAATGAGGAGGCCAAACGTTGAGGTTGAATGGGGTCTCCGGGTGGATGTAGGCTTGAGATGGTGCCTCTGACTCATGTCTTGGTTGCAGGAGCTGTCTCAGATGCAGACGATCAGCCGGGACCTGTCTGTGGTGGTGTCCATGGACAACAACCGGCACCTGGACCTGGACAGCATCATTGAGGAGGTCCGGCGCCAGTATGAGCAGATTGCCCAGAGCAGCCGGGCCGAGGCCGAGGCCTGGTACCAGAGCCAGGTGAGTCGGGAAGCAGTCAAGGCTCCTGGGTGTGGCTTGGTGATTTACAATAATTTATAGCTGGGTGAGACACTTCTTCAAGCTAACGGGGCTGGAGCTCGTGGTGCAAGGAAGTTCCAGAGGGATTGAGCTGCTTTTGAGGGATCTGACTCACTGTTCCCAATATGTCCCAAACTCACTGAGGTGCATGGCACTAGCCTCTGAATAAAAATGGCCCAAAATGCACTTTAATGAGAAAATTCCAGCCCAAAGTGACTTCTCAAAAGCCAAGAGATTCTTTTTAGTGTCACTAAGATCCATTTCAAAGCTCAAACCCCACGACTGGGTCCCAGAATCACATTGAACTTTGAGCTGGGCATCCATTGGCAGCGCAGTGGGTCCTCATAGCATCACCTGAGCCTTGAAACTGGGGACAAACCTCCTTGAGGCACCAGGAATGTGTTAGTGATGGGTCGTTCTGTCTTGGTGCCATCAGTACGAGCAGCTCCAGAGCACGGCCGGCCGGCACGGGGACAACCTCCGCAACACCAAGATTGAGATCCAGGAGCTGACCAGGAACATTCAGAGGCTGCGGGCTGAGATTGAGAATGTGAAGAAGCAGGTAGGGGTTGGTTGGTGTCTCGGGGATGAGATCGAGGACATGAAGAAAGAAAGGGGCTGGTTTGTGACTCAGGGGAAGATGGCAGCAGATTGGATCACAAATGACCATGAGTGGGGCAGAAATCTTCCATCATCCCAAGTTCATTTCATGCAGATGTTTATTTTCCTCCTGATTTCTCCTCTTGGGGCTCTGAGGACTGATCATCAGGGACAAAATGAGGTCTGAGAAAGCTCCTGTTGTACTCCCCAGAATCAGCAGCTGCAGGCAGCCATTGCTGAGGCTGAGGAGAGGGGGGAGATGGCCATCAAGGATGCCAGGTTGAAGTTGGAGGAGCTGGAGAGCGCCCTGCAGAAGGACAAGGAGGAGCTGGCTCGCCTGCTGAAGGAGTACCAGGAGCTGCTGAACACCAAGATTGCGCTGGACGTTGAGATTGCCATGTACAGGAAGCTGCTGGAGGGGGAGGAGAACAGGTAAAACACCTGAGCTCTCATTGGGTGTTGTAATCTACACCGGACACCTGCAATATTGACTGTAATCCCAAATCAATTCTTTGGGCGAATGGGGTGGAAGTTGAGATTGATGCTGTGCAGAATATTCTGGGGGTCAGGACCCATAACTGGCTCCCTAGAGGTGGCAGAGCTGCTGGCCCATCGCTGTCACTGCTGAGTTTTTAATGAACCTCAAATCTGGCAAAACCTCATTGTAAAGAGGAATTGCCAACCCCTTTCCTCCTCCAATTTTTTCCAAAGTGCCTTAGGAGAGTGAACCAGGAAAATGATTTGACAGCGGAAACACAGTTTAAAGTTTTTACAACCACTCTTTTATTGGGTAATTAAAATGTCCAATTTCCTTCACAGGCTGTGCAACGATGGCATGTCCAACGTCAACGTCTGTAAGTATCAGCCTCGGGGCCCTTCCGAAGAAGCATAAGACTGTGTTTTTCAGAGACAGAGCCTGAGACTGGGCAAAATGGAAACATAATGTGTGCTTTTCTTCCAGCTGTGGTGGGCAGGACCACTGTCTCTGGAGGCAGAGGAAGCATGGGAGGAGGATTCGGAGGCAGCGGCATGGGAGGAGGATTCGCAGGCGGCAGCTGTGGAATGGGAGGAGGATTTGGAGGCGGCAGCGGCATGGGAGGAGGAATGGGAGGAGGCGGCATCTGCGGAGGAGGCAGCAGCTTTGGAGGAGGCAGCATGGGCGGCAGCTGCGGGATGGGGGGAGGAATGTACGCTGGGGGCTTCTCCTCTGGAAGCGGAAGGATGTGTGGCTCTGGCGGGGGATCATCCTCTGTGCGGAGATGCGTCACCACCACCTCGGTCAAATCTTCGGGAGTGAGATTCTGAGCCCCGAAGGTTGACAAGGAAAGAAGCATCTCCTTTCTCCTCCCAGCAGCAGCCCAGCCTCCCGAGGCCCAGCTCTGGTGTCCTGCAATGGGAAGAACCGTGTTCCTCCCACCCGACTCGTCCCAGCTCCTGGTCCCACCTGGGGGTTTGGTGGCGATGCCGTGGGTGTCCTGGCACCGGTAGCTGCCTGGCAGGAGGGGCCGCTCTGCCTTCCTCGCTGTGTTGTACATTTCTTGTGGCAAATGTGTATAAAACCCCTCTTTCCTCCTCTCTCCTCCTGTTCTGTGTCCCTGGGGTGCTTCTCTGTGTGTCCTTCCCATTATTCCCTTTGAAGGCCTTTGGGGTCAGGGCGGGTGTGGGGCAAGCGGGACTCGTCCCCTGGGGAGGGGGCATCTCAGCAGGTGGCCAGAGGGATGAGCTGGCCCAGGGTGGAGCTTCTGGGCAGCTTTGCTCACTTGGGAGCCCCAGGTGTGCTGCCAACAGGAGCTTCCCTGGAGCTCCGGCTTCCTCTCCACTTGTCCCTGCTCTTGGTGACATCTGGGACACCTGACACACATCTGGACTATTCCTAAGGAGAACAAAATTGTCCTTCAGTGCCTGGCTCCCATGACACAGTCTGAGATGTACTGTCCCCACCTTCCCCCCTCCTCTGTGGGCTGCCCTCCTTCCTTGGGATGTTGCCATTCCCAATAAATTGCAGAGAATATTCTCGGTTGTTGTGTTGCTGCTTTGGGAGCTGCTCTGGGCAGGGTGGGAGGGGAAGTCATTCTTCTGCCTGTCCCTGTGTTTTGAGGGAACAGATCAGGGTGGGGATGGATCAGGGCAGGTGCCCCAGCTCAGAAGATGCTCTTGACTCTCACCTGGAGGCACAAGCCTATATCCGGAATGGTGGGGGCCTGGATCCTCTGGCCAAACAATGAGAAATAAGAGCCCAGGCTGGAGACCTGGAATCATTGAACAATGGAATGGTTTGAGTTGAAAGGTGTGGAGAGCTGTGAGCTCCTAGCACAACAGTTCTCTGTGCTCCCTTGGAGAAGAGATGTCTGAGGCCATAAGGACTCTGAGATAAGCAGCTCCCTTTGAGGTTATGGTGAGCAAGTGAACCACCCCCAGCATGCCTTGCTTCCTTATGGTAATACCTTGTAGCCAGTTGGCTAACTGGTTTCTACCCCACCCCCTGCCTTTCCCATAAAAAGAGCCCAGGTCTGCCCTGAAATCAGGTGAGTGTGTTCCTGGCCTTCTCTTCACAGGGACTGCTGGACAATAAAGCCGCCTTTCTCTGTGGAACTGCCATACAGGGCTCCCTGTCTCTCTGTCCCCGTGTTAGCTTCGGGGGATTTCACAAAGAGCTGAATCACAGGAGCTGGAATCACTTGTAGCTGACAAATCGCTACACTTGCTGAAATCCCTCGCAGTCCAGGGAGGTTTGCCTTCGCCCCTAGAAGAGCTGTTCTTTGCAGGACGCTCTCTCTAGGAAGGCCGTGGCACACTGGTGCTTGAACAGCATCAGACCCCCTGAGACAGAATGGGACCTTAAAGATCATCCCATTCCAACCCCCCACCATGAACAGGGACACCTTCCACTAGACAGGAGGTGTCCCAACCCTTGGACCAACCAATGCAATTAAGCTGCTGCTTCTGAGGTTCCTTTTGGATCGTCTCCAGGTGCAGTAGACTTTGACCTGTGTTAGGGGAAGGAGATGGCACCAGTGTTGCTGTGGGCCGTGGTGGGAGGGCAGGTGAATACGGATCAGGATGCTGGCCAAACACCTGCCGCTGGCTGCAGTCAGCCACAAACTCATCTGCCCCGGGATGAGCCATGATTCCAGCCGTGGGAACACAATGGGCTGGGAGGGTGTGATTCATCCCCATCTGTGAGCTCAGGTACCAGCCTCTCCCTGAGAAGCCGATTAATTCCCCAGTGGCTCTTCCTTGCTCCAAGAGCAGGGGGGAGAGATTTGGAGGAGCTCAGGAGGGAGTTTGGGAGGGGAGTCTGGAGCGTTTGATCTGAGCTGTGCTGTGGTTCCTCCACCACCTGGAGAGATCAAAGAGGCAGAAAACGCTGTCAGTGGTGGTTCAGGAGTCCCACAACAGCCTCTGGGAGTTGCTGATGTTCCCAGAGTGGGTCAGAAAGCTGCAGACTGAAGAAGAGGTCCAGGAAAGGCAACAGGTGACAGGCTTCTTGGAAGAGAGAATTCTCCTGTTGGAAGCCCAGCAGGAGGGTGCCAGGATTGGGGAACATGGCTGGGTTTGGCCCAAAGAGTAGATGCTGAGAAGGATCAGAGAAGCTGGTGTTGTGCCAGGAGCACTTTGAGGTTTGGCTTGGGGCAAGAGTCACCTGTTTTGGTGCTTAATCACCTGTTTCGGTGCTTAATTTTAAGAGTGTTTCTTCTCAGCTTTAAAATCCAGAACACAGCTTTGTAGCACCATTGTGAGGAGTTGCTGCAACACCTCCTCTGTACGAGATCCATGATGGAAGCTCTTGGCTGGGTCAAATGCGAAGCTGGAGTGTGGCTCGGTCTCCATCCACCACATTTTCTGCCGAGCTCACATTTTCCCTGGTGTTGATCTTACCGTGTTCAACTCCTTGTGTAAGAGATCTGAAGGATCGACTTGGTGTTGAGTCTCACCTGGAGGAGGCCAAAGTGACTCCAGGTTTGGAATAATCTGCACATCTTGTCTGAAGATGTCAGAGTGACTCAATCTGGGTGTCTTATCTGCAGGAGCTCAGTGTGGTCAGCACCCAGGCATCTGGCTGACTTTGCAGATCTTCCTCCTCGTTGTGGAACCTCCTTGCAGGATGTTCCAGTGAAGTCCTGGTGCCTTCATACCATGGGTTTGGCAGCTGGAAGGGAGGCCAGGAGAAGGGACAGTCTGTTTTCTCCACCTAAACTCGAGCCCCTCTGCAGCTCCCCCGAGCTGCTCATCATGAGCGAGTGTGCTGGGCTGCAGGATGGTCTGGAGAACTTAAATCTCCATCTGGGAGATGACCATGGAGAAACCAGCCCATCTTGATTGCAGCTGCTTTTGGAAGGGAGGGAGGGTGTCCCCTCCAGGCTGTGGGGATGCTGTCCATTCTCCTGCTGAAGGAACACACACCTGGGCAACCTTTAGCCAACCACTGGTCCCCCTCAAAGCTGGATAACCTTGTCCCTCAAGGGTGGGATAACCATTGGTCAACTCTTACCTGAGTCCATTGGGGGTGGGAAGAACCCTTGGACAAGTGTTTTCTGAGTCCCTCATGGGTGGGACAACCCTTGGCCAGCTCTTGCCTGAATCCCTCGTGAGGGGGATAACTCTTGATCAAGCAGGAGTTAGGAGTGGGATAACTCTTGTTCAAGTGTTACCGAGCCCCCAAGTGTAGCATAACCCTTGGCCAGCTCTAACTGAGTTCCTCAAGAGTGGGATAACCCTTGGCCAACCACTGACTCCTTCAAGGGTAATGTTCTCCCCTCTCTCACACCCTGTTCCATGCAGACCATGGGGCTCAGTATCCCCGTCCCAGTGACAGTCAGAGACATTTTTGTTTCTGATGCCTCATGATACTTTCAAACCACATTTAGTTGCCCAGATCTCATTGGAGACTGAAAATTCCTTCTGAAGGTCTGTGTTCATACTTAGGTCTTTTGAATGGCCATAAATTCATATTTTAAATATTTTCAAGGGATAGAATGTGCATTTTCTGTCATTTTTTCATTACTTCTGCTGTCCGTTTTCTAGGAAAATGTGAACATTCATTTTCTATTTAATTCATTAAATTATTTAGGTATTTAATTGATAATATCCAAGTAGATAAAACCTTTAGAATGCCTCTTAAATAGTATTTACAGACTTGACTTCCTTTTAAATTAGAACCTACTTTTTTGGAACACACTGATATTATTTGTATTTTCTGTAACTAAACAAAATTTCATTTCCATACAACACACACACAAAAAAGGGTTTATTTCAGAGACATCCTATCAAACACATTTCTAAACCGCATTCCTAAACTACATTCCTTTCCCAATAGATTATTTGGAAGCAAAAGGTTATACTGTGCCTTGGGGGTTGTAACAGCTCCATTTCTCAGCAGGTCTTTCCACGTCAGTCATCTCATTTTTGGGAAAAAACAGGTAAATCAGAAGTCGTGGGATTCACCAGAGCAGAAGGAATCCCTCACCACTTCGAATTGTTCATCTGTCGCTCCTCTTCTGTACTGGTTGTCTGTCTGTCCCTGACATCATCACCGAAGGGTTCCCAAAGTGTCGCTTCATTCTTCCCCAAGCTGTCATTCCCTGTCACCCTCAGAACACTGAGGAGAGTGAGATGATACCAGTCACCTTCTTCCCTCTGCTTCAGCATCATCCATAGCCCCAGCTGCTTGTCCCAGATTTGGGCAGTTGCAAGAGGAGGGAATTTAGTCTACAGGCAGAAGACACTCCCATCATTGTAGTGACACCACATGCTCCAAGGAGACGTTTTTCCTCTCTAGCAGGAGAATATGCTGAGTCTCCTCAAATTTTACTGTTGTGAATTCCCATTCAGGATTGGGAAATGTCTCCTGAAATGCCAAAGGCAATTTAACATATAAAAAAGGGATTTAGGGTGTGTGTGAAGAATTGTGAAAGCCATATTATAGCTGGGATTTCATCAAAACTTTGCCTTTCTGTGGAGCTTTGATGGGGAGATCTCTATCTGGAATTATTGGGAGCCATTAATGAGGGCTGGATATCCAATGAGGGACTGCAGAAAAGGGGATTATGGACAAAATTGATTTCTAAGATGTCATAAAGATATGGGAGTCCACTTAGTCATGGAGACCTGCCTCTATGCTCTCGTTTTATTCACCTCTAGATTACAGGGCGTGTTTCTGGGCAGCCCCAAATATGGCAAAGCTCATGGAGAATCTGTCAACAACCCTGTGCTGATGAAAATATTAAATTGCTTTCTACCTTCACGCCCAAGCTG
This sequence comes from Ifrita kowaldi, assembly GCA_013398055.1. Taxonomy (NCBI): domain Eukaryota; kingdom Metazoa; phylum Chordata; class Aves; order Passeriformes; family Cinclosomatidae; genus Ifrita; species Ifrita kowaldi. The sequence goes on from VZRS01008106.1 coordinate 23,212, forward strand.
TTCCAGCCCACCTTCAGCAGTGGATAAAAGGGAATGCCCAGAGCTGTTGGAGCCAGAGAAGACTGCAGACTTCTCTCTGCTCTCATCAACTCCGTTGATCTTTCTGCTCTTCTGGATTTTGATTCTGCTTGGAAAAAAACGGCCATGTCTCGTCAGTCTGTCTGCAGGAGCTTTGGAGTCGGGGGGAGAAAGGGATTCAGCTCCTGCTCTGCCGTCGGTGGTGGATTTGGAGGTGGTGGCGGCCGGAGCAGGATCAGCTACAGCTCGTACTCCTCATCCCGGGGAGGAGGAGGAGGAGGAGGAGGACACTGCGGGGGGTTCAGCAGCCGGAGCCTTCATAGCATGGGGGGCAGCAGAAGGATCGCCGTGGGTGGATGCTACGGCGGTGGTGGATATGGTGGCAGGATGGGTGGCTTTGGTGGAGGAATGAGCTGTGGAGGGATGGGTGGTGGTGGAATGGGTGGTGGAGGAATGGGAATGGGTGGCTTTGGTGGTGGAATGGGCGGTGGAATGGGGGGTGGGGGGGGAATGGGTGGCTTTGGTGGTGGAATGGGCGGTGGAATGGGGGGTGGGGGAGGAACGGGTGGNTGTGGTGGTGGGGTGAGAGTGGGGGGCTTGGGTGGTGGAATGGGCGGTGGGGGAATGGGTGGAATGGGTGGCTTTGGTGGTCCAGGCTTCCCTGGAGGCATCCAACCAGTGCAAGTTGACCCCAACCTCCTGCGTCCGGTCCATGTTGAGATTGACCCCCAGATCCAGCAAGTCAAAAACCAGGAGAAGGAGCAGATAAAGACCCTGAACAACCAGTTTGCCTCCTTCATCGACAAGGTGAGAGTTTAGGACTGGGTTTTTTTGGAGGTGGCATGTCAAACAACTTCCCTGGGGTGTGGAATGGGAATTTTTTCACTTACCACCAGCTGTTGGAGTTGTCAGACCAATGCCTCAGCATCAAGTTGTAATTAGTCAGCTTTTATTAAGTAGCACTGAACAATAGAGGAGGTTTTGTGCTAATGGAAGATTAAAGAGAACATCTGTGGGATATTCTGGGGGATTCTCTTGCCAAGGCGCTTCTGCATCCCCATTTCAGGTGATTCAGGTCAAAGTCATCATTGTAAATTTAATTGTCCTAAGAGTTCTCATTGCTGGAATTTGCTTTTTGATGAGACTTTCTTCTCAAAGCCTGCTTCTAGAAACTTCAGAACATTAAACCCCTTTCCAATACTCTTCGATTATTTTAATTTCAAATAGAAGCCGAAGAAATAGAGATTCCCTCCCAAGAGAATCCATAGGCAGTTAGGGAATAAAAAATTCATCTTTCTTGACCTCAGTGCTGGAAAGGTGATGGCAAAGTCCAACCCTGATGCTATGGAAAACTGGGATGATGTTTTTTACTGGCAACGTCTTTTTGTCCCAAGGGAGAAGTTCAGAATGACTCAAAACTTAATTGTCTAATAATAAATAAATTAAATAATGCTTCTCATGCACTTCAGGAGCTTGGATGTCTGAATGAGGCATAGGTGGGGAATGATTCCCTGGGCTCCCAAACCTCCCAGGAGTGGGGTATCTCTCTGGTGAATATTTCACACACCGTTTGTT
>VZRS01008108.1:0-17443 GCA_013398055.1 Ifrita kowaldi
TAAGGTCCATTCCAACTCCTTAAGATTCTATGACTTTTCCTCTAGACATGCAGTAGACAGGTGTAGCTAATCTTTCGGGGATAGATGTAAAACCACAACTTTCTGAAAACAATTACTAGGAACCTGCATCAATTGGAACAAAGTAGAAGAGAGAGGGAGATTACCTTACATGTGATAAGGTTCCCAGTTCAGCTTCTTGCAACTACAGCCCTTCGGCACCTCATGGCTGGGAGTGGTCAGGTGAGACCTGTTTTTTACTGTGAGGGTGGGGAGGCCCTGGCACAGGGTGCCCAGAGCAGCTGTGGCTGCCCCTGGATCCCTGGCAGTGCCCAAGGCCAGGCCGGACACTGGGGCTTGGAGCAGCCTGGGACAGTGGAAGGTGTCCCTGCCCATGGCAGGGGGTGGAACGAGATGAGCTTTGAGGTCCCTTCCAACCCAAACCATTCTGTGATTCCATGATTCTCCTCTCAGCCAGCACAGCAGAAGGAGGTCAGTGTGCTCCTCTGAGCTGTCCTGTGCAGTGCAGCACTGGGCTTATGGCTCCCAGCACAGGGCTGCAGAAAGATTAGGTCTGAGCCCCACGTTTTTAACACCACATCCTAGTGAGGAAGCTGAGAGGCAGTTAGGAACTGGGGGAAGCAAGGGGGAATGATTTGTATTACAAATAACGACGTGAAAAGGGGTGGAGGAGCCCTGTCAAAATGTAAATGTGCGATTTGCATAATTGGGCAGCCAGGATTAAACGAAGCACAGAGAAGGATAAGGATTACGTGGAGGGACAGAGAAGGGAAATGAGAGCAGCGCAGAGAGAAAACACTGCAGATAGACAGAAAATCTCAGATAAGCAAGAGCAAAGGAAAAAGTTGCAATACTCAAAGGCAGTGAAAGGAGAAGGAGCTGAGAGGAGCAGTGGTGTGTGTTACCAATCCAGGCTGTATCTGAGCTGGCTAGGAAGTGTGCAGATTAATTTTAAAAGAAGCTTGAAATCAAAGGGGAGTGTTAGCTGGGCATTAAACATCCCCTTTAGTGGTGACCTTGAGAGCCTGGACCACCAGTACCTAACAACCAAACACAGCATTCCTGAACGCTTCCTTCAAATCTCATCCATAATTAATTTTCCCTTTGATGAATGGGTCATTCTCCACCAGGATATTTGTCAGCTGTCAAAATCACCCAAGTGGTGGCCTCTGACAGCCTTCTTGCTGTCTCTTGCCCTGGGGCAGTGATGGTTGCTGACTGTCTCTGCTCAGCTTTTCACTGGAGCTGTGCTTGACGTGCCTGGTTAGACCCAGCAAGGTCTCAGGTGCTGGCACCGCTCAGCAGTGTCCAACATTCCAAGTACTCAATCATCCAATCTCCCCTTGGTGCTGAAATTCCTCCATAAGTCACGCCAGGTCAAGGAGCCTTCCAGAACTCTGTGCAGCCACCCCAAAGTCCTTCTCCTTACCCACTCCTAAAGCTCCCGTGGACTTGCTTCCCTCTGGCTTGTTTGCACAGGGAAGATGGTTGTGGCCAAGCCAGGCTCAGAGCCATGTTCCGCACACAGCCATATGGAGAGGCAAAAATGTAATACTCCTTTTAAGATTTGTTCCGTGTGAGTGCCTAAGGGCAGGAATTGCATTGTACTTGCTACTGTGCACATGTAAAACACAGAGTGTTTGCAGCCCTGGAATGCTTGCTCTGATAAGAACGAGAGTGAGGGAGTGGACGCAGGCAGGGGAGCGTGAAGAACGAGGCAGGATGGGGCTGTGATGTGGCAGCACAATGGAGGCACCTACTCTGTCCCTGCAAGGGGAATCCCTGTTGGATTCTGGCTGATGGAAGGGAGGGAGCCACATGGTGCTTTATTAACGCGCCATAGAACATTAATATTGTTTTATTTTCCCTATTGCCAGAACATAACTTGTTCAGGTGACACTCAGCTCAGAGAGGTGTGGGAAGAAAAGATGGTGGTGCATGTAGGTGTTCAGAGTGAGACTGGTTTGCCCGTGCACTGTGCAGAAAATGAGGAGTCTCTCTTGAATGTGTCCCTGGTTGGTTTGTTTCTTCACACTCTAAACTTGGATTCAGCAAAAATAAAACCTGCTGCTTGACAGCTCTTTAAAGGGTGATGGAAGGAGAAGATGGGTGAGGGAACCTCTTTTTAAAAAGGTACAGATCTGTTCTGTTTTTACTAGAAGTGTTACGGCATCCTCACTGAGAGCTGAGAGTAAACTCATTGAGTGAAACCTTCCAGGTGGGACGTGGGGACAATTTGTCCTGACTTGCTGTTGTCTCTGCAGTTACTTTTCTGCAGGTCACTGCTTTGCCTGGGTGATTACAGCTCCCACACTCTGACCTTGTCCCATCATCCGGGGTTTCTGTCCCCAGACTTCTCCCCTGAGCCCCAGTGATTCAGCCAAACCACTCACATGTTAATTCTTCAATGGGGTATCTCAGGATATGCACTTATCCAGCTCTCCCAGTTCAGAAGGGAGAAGCTAGGTGAAGGTTTAATACAGGAAAATGTGAGTCCAGACACAGAAGTGAAATTAAGTGTTAACAAAAAACACCACCACAAAGCTTTACACACTCCAATTGTAAATCTCTTCCTACTGCAGTTACTCAAGTCTCTTATTTTATGTAGTGTCACATTTAACTTATTTTCCAGCTATCACAGAATGTTTCAGACATAGGAGGAACTGAACTCCTAATAAAACTGTAATAATAAAAAAACCCCAAAACAGACAGACCTTCATCAACCCCTAGAGAGAAACAGAGCTTGAGGGGGAGGGAAGGGATATTAGAGAAAGGGCAGAAGAGGAGAAAACACAGCCCTGTTCAACTTGGGTTTCCCTTATGAACCATGTGCTTTTTGCCTTACTTTTTCTCTCTCTTTTTGTCTCCAGGCAGGCAGTATGGCCAGTTTAGTAAAGCAAGTAGAGAGCTTGACATTCTAGCATATCTGTATTTTATGTCTTTTATATCATTCAGGATTCTTCAAAGTATGTCATCTCACTCAATTTTGAAAATACTGACTTCTGTTACAGTTTAATTAATCTTGTACTCCCAGGGGTTGTAATTTTGATCATCTAAAATGTACACTATTTTGCTTGGAGATTATTTTTGGGGTTGTTATATTGCCACTGTCTCTTGATTTTTACATCATTATTGCTTATGGCATAAACAAAAGTCCAGTCTTGGCTTTCCCCAAATTTTGGTTGCTTCAAGGTTAGTAATTTTTGTTCATTTACTCCCACTATTATAGCACTCCCAAACTCTGGAAGGATCAGCTTGTCTCCTCAGGAGCATCCAGCTCTTTGGAGGAATAAAGTTCCTCTCCTGAAGCTCTCCAGGAGTACTGTGAGCTGTAGAGGCAACGGCAGTGTTCCCAGTGCTCCCACACACTGACAAAAAGGGGTGTTCTAGATTCTTAAGAGAGAGGTTTCCTGGATTTTTCTTCAAGATAAAATTGGGCAGAATAATCTTTTCTACTCTGGGGAAAAATGATACATCAGTCAATAAATCCTCTTGTGAAAACTTTGTTATTGTACAACCTCAGTCAAGCCCAGCTACCAAAACTGGAGCTGTGTTTACAGCCCACTGATGGAGAATTACTCCTAGAAAACAACAGCTCCTTCCATGGACAGCAATGTCTGAAGTGTTTCTGAAAGGGCTTCCTGGCAAAATGCAACATCTCATACTGCCTATGAGGATTTGAATAATGAAAATGAAAAAAAGCTCCAACATAATAATTCATGTTGTTTGACCCAAACCTCTTTGTAATACAGATCTTCAGGATCTTTTGCAGCTCCACACTGTGCTCAAAACAGCTATTAACTCTCATTTGTATGATGAGAACAGCAAATCCTCCCCACATTTGCTACTAACTCTGTGAACAAAGAATTAATTTTCTGAGATTCAACCTAGGTAAACTGATTTCATATCCATTTAAAAAATCAGTCTTTTAAAAAAATGGATTTTCAGTAATTACAGATATAGATATTTCATACTCTCAAAACTCTGAAATCCAAATTTTCTAAAATCAAGGCAACAGCCAGCAAAATTACAGGGCTGATTTATGAAAACTATGTTGTTGAACAACTGATTGTGAAAAGATGTGATTTGTATACTACTCACTGTAGGCTTGTAAAACTATTTTTCAAAATGCTGAAGGCTAGTGTCTTTTTCCTGTTATTATTTAAAAGCTGAGATTACTGAACAGCCACTTGTCTTCAGCTGCTGTCATTCTAGATATACTGGAGTTGGACGGTATTTCTGCAAAGCCAAGATCTCATTGAAACTGGGTGTTTCATTTTTAGTTGAAACTATCAGAATGACTAAATGAAGCTGTTTAACAAAAGTAACAACTTATTATAAAAGGACCAAAACCAGGCTGGATAAAAACTTATTCTTCTCCCGAGGTTATGGCAATCTGGGTCAGTCACAGTCTTTCATCCTCAGCAAAGGTGTGTGCTGTGATTCTTCTGATGGAGACTACTGCAGTGAGGGGACCGTAGAATCACAGAATCCCAGAATCATGAGGGCTGGAAAAGATTCTGAGATCAGTGAATCCAGCCTTTGACTGACATCCACCTCGTCAACCAGACCGGAGCACTGAGTGCCACATCCCATTGTTTTTTGAACATCTCCAGTACAATTCAGCCTGAACTGTAATGTCCTGGTCCAGTCCATGGCTATTTGTACACTGAAAATTTTGCTTCAGATTAATCACATAGATTCAAATATTGAAATCCCTGGAAGTGTTTAAGGACAGGTTGGACAGGGCTTGGAGCAACCTGTTCTAGTGGAAGGTGTCCCTGCCCATGGCAGGGGGTGGAATGGGATGATCTTTAAGGTCCCTCCCAATCCAAACCAGTCTGGGATTCCATGAAATGGGATTTCTCATAGCAGCAAGGTTAAACAGATGTAGAATTGCTTTTACCATAACCTAGTTTTAAATGCTTGGTACTACACACCACACAGCATACAGCAGCTTCCCGAGTGCCCTCCTGGGTGGAGGAGGAGGTACATTCCCCCCCAGCTGTGGTGCTGGGTGCAGGCTGCACTGGAGGACACCACGAACACCATTTAGCCCTTGGGAGGCACCACGCAGAGGAGCTATGATGCCTTCCCTTCTGGGCTGCAATTCATGCCCACGGCTGAGGGCAAGACAGACACAGAAGGGTGGGCAGCGTCCCACAGTCCCAGAAATGCTGTGCCTGAAGCGGACATCGCTCCTGAAGCATCTGGAGAGCAGCTCAAAGCCTGCTGCAAGGAAAGGCCTGTGCAAGCCCAGCTGCTCTGTGTTAAACCCCAGGCCTGGAGGCAGCTGCACCCTCTCTTTTCTGAGCTGTGCCCATGAATATTGCATCCATTTGAAATGCTGAGCCCAGTGACAATCATATTTCACACTCCTGCATTTGTACTTCCCTTTATGTTAATATGTTAATAATAAATAAAGGAATAAGACTTTCTGCTGAAACCCCTAACATTTTTTCAGCACTTCTTCAGTGCTATAAATATGGCTGTAATCTCTGAGCCTGTGAACTTGCTTAAAGACCAGAGGAGTTATCAAAGGAACCCCTGTACTCTACTTTTCAGTTTGATTAATTTTAGTTGAAAAGAAGTCCCATCATTTAGCTGCCAGAACAGCATTAGTGTGACCCAAGGTAAAACAAAAGAAGAAAAGTCTTGGTGGGAGTTCTGAGAAGCTGATAAGATATTGAGACTCCAAATGTTTAAGCATGGAGATGAATGCACGTATTAAATACCAACGAAGGAAGAAAAGAAACCAAATCACTGAAATCTAAGTGTGTGAAATGTGAAAAGCAGAAAGGAAAATTGCAAATCAATACACAGGGAAACGAAAAGAGAATTGAGGATAAACCGAAAGCAGGTAGAAAACAAGAAGAAAAACACCCCTCCGACAGTCAACAAATTGGGATCTTGAGAAGATAACATTGTCAGGCTAGTGAGTCATGTTCTGATTTTACAGTTGGCTGAAATAATAAAGCCGTATTAAATTAGGATGTTAGAAAAGATGTTTTTTACTGGAACTGTGTCTAGCATTTCCATACTCTGGTTTGCTGTGACATTCCCAGAGAAATTCAGTGCATGTAGTACCAGCCATTGGTTTAGGGTAAGGCCCTGGCACTGGGTGCCCAGAGAAGCTGTGGCTGCCCTGTCCCTGGAAGTGTCCAAGGCCAGGTTGGACAGGGCCTGGAGCAGCCTGGGATAGTGGAAGGTGTCCCTGCCCATGGCAGGAGGTGGAATGAGATGATCTTTAAGGTCCTTTCCAACCCAAACCATTCTGTGGTTCTGTGACTCTATGGGTGTGTAATGGCTGGACTGAATGATCTTAAAGGTCTCTACCAACCTAAATTGTTGTATGGTTCTGGGGTGCCCTGGGGCTGGGACACAGCTCTGGCAGCTCTGTGAAAGCCTTCGCAGAAAGGCTTCTTCAAAGGCTGGTCCTTGATCCACCTACTACTGTAACTCCCTAAGGTGTGCTCTAAAGGCCTATATACCATTTTTTCATGATCTAATGGTCCATATGTGCTTATGATTAAGGTATTGCTGCTATTATTTGGTTTGGGATGGACTACAGAAGCAATGGCCCCACGCAAGAACCACTGCTTGCACAGGGCCCAGCAGTGAGAACACATGGATTACATTCACCGCAAGGGGCTCATGATCCCCTCTGTCTGCTGTTGGAGAGATCTGACCAACCCTTAGAGCTGGAACTTTCTGTTTTCCTTTATTACCTCAACTATGCCCTTACAAGCAATAATTCTCCCACTCCTATTTTCCTCTCCTTCCCTCTTCAATTATCCATGGCATTTGTTTTTTAACAAGGAGATTTTTTTTTCCTGAGAAATTACAAGTAAATTTCACTCCAGGAAAAAAAAAAGCTGCACTGGAAAGTGAAAGAGTAATTATAGCAAGTGGCATGGAGGACAGGAGAAAATGTCAAATCAAGGGATTAGATTTTAAAAGGCAAGAACACTCTGATAGGAAAAGAAGATGAAAATAAGGTGCATCAGATCAGTAAAATTATAAAACAGCTTCTGCCCAACCAAACTCTTTCTTCAATGGACCCTGATGCTCCTTGTTTACTTAATTATTTGGTGTTCTGCCTCATTTGACAGTAGGTTACACTCCTGGAAGTTTTATGGCTTGAAGGTCTCTGCCTGAAAAGAGGCAGGGAGAATGCAAAGAGAAAGCGGTGAACTGGGTATGCATGAGAAAACGACTGGGGCAAAATGCTGGAGTGATTATGGCTGGTGATGCTTAAAGATGATATTTTAAACTTGCCCTGGCAATCTGGATACTTATGAAAATTCCCATAGGTTGTATCCAAATTGTCTGACTTTGGAAAGCTCTGCTCACACATAGCCCTCTGTGCCTGAGGCAGCCTGTCCTCAGAACCACAGCCTTGGCTCACCTCTGCTCTCGAGAGCGGTGTCGAGGCACTTTGCAAACACAGAAATTAATTCCATCCTTGTTTCCATGACCATCTGACTGAAGAACAAATGACTGGAGTAATTTGCACACCACTATTCATGACATGTGTCAGAACCAGAGCCAGAAAATAGATCATAAATCTCCCGATGTGGCTATTCATCTGATCTTACAGTTCTGCTTCAAATTAAAGGCAAAGAGAATCTTGCAACTGAATCCATGAGGAGCAGACCCAGGATTTTCATAAGAATTTAGGGAAACAAGGGAGAGGTTATTCCCTGGAAAGCAGAATGCTGTCAGCATGAGGTTCCTGTACTGTGCAGTGTGCTCCATCCTAGAATTCGGAAGACAGTGACCAAGACTGGATTTAAAGTCTATTGAAACAGTGGGGATTTCTTCTTTGACTTCCCTGGGTTTCTTGGTCTTCAGCACACTGAAAGAATTGCTACATGAGCAAGATGTGTATGGAGATTGTGGGAATGATGAACAAGAGACAGGATATTACAGAGCAGCTTCTCCACTGAAACGCAGTGTCTGAACTCAGCCTTTCCTCATGAATGAATAATGAAGTGGCCGTATTTTATTAGCTTTACTTAAAATTGTCTGCTAGTTGAATACTCTTTTGAGCCTTTTAACACTTCTACAATTTGCTGCAGCAATGATTTCTTTTCTCTTTTGTTCTTTTCAGGATACAGGAGCTAAGCTGATCTTGGTGTTTCAATAATTATCTCTGTCAATGGGCATGAGGTATAATTCCATCTGTGCAATGAATACTAGGTGAATATTTAACTCATACAAGTTTTGTTACATGAACTTCTGGGGTAGGTGCATGCATTAATTGCTAAGATGTTGATTTATTTAGTAATCTTTCTTTTGTTCTTAGCTTTGTTTACCCTTTGTTTACCCATTTCTGTGGTAGTTCTGACAGTAGAGGAGAGAACCTTGGAGTCAGGAGGAGCTCATTAGATCACAAAGGAGCTTCACACATATGGAAAGTCTTGTGCTGGTAAACCAGTGTTGGACTGGCAGCTTAACGAAAAGATTCATTGTTCTGTCACCACCATGGCTTTGTGTGGGTCCAACATCTTCTTCTGCTGAAAAGCGTAGCAATGCACGAATGATACTGGTATGTTTAGTATTGAGTCTTTAGGGTCTTCAAGCAAGTGACCCAGCACCTCACTGGGAACTTTCCCTGCAGTACAACCACAATGCTCATTGCAGCCAGAGATGATTTCTGCAATAACGGTGTTTTCAGTAAAACTCTGAAGTTGACCAATGCTGATGTAAATCACTTCCCTGCAGTGGCATTTCGTACGGCACTTTTGCAACCCTGACTTTTTGGGACAGAGCAGAATTTACAACAACCTGCAAAACCTGGTTAGAATTGTTATTTAAAACCAAGAAATGTTACAGTTTTATTGTTAATATTGGGGAGAATTGCAAGCCCGTGCTTTGATTTTTCTTCTGTCTCCTGACACAAGCAGCTCACAGAAGAATTCACAACCCTCTCAAATTACTTATTACAACTATGACTTATTCCACAATCCATTTTGAGCATAGCTGAAAAGTGTAGTTAATACTGCTCCTGTGGTTTCTATCTTTTTCCATATAAAGTTAAGGCTTGATTTTATGTGTCATCCTCAGTGAGTATGTATTTGCATAGCTCTGTTGACATCAGTAGTGCTATATTGATTTATACTGCTTCTGCCTGCCTCATTATTATTTTTATTTTTGTTCAAGGAGCATGGTGTATTTTCAAATTCATGGAAGATAAAACGGGATTGCCTTCTCAGATCAGAATATATACGGTGTCTGCTGATGGGATATTTTAGATTTGAGCAAGTAAACAATGAGACATTACCAGTGAAGTTCTGTAAATACTGAGGCTGCTTGTACACTATCTGCAGAATATGATCAGATCTGTAGGTTGGGCACAGGCTGCCCAGCAAAGCTGTGGCTGCCCCTGGATCCCTGGAAGTGTCCAAGGCCGGGTTGGACGGGGCTTGGAGCAACCTGGGATAGTGGAAGGTGTCCCTGCCCATGGCAGCAGGTGGAAGATGAGTTTTATGGTCCTTTCCAACCCAAACCATTCTGGGATTTTTAAAGGTGCCTTAGATTTCCAGTTCTCTCTTGCAGTTAGAAGGATTTGGTGTCCCATGACACAAGGCTGCCAGTCATGATTTATTGTTTACGAACAAACAGACTTGCTTTTCCAGAGATGGCTGAAGTCTCCATTTCTCCAGAGCAAAGTGCAAAGTCAAGTGGTCATGAACAAGATGCAAGAGAGCACAGATAGAAGAGCAGAGAGATTGGCAAAAATGAGATAAAAACCTAAGAGATGGGATGTCAGGAAAATATGTTTATTCCTCCCTGGAGGGAGACACTGCATCATTGTAAGAGCAGCAGCCATACCACACCTTGCAGGACTGTGAGAAAACGCCTCTACCCCCTGTGTCACTTATTTGCTCATGAACAGGCCCTTGGGTCTGAGTGCAAGAGAGGTGAAAAAATGTCTGGAAATATACAATATAATCCACAGAGGAAAGGATTTTACTGCCCTTTATATGTACAGAATATGCCAAACCTGCTGAGGATGATCAAAATCCTTTGACTGGATCTCGGGGCACTCCTGTAAAGACAGGCTCTTCCTAGACCTATGATCATGTATTCACTGTTTCAGAGATTATACCAAGAACAAGATAACCTCACTGTGTCTGCTACCACCTTCCAGAAGGAATTGCAATGTGTCAGTAGGCCACCCAGCCAGGACAAGACTATCCTCCTCCCAGATCTCAGCACAGGGAAGCACACTGGCCAGGGGACTTCCTCAGTGCCCAAGTTCAGCACATGAAGTGTTAAAATGAGAGAAACTGCAGATTTCTTCTCCCTCTACTTTCAGGGACTTTCCATCAAATTTCCTTCTCCCTTTTTCTTTTCTCTGCACTGCACTTCAGATGGAACCATCTGGATCGAAGAGAATTATCTCTTAACAACAACTTGAGTTGTAGCACATTTTCAAAGACTCAGGTTTTATTAGTCACAGAAGACCTTGTAAAAGTTTGCTTGGGATCATTTTTAACAGCAACCAATAATCCTTCCCCCATCACCCAATGAAAAACAACCCAAGCCTCCCCCCAACTCCTGCTCAGATGTGTCTTACAGAAATACAACAATTCTGAAGAAGCGTAAGTGACATTTTTGCCAAGCTGAAGGTTTTATCCACAGTAACTTACACTAATACAGCCCTAATTTCCTTCTGGAAGCTACCTGAGCACTAACCACACTTGATGCTCAGTTGGTATAACGTTGTTTGGAGTAGTCAGTAATTGCATTTGATTTCACATTGTACCTTTCTGTCCTAAAATTACTTAAGGCCGGAGGACACCTAGTCATGCTGTGAGCCCAGACTCTGCTCCTGCATGTTCCATGTCAGACCACTGTTTTCATCAATCACACCAATACAACATGTTAAACAGCAAGCCCAGAAAATTCTCTCTCCCTTTCCATCTGGAGCAGCTGAAGAACCAGGTGGATTAAAAAGCAGCATTCCCTGCAGTGTAACTGGTTCAGCATCCAGTGTCATGTTCAGGCTGCTAATCCAGAAGTTACCTTCAGCATGTTGTTAGTAATAAGGAAAGATAATATATAGGGAAAAAGAGGCAGAGGGTGACAGATGGATTCCAGGGATGTGGTGTCCCGTATTTCTCATAAAACTAGAATGAAAGCTGAGCCCATTCAACAGCTTTAAAAATCAAGACAGTCTTATAAATGCCTAAGTGCAGATGAGGGACTTGGGGTATTCGGGTGTGCAGATTTGGACCAGTTAGCTCAATTCTGATCTCTGCACATGAACTCCAACAGAAAACTTAATTGTTTTCATCAGCAGAATCACACTGATAAATGTGAGTAAACTACAGGATATTTCCTAATCAATTTCTGACAAATAAAGATATTGTAGCTGTGCTACTCTAGTGCCAACGAAAAATAGTGGAAAGGTATGAACTTCAGAAATGTAAACTTGAGCTGTCATTAAAAATCAATTTTCATGATAAATTTAATTCACATTTCATAGAGAGCTGGGTAATATCAATAAAAATGCTTTAATAATTGCTGTGCTGGCACACAGTACACTGTAAGACATAAAGAGATATAAATTTTTGTAATTTAGAAGATGTGGAACTAAACACTGTTTTTCAAAAGAAACCGTTTCTCAGGGAGAAAAATGAATGTTGGAGGAGGATGTAATTCATTAGGAATTCCACTCCACCCCTTTTCACAAAGACTGCTCTGAAATTAAAACTTTCAGAGATCAGGTTTCTAATTTATTCGTAGACTTAAAAGGCCAGAAGAGACCAGGATCAGGTAGTCTGACCTTCTGGATAACCCAGGCTATTAAATTTCATGTAGTTCTCCCTATATCATAACCTGTGTTGGGCTAAAACATAGTTTCCCTTAAACACTGATTTTAAATGGTGGAAAAAACCCATTCTTGTGTTTCTTTCACATGCTTTTTGGTGAAGGTAGGAGAGAAGGAAAGATGTAAATCGGGTTGTTTGCTGTGACATATCAGCAGAGCTGGTACAGCACGCGATAGTGCAATCTGAACTCGGCATCACTGAATTATAAAAAACAGTTGGTGTTTTCTGGTAATAAAAGCTGACCAATTTTCAGGGCAGAGACATATGCTACCTACTTAGCAATATGTTTTGGTGAACAATTTTTGAAGGGATCAAAGGGCAGATATGCGCCCCTAAATCTCTTAGTCACATCAAAAAAATTCCTGTGATCAAATTGTAAACCCATCAGAATTTCCTGAAGAAAAGAATAGTTTTCTCATTTACATGTAACTGAGGTCAGAATTTCACCCTAGAAGACCAGTCCACTTTATAGGATGCTAACTGAAGAACTGTAATTTGCAGTTTGTGCTTTGTTTCCACAGTGAATATAATTAACTACCTTTCTCAGGAATAATTTCTTCTCAGAAAGGGTGGTCAGGTGTTGGAAGGGGCTGCCCAGGGAAGTGGTGGCTTCACCATCCCTGGAGGTGTTGAAGGAGCAACTGAATGTGGTGCTCATTGCTCTGGTCTGGTTGACAAGGGAGTGATCAGTCTAAGGTTGGACCCAATGATCTTGGAGATATTTTCTAACCTTAATGAGTCTGTGATTCTATTCTATTATTCCCTTTTTTTTTTTTAAATCTTGCTCTTGGTGAAAAACTTCTACTTGTTTCTCCACCAACATGAATACTCATGGTTCTTCCAAATCCAGTGTGGTCTCCAAATTTCATTAATGTACTACTTATTTGATATTTTGGATATTATTCAGTAAAACAAGGCTGCAGCATCAAACTTTTCAGGATCCTCCACCTACAATGATGCAAACTCTGATCTTGCCATTTATCACCATCCTTTACAGTTTCACAATCAATACAGTATTTTTTCTATCCACATAACTTGGAATCACGTCTTCAAATGAAGCTTCCTGAAACCCACTGACACCTGCTTTACCCTGCATTTATAAACGCTGCCATTCACCAATGTTCATGCTGTGGGATAAGAAATCTCAGGCAATTAGAAGCACAGGTTTAGTCAGCTTAGGGTGTTTATTAAGAAATCCCAAGGAACCGGGAGGATCCAAAAATTCTTGGGTTTGTCTGGCCATACATGATAAACATGCACAGCTTTATTGCTCGTGACTGTCCTATTCTCCAGGGACCAAGCTTTCCCCTGCTGTAAATTACCATAGATCCACGCAAGTGAATAGATCAAGACTCTGAAGTTCTTATCTCCTGGATGGTCTGATTTTTCTCTTTTTTTTTCCTGATAAAATTAGTCATATTTTTACTTCAGAGTTGTATTATAAACAATTAGAAAAAACAAGAAACGTTGATGAATTAGGTTTTCATTTTCTCTGGGAAAACCTGTACTTCCACTGATGCCATCCAGCTTTTCCCTTTTTTCCCTCCCGTTCCCAGGTTTCCTGAACTCTAAGCTATTTTTAAGAAACAACTGCCCATTACACAATGATTTCTATCAGCTACAAAAATCCAAACTTCAACTTTTCAGGACCAGTTAATTTACCAACTTTTTCATGTGCCCCCTGATCTCCTGGTACCAGTGAGGATGGACACAGCATTGTTCCAAACATAGGAACTATAACACCAGAGAAGGGAATGCAGGCTCAGGTGCACGCCAGCCCTGACCCAGCAGATTGGATCAGGCTGATGGTCCACCTAGTTCAGTCTCCTGTCTCCTGCTTTGTTTTAGAAACTGTTTTAGGTTCTGAGGCATTAAAATGTACATCCTCTTCAGCCACTTTGTAACCAATATTCTGGTTACTTGGAGAGTTCTCATTATTCTGGACCTCAGAGCTGCCTCGTGGCATTGAGTTCCACTGACTGGGTTAGCTCCTTCATTTGTGAAAGGAACAATTGTCTCTTCTCTGTGTATTTTCTCTTGATGTTGTTCTGGAAACCTGCCTGCCCCTGGGTTTCAACTACTTTTAGTACTGCCTTTACCTTTATTCTTGAACTATTTGGGTTTTATAAAGGTCATGGGTTTCTCTTCTTCTTTGTTGGTTCATTTCAGATGCTCCTTCTTCCGTAACTGTTACTGTTTCAAACCACCTTCTAGAAAACACCTTTTAAAACAACAGGTGCAGCCCCCAGCTATGAAGCCAGACAATCCTCTCTGATAAGCAATACAATTTGGATAAGCAATTCAATTTGGATAAAATTGGTTTCGTTTTATGGAACTGTTTTCAATTCCTCTGCCATCCACACACTCACCCCAGCTTTTATTTTGTATTAGAATTTTGGTTCTCATTATTTGCTATTCTTATAAATGCATTGTATGAGCAGGGTGGAAACAATACCAAAAAGGCTCTTTTCCCCATTTCCCTTGGTTTTTTTGTGTTCCCAGATCGAACCCCTTCTAAAACAAAAATAATAGTCTGCAAGACAAACACACTGCTATTTTAAACTACCCATCTCCTAAAAGGATGCTAACCTCAGAAAGGCACATTTGCCTCTGCTGGGATTCCTATGTGGACTGAACTTAAAAATTCCATCTTTGGAGCTTAATGCCAAAGCACGGTGCAAGTTACTCTTGCTAGAAGCAAGGTTCTTGCCATTTCCTCAAGCAATGAATTACCTCCTGATATTCAAGTTAGTTCAAAATATCCTTTCCATTTAGGTATGCCAGGGGCTAGTCTTAAGAAAACCACTTCTAGTGTTTTTACAGTTGCAAATTTTATTTTGTTCCAATGCCTAATGGTGACATAGAAATTGCAATTGCTGCTTTTGGTCTGTGTTAACCTTTCTGTCTTCGTTATTTAGGAACAGAAAGCTTTTGGTATCTGTCTCAAATCAGAAGATTATAGGTCTGTTAGTACATGCTGGAGAAGTACCCTTTCCATGGGTGTTAATTACTGAGTATCCAGTTGAGTACACTAGTCATTAACCTCAAAAACAGTGACTCAGCAAGGTACCAGAGCCGAAGAAATAAAAAAGAGGGAAAAAAGTGTGCTGTTTTCTCACACCAGATGCCAGGCAAGATGTATTTCTAGAGGAAAGCTAACAGGCAGCCTAAGAACAAATGTGTGTGGAGGTCTGTGGTATTCTTTTTGCTAAGATGACTTGAAATACTCAGCTGGAGGCAACAGTGCACTGGAGAAAGAACTTCCCGAGGATCTGTCTGATACTCCCAAATCAATTAAGCTTGGTGGAAATGCTCCTGCTGGATCAGACCCAGAAAAGGGATAATTCACCTGTATCATACCTAAGAAGGTGACCTGTGATTTCTAATGCTTGACATAAATACTACACAGAACAAAAATGTTTTGCAATGGAGGATGAGTTAGATGGATGGGTTTTAATCTTATTTTGTGCCGTAGACATGCAAGTCTGGGGATTTGTTTCTACAAAGAATGCAAAATGAATCACGTATCGTGTCTGTTTTCCACATACATGCATTCAAGAAGAAAACAGACTGAGCAGACTTCCAGCCATGCAATGAATGTCTGCAGAAATGTATCCGACTACAGGTCTCTTAAGTCACTTTAATGGTGATGGATACGCAGGAAACTATAATCAATTACACTGCCCTGAAAATTACGCAGTTATTTTCAAAAAAACCCAACAGGTAACAGTTGTTTGACACAGCACAGCTTAATATTTCTCAGAAGACAAGAGATCTGGTAATATTTGAGCTTGCTGTACACACAAATTGTATCACTTCAGCAATACTAGTGCAGCTTCTGTATAGTCAGATTGTATAGATCTGGCAGGAGGCTCTGAGACAGAAGTAAGATAGAGAAATGCATTTGTTAAACAGCAAAAAAATCTGAACAGGGAGATCTACGGTCAGATTAGGAGATGTTCTCTAGCTTGATACTTGAGAATGTTTAAAAACTAGCCATGTGCCTCTGCAATGAGCAACGCGGCCTTCTGTAAGGTACACGCTCTCACACTCTCAGGTTACCGACAGCTCTGTGCTTCCTCCTCTTCTGGCTCACACCAGCTTAGAAGTCACTGTGTGCCGTGCAGGAGATGTGGTGTGCAGAGAGGTGGCAAAGGTGTCACTTGCCTTCTGGATACAGAGGGTGTATCCGATTCTCAGTATTTCACATCCTCACTTAATACTCATAGAAAACATATTAAAAATATTACTTGATTGGTGGCCTAAGGGTACAGAGTAAACAACGTAATATACAGTCAAGCAGAGCCTCATCCCCCGAGAGTCAGAGCAGCCCAGAGGGAGAATATTGGAAAAATACACTCAGCCTGTGTGTGTTACCCTTGCTGAGGATCTCAATGGAGGAATGATTAGCAGCTACAGGAGGCAGATTTGGTTCTTGTAGAGAAGGTTCTTTGTGGAGAAGGAGCATTAAATGATTTCTCTTTTTCTACCTGCCCTTCCAATCTCCCCCACTGTATTTCAAACTACACAGTAGCATGATCACCCAGTAGATGGAGGAAAACCAGTGCTGTGCTTCCAGAGCCCCTCTTCTCCGTTCTGAACAGTGAGACTCCACAGGTTTAGTTTTCTTCCCCATCTTGTTCCTTGCTCTTCCTCTATCCTTCTCCCTTCCTAGCAAATATCCCGATTGCCCCAGGGCTCTGCTCCTAATGCTTTCTCCCCAAAGTCAGATCAAACAGCTCCACACACCCTTCTCCTTCCATGCCTATTCCCTCAGCGGGTTCCCCTGGGCAGGAGACAGAAACACCAGGTGAGAAGAGTGACCATAAGAACAGGCTTAAAAAGTGAATTTTTTCGTTCCACAGCCCTGTTGCTGCTGAGGTGACACGGGCAATATGCCCTAATACCACGGACCTGGGAACATGAAGAGGGGAGACAACAAAGCCGAGGCTGATGCCGACAAAAGGCCACACGCGGGTGGGAAGGGCAGAGCCAAGGACGGGTGAGCTGCAGGTGGGCGGCCACAGGTCGTTCTGCCCGCAGCCTCAACATCCGTGCCAGTCATGTCAGAGGGTCACCCTGGCAAGGCCCACAGCCGCCATCCCGGGGCAGGGGGGTGCGGGCTCCCCTCAGGGACAGCCAGGAGCAGCAGCAAAGCCCACCACAAGGCTGGGCAGGGGCAGCGGCCGGCAGCAGCCGAGGCCGTGAGGGACGGACACCTGAAGCAGCCCCGGACTGAGGGAAGGAGACCGGGCAGGGGGACAAGGGCTGGACACAGAATCACGGAACCACAGAACAGCTGGTGTTGGAAGGGACCTCTGGAGATCACCCAATCCAACTCCCTGCCACAGCAGGGTCACCCGGAGCAGGTGACACAGGGCCACGTCCGGGTGGGTTTGGAGTATCTCCAGAGAGGGAGACTTCACGCCCTCCACGCGCAGCCTGGTCCCGTGGGGGCAACCCCGCGTGGCCCGAGGGACGGAGCGGTGCTGGGGCAGCTCGGGACGTGCCGGGCCGGGGGCGGTGTGAGGGGGTGTCACAGCGCGTGCCGGCCACCCCACCGCGCAGGCCCCCCGCGCATG
>VZRS01008108.1:18599-359998 GCA_013398055.1 Ifrita kowaldi
TGTCCGCGGGGCCGCGGGGGGGGCGGCCGCGCGTGTTCCTCCTGGCTCGTGGTGCTGCTGCGGGCGGGGGGCGCCCGGCCTGTCGCGCTCCCTGCCGGCATGTCACGAGTGGGCCCCGCGGTGGGCGGCTCTAGTCATCCCCCGGTGCGAACGGAGGGGGTGGGAGAGCCGAGGCCGGGCCGGGCCGAGGGAGGCGAAGCCCTGCGGGGCTTCCCGGGCGTCGCTTCCCTCCGCCCGGCCCGGCCTCGCCTCTCCGTGTTCTCTCCACCCACCCACTCGCGGCTGTGGAACCGCTTTCAGCCCGGCCGGGGTCGTGGTGGTGATGCTGCCATGGAAGGGAACCTCCAGCTCGTGTGTTTGAAGGGCTTTGTTTGTTAAGTTCTGATCAGGAGAAGTTTGCAGTGGTGAAAAGCAGATTTATTTGGGTTTACGTGCACTGGAGTCACAACTGGAACGATGATGAACTGTCAGAATAAATGCAGAGGTGAAGCTGATTGTTTAACAGCAACAACAAAAAAATCTGTGTAGCTTTTAAGCTGTTTAAATATTTAGCCAGGAATACTTAGTGGCATTTCCAGTTTTTTTGTTTTGTTTTGTTTTTTGATTTGTGGCCAGATTTTGTCCTTGGTTACACCTGTATCCATCCACACTATGCCTCCAACAGAACTTACTCTGGTGTAATTAAGGGAGGATTTGTTCACTCCAACAAACCTCCACATGGTTGGTGTTAGACGCATGTAAGCAATAAGGAACAAATGCTGAGGTAATGTCCAGACTCAGTATATCCACCATTTCTCACCTGGTGAGCCCATCCACAAGTGCCCTGCTCAAACCGGAGAGACCAAAAGTGTGAATACGTGTTTATTGGCAGGAGTGAGATTTGTATGCCTCTGTTTCGGACAAAATTCTATTTTTCCTCAAACAAAGCCCCAGTTTGTGTCTTTAAGGGTTTTATGGGAATACGGACTCGAGAATTTGGCTGTAGTCCTTTTTGGAGAGGAAATGAAGAGCAAGTTTAGAACTTGGTAGGGCATTTTAGAAAATGTCTTTATTCTGTTTCACTTCTTATTTGTTTATTTTTAGCTTGAAAATAATTGCTGTGTTCTCTTTGCCAAGCCAAGCATGGCTACTACTTGCATCCTCTCGTAATCCTGTATCACTAAAAAGGAGCACAGATACATTACCTAGTTCTGCCAGCTAATATCACATTCAGATAAAACAATAGCTTGCACACTGAGACTTGACATACTTTTAATGTTCATGTGATAGGTGGCACATTTTGACCTAACGATTTCATGCTGCGTTAAGAAATAATGTCACAAAATCGTTGTTAGGTGCTTTTTCCTGCAGCTCCGTGTGTATGTTGAGGAACTTGTTTCTGAAGATCAGAGGGAGATGAAGGTGTCTAAGGCACAAGCCCAGCGTGGCAGGAATTACTCGGTGTGTTGCATGTAGCAGCCTAAAGTTTTTATTGTAATTCTGGTGTTGGTGAGGAAGTTGTGAGTGGCTGGTAGAGTGAGATACCTCAGCCTTGGTGAGATGTTTAGGTGTGAATGTGTTTGAGTTGAGTCAAGGAGCTTTGGGTGCTGTGGAGAGGTGTCCTGGTATTCATACATCTCATGCTATGGGTCTGCCCTCAGCTCGTCGGAGGCCATGGAGATTTTCCCCAGGTTCCAGAAGACATTCATGCCCAGAATGTAGACAAGACTTTCCCAGCCCATGCTTTGTGCTTGAACTTCAGCACTTTCTCAGGCTTAGCACAGCTGAAAGGGTGCAGAGACAGTATTTTGTCTGCTTGGTGTAAAAACCTGTGAGAGGGAAAGTGCAGAACGTCTTCACCCACTGCAGGATCTAAGCCCACAGTTCAGCAGAGGGGGCACAGGTGGATGGTGGCTCATGCAGGAGGGGACAGCTGCCGTGGAGGGACAAGGCTGAGCTCTCTGCTTCTGGGGACATGCTTGCAGCTGTAGGGGTGTGGGTTGGCTGGGTGTGAGGTGTCCCCCCAGGACCTTCTTATGTATCAAGTTGCAAAAAAAGGAGCAAGAACTTTCACACAGCTTGATTTCACCTGTCTTTTACTAAATGCTTTTTGTTGGTTGGGGTGACTGAAAAAGCCCAACCTGTGCAAAATACCAGGTTGTGTGAA
The DNA here is from genome assembly GCA_013398055.1 of Ifrita kowaldi. Lineage (NCBI taxonomy): Eukaryota > Metazoa > Chordata > Aves > Passeriformes > Cinclosomatidae > Ifrita > Ifrita kowaldi. The sequence continues at coordinate 20,746 of VZRS01008108.1, forward strand.
GCTGTAGATGGCAAAGGGACACAGGTGCTGCGCAAGAACGCGGATCCCATGCCACTGTAACTTCAGGAGGAGTCATCCAAGCTGTTATGGTTATGTTGATAAAAGTTCCCATCCCTTGAAGCAAAACTTTAACCAGCTCCCACCTCTGGGAACTGCTTTTCTGTCCAGGTGTCAGTAGTCTTCTCATACTTCTCAAGTGTAAATTGTTTGGTGTTGAAACAGAGGCCATCTGCTTATGGTTATCTGTCTCTGCATTTATGGCACCCCCATACCTGGATGTCTCTAATGTTTGTGTGGGGAATACAGAGGAAGAGGGAGTTAAATGGAGCCAGTGGGGTCTCATTGTGGATTATTTCTTTCTTGGAGTGACAGTTGAGCAATTCCAGTGTCATTGCAAATGTGGCTGGACTGATCCTTGCCTGGCCTTGCAAGACTTGATTGTAGCTGTGTGTGGTATGGGCCTGTCCCCTACACTGGGGAGCATTTTGGAGCCTTGACCTTCAGAAACCAGCCCTTAATCTGTAGTAAAGCAGCTGAGATGTGGTCCTACAATTTGATCTGATTTACCAGATTCTCCCGTGAGTGGCCTTGGACTGACAGCAGCAAGCTCTGTGGTTCACTCCAGAGCAGTTACTCACATGTTGCTGCCCTGACCTCCCCAAATGTCCCAGCCTGGAAAAGGAGGAAGGCACAGACACTCTGTATCTGTGTTAGTGTGACTGGTGGCTTGTTGAGCTGACTGCTTTTCCCAGCTTGGAGCAGCCTGTGCTGCACTGCTGGTGTGCTTGTTACCAGCAATAATAGCATGAGGTTCTTCAAACCCAGGTGGGCATTTTAGACACCAGTTTCACAGGGAAAGGTCATTTCTCAGAATGTGATAAATCAATCCCTTGGAGTGACTTTCTCCGTGATGTGCTCTGGCAGTGCTGGCAAGAAGGCTTCTGGCAGAGCTCTCTGGTGAAGTGAGGTTTCAGGAAGATGTTTGTCTCTCTCCTACCCCTTGGTGCGGAGGTGTCTGGGCAGGAGACTGACGTGACATGGCTGTTGACGTGCCACGGTGAAGATGGTTTGCTGTGATGAGAAAGGAAATCTGACCTGAATGTTAAGATGGCTTAAAGCCTGGGAAGTACTTTATGTTTCCTGAGTCAGCTCTGACCATCCCTATGGAGTAAGCAGTTGGTTTCAGGTTTTCTGAACACTGAGTAAGGTTATGAGTTTTTTCTGCAGATGTTTGTTTAGCTTCAACTCAGGCAGCTCATCTGACAAGCCTGAAATGGGACACAGATATTTATAAAGCTCAGATAGAAGTGGGGTGGGAAGCGGGGGACTTGCATTTAAATGGGGATTCTTGTTTCATAAAACTGTCACAATTTCTCACCGTGCATTTGCTGTGCTAATTTCTGTTCAGCACGCAGGCATTAGTCTGTTTTGAGACCATGCTAAATTATCGTCAGGTAAAGCCCAATATAATTAATTACAAATGAGAAATGCTGACAAATATTTGTCAAGGAGCTGTTTAATGAGCTTCAAATTCTGTGTCAGATGATTCCATCCACCTAGTGTAAATAATTTTTAAGCAGTTGTTCCACGGCGTTTGTATGGTTTAGGCAAATGTTAGCTACAGCATTTTTACATATTGCACAGATAGTATGAGACTAGATGGAGTAAAGCTTAACAGCTGATCTGGGCTTTAAAATAGAGATACTACCAAAAAAATGTGCAAGTAGCAGGAAGATTTTGTAGATCCTGTGGTCTCAGTTGTGTGTCTGTGTGCACTGACAGGGTGGCTCTGTGTATGCATCTGAATGCAGGAATTTGCTTTAATAACTGGTGTGTGATACTCATCTCTAGGCACGGCCCACTGAAAATAGAAATAGCTTGGCTGTGTGACAGCAGAAGCTTTGAGCTGGACACCAGAATGGCTGGCTTGCTGTGTGCTTTTCCTCCTCAAATCATTCTCTTCTCACCAGTCTTCTAGCTGGCCTGATTTGCCTGTTGGCTTAAATTCTTTGAGATTTCAGCAAGTTTGTTCTGCCTTTTCTCTATCCCTTCATATTTCAAAAGGAATTTGATCTTCCTGCCTTACCACAGCAGCATCATAACATCAAGTGTTTGTTTAGTGCTGTCAGCAAATCTTGGTGGCCCTTCCTGTGTTTATTGACTGCTTAGATGCTTAGGTGTTTGTCCCAGTCCCTGTTTGCACATGCAAGTCTGCAGATTTAGACCAGCAGAGAAAAGAAGGGAGTAACTAAATGAAGATATCTGGGGATGAGGAGAGGCATTAAGCTTTGTGTGACACTGGGATATCATACGAAGTGATGTGTTTATTATTTTCACTGTGTATTTAGAGGAAACAGTAAACTGACCTGAGATCAAATTTTGAGATAACCTTGACACAGCAGCTGAGTGTTTTGATGAAAACCTCAGTGACCAGACCTGAAAAAACAGCAATTCGAACTGAAAGTGGGACTGAAAACAGCAGGATGCATGTTCCACGAAAGGAATGTCCAAGGTGGTGTTTGAAATGTATGTTGCTATCATTTGGGTACCTGAATACTTTAAAAATACTTTAAAATTACTTTGAAAAGCCTGGTACCTTTCTGGGAGGCGAGGCACTCCTAACTCCCGCTGGTTTCAGTAGCTGTTGGAGAGCTGAAGCTGTCTCTTTGGGCAGGTAATGACCGAGTATTGAGATTGTTGCATAAATATTCTTTTAAGCTCCTGAACATAACCATGTAATGAAGGTGGGGATTTTTGCCATTCCCATAGGTGGTAGTAGGAGGCACAATGGCCTTGAGTTGAAGAAGGAAGAGTTTAAACTATAAGGACAAGTTCTTTTAGATGAATGTGATTCAATTAATCTCCACTAGCACCGCTCTTTAAGATTAGCATTAATGAGAAATATGCTGCATATCAAAAGACAAAAGACACCCTTATCCTCCCTTATCTTGGCATCTTTTTTTTCCTGCTTTTTGGGGGAGTAAGTAAGCCCTTTCTCATTAAATATCCAGGGCCTCAGCTGGGATGAAGGAGTGTAAAGTCCAGGGCAGTGGTGGAGTCACCATCCCTGGAGGGAGTTAAAAGAAGCGTAGATGTGGCACTTGGATACATGGTTAGTGGTGGGGCTGGCAGTGCTGAGTTAATGGTTGGACTGTCTGATCTTAGAGGTCTTTTCCAACCTAAACAATTATATGATTCTATGATTTATAAAATAAGGGCAAAGGATCAGGGACTTGGAAGGAAAATGATCATTAGGGAAAGGCAAAAAAAAAATCGTCAGAAAGACATCAAGGGACTGAGTAATTGAAAGATTGACTTACAACACTGAGATCAATAGAGAAATAGCAGGAACTGTATAGGAACACTGAGAACTAGAGAGGGATGTTGTTACCAAAAGTGGACATTTCAGGAAAGATCCATTGCTGTGTACGAAAATGCTCCTGGGTGAGAGCCCTGCTGTCAGTACCATGGGGAGACACTCAACCAAATCTGTCTCTACTTAAGGAGTCATTAATCCCAGTAACTTCAGCTGGGAGGAAGGCAGAAAGATTCCTCGCTCACTGAAGATGATCCCCTCTTTCCCCCATCTCTGCTGCTATTGTTTTTTGGGGTTTTTTTGAACACTGTTCCTATCAGTTTGACTGGGACACCCTACCACATTACACCGGGGGTCTGACCTGCAGCCTTGTAATTATCTGCAGCTAAATTAGAAGTTTAATCTTTGTTCTTAGCAACAATAAGTTGAGTCAGATAGGTTTTAAAAATAGCTCAAGCTCAAGTTTAGTGAAGTCTCAAATGCAATTAATAAAAAGGTAATGGAGTTAGGAAGTTGCAGGCTGAAATGTGGAAATGTTTAACTCTCAGTTTTCCTGCACTTGAGCTGCAGTGTTGCCTTGGTTCTGCAGGAGAAAATTGCTTCCAACATTTTGCTGTCTTTTTGTACATCACCCTCATAATTTATCAGTTTCAAAACTATCAAAAAGATCAGTATCTTGTGTTCTTGTTGGGGTTTGGCTCTGTATGTGCCACAAATTACCAGCTGCGTGCATTTTTTGTATAGTCGGTTTGTTGTCGTTTTGACTTGATGCCAAGCCATGGTGAAGACCACTTCAGAACATCATAGTCCTCTAAATTCCTTTGTTGTAAAATGGATATGAAAATCCACTTTGTAAGTAATGAGGAATGGCTAATGCAGGTAGGGATTTGTTTTGCTGTAACAGCAGAACGTGCAGTGGCAATTTGTCAGATCCCCAGCTCAGCTCTGCTGTACTATTTGCCTTTAAATAGTGTGTTACCTTAATGTCTTGAGATTTTTCTCCTTGTATCTTGGCAACACTGCTGCTGAAGTTCACACACTCATGTGGTGGAGAGAGAAGGTTTTAACCAAAAGGTTATGTCTTTAGTCTGGTAAATACTATAGGCCGGAGTTTTGGTTCTGTCATCCTCTGTGCAGGAGTGGTGGAATCAGTCAGCAAAAGAAGTGGAGTATCCCTTGGCCTTGCATATGCTGCTCTGTTTGTGAGATTTTGCCTGTGAGGTTTAATTTGATCATGGTGCATATGCTCCATGTGGATTTACTGGGTATTTGGTGTGCATCTCAGTCTTGCTGTTTTTAAAATGTCCTGAGACAAAGGCATGGGAGATGTGCAGAGCTGTGCTGATATCTGATGTGCCCAAGTTCCTGGCTGGCTGAGCTTCTGATTGTGTAATGCTGGCTGATGCACATTACTGGTACGATTAATATCCCAGCTCCACATAGGGATAGTTACTCACAGCCATGCAGGAGTTCCATTTGGTGTTCTCTCCAGGAATGGTCACCCTTTAATCTGTCTCACATGTCTTTGCCAGCTTCCTAAAGTGGAAGTTTCTTCTCCTCTACAACCAGTTCTCTTATAAATTGTCTCTTTTCATGCTTTTATTTGGTACCAAAGGGGACTTAATGATTTGGGAATAAAACTACTGTCAATCTCCCCATCCAGACACAAGCCTGCACTTGTCCTTTGCTGGATGAGCTCATGAAAAGAGGCAAACATTTGCAGCCCTTGAGACAAGCCCTGTGCTGAGTATCATGTGTGTGAAGCCGTCTGGAGCAGGTTTGTGGATGGTGTGGGATGACAGAGAACACCAGAAGCAGATGGAGGTAAGGCACCAGGAGGTTCTAGGTTAGATTAACTTTTGGGTGGCTGAAATTCTGAAGAGGTGCTCGTGTGTTGTGGAGTAATGCTAACAGTTGTATCAGACTTTAAAACATGTTTTACACTCCCATGAAATTAAGTAGTGGATTCATGAAAGTTTGTGAGAAGCCTTTCTCTGTCATGGGCTGACAGTGAGAGGAGCAATGTTTTGGAGGAGAGTGTGTAACAGTGATAATACCTGGAGCAGATACCCGCTCACCTGTCAGTGAAATCCAGAGCCACCCTTGCGTTTTTCCCTAGGTGCAGGTATGGGTTACCGTGTCCCAGGTGACCCCATCCTTGGGGTCCCTCTTACAGGTTGCTCCAGAGTGTCCTACAGCTGCTACAAGCTCGCCCTCCTGGTGTAGTAAAGGCATTTTAATTCCTTTGCCCGTGAAGTGGAACCAATGAGACAGAAATTGTTGCCACTGACATGTCCAGGACCACACCTGGGTGGCTGTTGGGTACAGGAGAGCAGTGGGCCTGGGTACGAAACCTGGGTGGTGAAACTTCTCCCTCCTGGCAGGTTCTGACAGCCCATGTTTTGTTGTTTGCACATCATTTCCTATTTCTCAGACTGAGATGAGTTACAAACATGGTGATGATTGCTCTTGGCACTGATTTTTGTTTATTTTCTCTCTGGAAGTCCTAAGTGACCCGAGACCTTTCAGTCTGAGAATCTGCTTAATTTTTTTTTTTTTTTTTGAGACATCTTCTGCGGGAGGTGGGACTAGAGGATAGGTGGCTGAAGGACCTGGCTCCTTGCTTACAGGGATGGTGGGAATGGTAGAGAAGTGGCCAAAGGACCTGACTTGTTGCCAGGAACGGGGCTTTGTTCTTCATCTGGCTCCTGACAGCTTCTGTTACCTTCCTCTTGTCTCCTGCACATCCAGGTGCTTAGCACCACATGCCTCCAGAGAGTACCATGTGTGTCTTCTAAGGGTCCTCCAGAAACTGGGATCTGTTGCCCAGCTTGCAGAATGCCCAGGGGAAGGAGCTGGGAGGTGCTGCTTTTGCAGGAGCTGGGTGACACATGCTCTCCAGTGTATTCCAGATGGTGTGGAATGGCTGGCATGGTGTGGCATCCATCAGAGAGAGCACTGATGGAGGGCTGAAGCAGTGAAAGTCCTTTTGACCTCTGACGGAGTCTGTGTGGTAAGAAGGCAATGGAAGAAGTGCTGCTGTTGGGGACGATTTATGTTGTAACTCTGTTAGTGTTGTGGGGTTTAATGCATGTCAAGGGCACTTTGACCTTTGAATGGAATCTTTCGGTGTGAATTTGTGTCTTTTCTCCTCTCTTTTCTCCCCTTAAAGAAAATTCAAAATAAATACTGGAAATCAAAACCGTCTGTTTTGAGAGGACCAAATTGCCTCTCTTAATTTTATGGGATTTGGATATTACTGAACGATTAAAAGTCCTAGTAATTTTTACTGTCTGGCTGTTGTGCTTGTAGGCAGTGACTCTGCTAGCATTAGTCATTTTAACTATGGAAAAAAAAATAATAAAAATGCAATTAATGTGGCTCAACAGCTGAGTCTGCTGGACTTTAAAAAAAAAGAGGGAAAAAAAGTAAATTTTAATGAGTTCTGGGATCATAAAGATACATCTGGTGGATGGATTAGCCAAGTTTTCAACCTCAGAATGTGTATTGAAAAACTCAGTGAATTATGTAGCTACAAAAGTGGATCTTTGCATGTTTATAAGGCCTCAGTGCAATCTCCTTATATTTGTCTAATGACAAGCAGACAGACGTCTCACAGAGGCGTAGCCCAGGACACACATGGGCTGAAACAGCTCCCCAAGCTGAGTATTTGTATTGGGATGCTGCTACTAGTAAATATTAGAGAATCCATTAACGTAGGGGGAAAATATTTTGGTATTGGATGAAAGAAGGAGAAGGAAGGGAATGGAGTAGGGTAGAGAGGAGAGGTAGAACTGCAATTTTAAATGAACATGATGTGTGGGCTAAGATATTGTGCCTCCACTGCTGAACCAGAAAATTTATAACAACTGTTTGTCATGTGTATGTATTTATAGCCATTCACATAATGAAGAAGTTTCATGAGGTTGTAATAGCATATCAAGATGGATGTAATTAAAACAGAAGCAAATTGACACCTCTAGATTAAAGGCAAATTCTAAACTAATACACCTGTATGCTGTCACTTATGTATTAGTTGTCTGGGGCAGTCTGCCAGATATGCAAATAAAAAGACATTGGCAAATTTCCTTGGATGTGTGGTTATGAAAAACCCAACTATTTAATCATTTACCTAGCCCTGCTCAGGTTTGTAGCAAGGGTAGAATTTAATAATTTGGTGTCACCTATGCTTTGTGATGGGAAGAGGGGTTAAAGGCTGCAGGGTGAGGGGAAAGGAGCAAGAAGAAATACAGCACAGGGGGCTGCTGGGGAATAATGTTCTTTATGGTGGGACTCTTCCCTGAGCAAAGAGGTGTCAGCTGCCCCATTTGAGATCTGCCCTAACTCTTGAAACTCCAGAGCACTGGAGAGTCCTTGACATTGACACTCTGTAGCCTTTGAGCAATACAGTTCAATGCTTTTGAAAACTGCCCTGTAACAACAGGGTTTGGTTCTGTCATGCTGCAGGTGCCAATTTCTAAAATTTATACTTTTGCACCAATTCAGATCTGCTACTAGGTCTGCGAAATGGCTATAAAGTTGCTTAGGAATTTTACCTAAGAGTACTTTTCAACTTGTATCAATTTGCAGAAGCCTAAAACATTTCCAGTGGAGTTGTGGACATCCATTTCAGCCTGCGGTCAATAGATCTGCTCTCCTAATTAACGCTCAGTCTGCAAACTGCTGATGTGAAGTAGGCTGGTGGTATGGAGCAGGAAGGGAATTATTTGCCTTGTTAGTTCCAGGGCTGTGAATGGAAATACCAGCTGTGCTTTTGGGTGATTTGCACCCCAGATAACCTTCATTCCTTTAAGTGGCCCGGGGATGGAAACAAGTCTTCATGTGGCTTGTGAGTAAGCCTGTGGCTGGTGATGAGGGCCTTCTGTTAAAACCCTGATGTCCGTGCCCCCAGCTCCTTCTCCCTGAGTGAGAACAGTGTTACCTTTTGTGGATTTGGTGGCGTTTCCTCAGACGGTTGCTTGGGTATGTAAAACTGGTTATAAGTAGGTTGATACTATGGGAGGTCTGGAGAGCTCAATGAAGGCTGAAATTCTTGAACTCAGTTTTGAATTTGGGCTTGAAGCTTTTTGTCCCAGTCGGGGACGAGCCAGAAGAAAATCCCACTGTGGGCTGGAGTTCTGTGGAGTGGGGGCTGCTAAATGCACCAATTTCCAGGGAGCTGACAGCATAAAAGCTCCAATGAGCATGTTTTGTTAGATTCCTTCTGAATTAAAGAGACTCCTTCTTTAGTACATCTGGACGTTAAGGATCAGTCATACGAGGTACATGGCTTCAAAGTGATTTCAAATAGTAGGATTTTTGTCTTCAATATTTCAACAACTTTTCTTCCACCTTTAATCTTTCATGAGCGGAAGCTTCAAAAGGTAATTAGTAAAACATGCTTTTATCTGCATTTATCTCAAAACATGATTAATTTTTTAACTGCAATTAAAGCAATCATTTCAAGTTTACTCTATATTAATGAGTAAAGGATTTTTTTGAGAGAGCATGAGCCTAAATATGGCTATATTGGCTGAGTTGAAAGGTGCATTTATGAGTGTGCTTTTGTTTTCATTGCTAGGGATTGAATTTCCGGTTCCAGGAAGTAATATTTCACATGGATTAAAGTCTTTGAAATGCTTTTGCCCAGATTCACTAGATCATTTTGAGGAGCTGACAATGATAAGAACTGGATCAGGCACTTTGCAGGACCTGGCTACTGAATACCCAGTTCCATGTTTCCCTTGCGTTGGTGATTCTTTGCTCCATGCTGTGCATGTGTTCCTTTGCTTGCTGCTCTTGCCATTGAAATGTAAGATATTTGATGCAGACAATGTGTTGTTAATGAATTAGCAATGAACTTGTAAGTTTTCACCTTTACCGTTTCTATTTCTGTTATAGGGAGCTTAAGGCATTTTTTTATTACTATTTCACTTCTGGGAGAAAGATGTTCATGTCTGTTCCTGTCTTTATTGCTGCTACTAATATATGCAGGACTGTCCAACTGGTGTCCTGCAGCCTGGATCCTGCCTGTAGGGCCAGTGTGTGGCCCCAGAGCCCCTAGAAAATTGTGCCACTGGCACAGAGATATCCCAAAACAGGTATCCATTGCAGAGCTTTCAAAAGCAATGAACCACTGCAGAGGACTACTGGAAAGAAGTGCAATTAAACCCCCTTTTTGCCTAGATACTAGATGCACAGCTTTTGCATGATTTTGCCCTGTGAAGGCTGCTCCTCAGCCTGGGCTCCTGCTTCTCGAGAACATCAACAGGAGGGAGAGATTTTGGGCTGGAGCTGCAGTTTCACTGCTCTGTGCCTCCTAAGGAACCAGGCAGAGAGCAGCCCTGAGGTGATGCTGGGGTGGTGGCATGGCCCCAGCTACCACAGCAGAGCTCCGGCAGCAAGGTAAACAGAGCAGGCCTCTGAAACTGCTATCACAAGGGAAAGGACAAGAGAGTTTTTTTGTGGGTTTGTTTTTATTTTCTTTTCCCCTTGTTTTCCTTTATTTAGGCCCTGGTCCTGGATGTCAGAGAGGATTTGGAGTAAGCGTGCACAGCCTCGGTTCACGTCTGATTTTAGCTTCTAAACTGGCATTGCAGCTCCCCTGCCCTGTGGTCCCTGGGGAGGTGGATGGGGAGGTGGATGGGTCGGTGGCTGCAGCAATGAATTGGGCAGCTGCATAGGAGAGCACGCGAGTGTATAATCAGATTTCTGATAAACACAGGTCTCTAAGTCCCTTGAATGGGCAGCTTTGCTGTGAATGGCCTCGTGAGGTCTGCTGTGGCTGCTCTCTTTGTTTGGTTCTCTGACAAAAAATTGCTCTGGTGTCCTTGTTGGCATATTTTTACATCTGTTATCCATATTTTTGATTTGTTCTGGCTGCAGTCTTATTTTGTTTTGCAAAATCTACCTGGGATTGGGACGGAGATATATGTTTGCTAAGGCAGATTTGGAAATTGCGTTGTTGAAATACAGCCCATATGGGCCATTGTAAAATGGTTACTGCAGCATATAATTGCCTTCACAATGATGTGCTTTGTCATTTTCCTTCCATCTTCAAAGGGGCGCTCCTGTAGTCTGCTGACAGCAATGGTGGTATTAGAAAACATATGGATTTGTAAAGGCATTAAACTGTCTTTAGTTCAAGGATTAGATTACAGTGTTAGAGTGTGGGTCACCACATTTTCATGGGGATAGGCTGCACTGCAGTGTGTTGGTTTATGTTACAGGTTGGGGAGGGGTTTGTTTATTTATTGAAAATATCTGATATAAAATCCTTTCAAATACAGGGGGAAGGAGGTGTCTCTTGTGCCACCGTACATGATATGAGCTGCAGCTCTGCCCCAGGCCATGGCCCCACCTCACCCTGCATCGCCTGCAGGCCTTGGTCAGGGCTCACCATCCACACTGACAAGAAGTCTCATCAGGAAATACCATTTACAACATGGAAAAATACACAGAATGTAAACCCCACAAAATTTGCTTTGAAAATTTAAGGGCTTTTTTTTTTTAAGTCCTCCATGCTGGGCTGCTATTCTGAACATTTTGTGTATTTGTTTTGTGTTCATTTTACACTGCACAGCTCCACAGGTTTTCGAGTACAGGGCAATCTGTTCAGCTTTTACCTCTTTTTCTGCCTTCACAGTTTGAGGTGTGGCTTTTCTGGGGTGGTTGGAGGTCTGCAGTGCCTCTGTGAGCAAAGGCCTGTGCAGCATTCTCATCATGGGATGCACATGGCATAGACATGGCACGCAGCCTGTCCCCAGCCTGGAGTGATGCTCGTGCTCTTTACATCATCTAAAGGGGAAAGCTAGAGAGTGGAAGGGATAATACACATAAAGAAGATCCTTCTTTTTTTAGTTTTATTACTGTTTTTGTCTTACTTTTTGCAGCCTACTCAGTTCTGTGCCCTGCCTGGCTGGGACCCTGAAGCAGATGGGGGCTTGTTTGGCCCATGGGCACCTTCACCACGTGCACTTGCTGTTGTGTTTGGGTTTGCACAGGTTGCTTCCAAAACAACTCTTTGATACCTCTTTCCCTTCAAACACACTCTTCTAATGAAGATGCTGAGCCAGTCCTTGGGAGACATGGGCTGGTTTCTGTGCAAGCAGAGTCATCTTTGGTAACCTTGAAGCAGTTGCTCCCTTCCCGTTTCAGCACAGCCGTGTGAGCACCTGCTCTGGGGTTGTGCTGAGTAGGGATGGATTTGGGGTTAGATCCATGTGTGTCTCAGGGGAGCTGCTGCATCCACACTGTAGATTTGGTTTTCTTAACTGAGAAGAGCAGGCGTGTGGGGACAATGCTGATGTGTGAGGCAGTATTTAGTGTGAAGTCAAAACATGTGCTTAGGGATCACCTTGAGCTAGAGTGTTAGTTTTGCTGTGGCTGAGTTTTTCTGTCCATGAAATAGGTTTAATAATACTGTCCCTCTTCAGAGTTTGCCTGGCTACTTAATTAGCATCTGCAGGATGCTCAAATAGTAAATGGTTAACATAAAATATGTACATAATTTTACTGTAGGACAATAAAGCACCAGTGCCTGTACACATGTAGCAGGGACCTGCCTAGAACGCTTATTTAGATAATTGAAAGCACTTGTTTTATTGTCAACCACCTTTTAAAATAAAGCTATAATTTTGCCTTAAAATTGCTGACAACAGCCAACTTCGTTAAGGAAATCTGATGTGAAGGGTAACACAGTGAAATTCTGATTAATGCTCTATCTTTCTTTATACTGTTACGATTATTAAGTCTGTAAAAGTTGGTGTTGCTTAGTAATGGCTTGCTTCAGTTTTAAATCACATACAACATTGTATGTCCCAGCTGTGGTGGGTGTCATGGCTATTTATGGTAATATCTTTCCTTAAATCCATTGCAGAATAGGGAAGAAGTTCTCATTCTGTCTACAAGAAATGTATTAAATGTTAAAGAATGTGTTACTAACTCTGGCAGCTGTGATAGTGATAAGCAAATTAGGTCTGTCATTAATGCCAGGGTCTGCAGGTGTAATATGTCATAGAACTGGTATATCTCTGGTACTGGCTGGCCTATAAAAATAAATAAATACAGGGGGTTTTTAATCCTGGTGTAGCAAATTTAAGAGCAAAGCTGCTTTACGATAAGGTTTGTGTAAGGTGAACACAAAGTTCATGTGTATGGTGTGTTTTTGCAGCAAACAGTGCAGAAGGGAGAAAGAAACAGTCCAGTGAGAAGCTCCCACTGATATCCCCAAGTTTTGCCGTGGGCCTTCGTCAGGGCTTTACTTAAGGACTCATTTATGCAAATGTTTAAATCAGGCCCTATTTAAGAAAGTGCTTGAGTGTGTCATTAAAAACCATAGCACAGTGCACTTAAAGTCAGCACATGCTGAAGTGCAGTCAGGAGTGGGACGTTATAAGATATATACAGAAATACACCTTAATTGTGAAGCTCCCAACAGTTGCTTGGTTTTAAATAATAATTTATTTTGAGGGGAAGCTTGGGAGAGTGGCTTGGGATTTTTTTGGTTTGGGGCCTTCAGGAGATTGAGTCTGGTGGTGGGACAGCTCCTGAAGCTGCAGGGCCAAGGCGTGTTCCAAACTCTGCCTCCTGATGCAGCTCAGCATCATCCTGTGGGGTGCAGGATGTGGCCACATGCTGGAGCATCCCTGGCCACGCTGGAGAAACCCCAACAGAGAGCTTGGCTGGGGGACCACTGGTAACAGTGGGACTGAAATAACTCACTGGCATGACCCTGTGTTTGTCAGAAGCTTTTTTCTGTCCCTTAGCTGGATGAGTTTGGATTCAAGCACAGGTTCAGGTCTGGAAGTAACACAGCATCAGAAGTCTCTACTGTATGGAATTGAATTTTATCCCTCCCTAAGAGAAATGGTGAACTTTGCAGCTTTGCTTGCAGAAGTCCTGGTAATGACGAGTCATCAAGATTTCCCTGGCAAGTGGCATTACTTTGGGTAATTACTCTGGAAAGCTTCTGCGGGGTGCTTCCTCCTCTCCCTGGGGCAGACACCTTGCCATCCCACCACATACTGTTGCTTTCTCCAGTACCAGCTAAACAGGTGGCGAGATTCAAATCACCACTCTCTGAATGGAGTTCGCTCTCCACAATAGCTCACCAGAGGCCTGTTTTGTTACAGAACATTGATTAAATAAATATTCCTATGCATACAAAAGAGGAGAAATCTGTTACAACACTGTAGTTATTTCTCCATTAATGGCAAGGAGCTCTCTCTAATTTTCCTGCCCCTTTCAATCTGTTTCCTTGTCTCCCTCCCTTCCCATCACTACTAATGCCTTCAAGTGCATGAGTAACATACAAAGAGCTCACAATCCCTCTGGTTCAGATCTGCAAAAGCCATGCCTCCAACTCACTGTGCTTTGGGAAATCCCTCTGGCCCACGCAGGGCAGAATTGACTGCTCCATGCATGTGGTTTTGTTTAACTTGATATTTCATGTTCAGTATCAGCATTCCTTGAGCTAACTGACCTCCATTAATTTATATAGCAGCAGTTAAAAATACAATTTTGCAATACCAGCATTTTGCATAATATTGACAATTGGGGCAGAATATTTGACTTCTGAAGAATGTCTTTTTTCTTCTGTGCTCTTTTGTAACCCCTGATTTTTAAAACCTTTGAGGCAGAAGTTACTGCTCTGTGGTTTATGCTGATGGAGGTGTGTGTATGTTTTGGAAGAAAAGCACCTCATACTCAGAACCTGGCAGCCAAAGGCAGCTCCACTGCAAGCAGCAGATTTGATTTGGTATAAAATGGTGGCATCTGAAAATAATAGGGTAAAGGATTCATAAGGGGGGAAAAAGCTGGAATAGTTTTAAGTTCATCAGATATCTATCTCAGGAAAGGACTTTTGATTGAACAAATGTCTCACTGCAATAAATGTGGACTATAAGGAAATACCATGGCTTTACTTTGGCTCTACATTGATGTGATAGAGATAGAAATCCACCCCAAAGAGAGTAACTCAAATTTATCCCCCTCCCGCAGGCAGTGGTATCTATTACTTTGGAAAAAACTGGAGTCAGCATTTCTATATCATCATTTTTCTTAAACAAACTTAGAACAGTTAAATCACAGAACTGTTACTCTAGAGAAGTAAATTGCGTAATATATTTTTTAAAGATTAAAGACCATAAATGAAGCCTCCTTTCATTATATGAATTTGTCTTTAAATACTTTTCACAGTTGGTTAGATTTAGGACCAGGGCTGGAGGAGTACCTGTTTGGATAAAGCTGATCATCGGGGCACTCTGTCAGGGAGAGCTCTTGCCTAATCTGTGTTGGGATTGCCATGGTAGAAATGAAGCTGTGCCAGCACACTCTGCTCTCCCCAGGGACAGAGAGCTTTGTTGTCTGGGGGTCAGAAAGGACTGGCTGTGGAAGGCTGTGGCAGAAGCCCAGTGCCTGTCTGCTCTTGCTTACTGTGGGCAGTTAGTTGGAAGTGACACTAACCTGAGTTTAATTCTAATTTTACATTGCAACAACATGCCAGCTGTTCCCTGTATTCTTCCCTGACACTGCAATATAATTATTTTTTTGTTATCTTTCAAGATGTAATTTTATGTTTGTGTGCTTTCCCACTAACCCTTTGGCACAGAAAATGTACAGCTAATTCATTTTTCTGGGAACATGAAAAAGCGAGGGAGAAAATCTCAAATTGTAGGGGCAAGGGGCTGTGCTAAAGGCAGCTGAGGAGCAATGTGCAGGGAGGAAAGGCCCTGTCTCAGATGGTCTGAAAGCCACTGGGACGTGCGCAGTGATTAATGGTGTCGTTGCTTTTTAGTTTCATCAAAAGGTTTCACTGTAAGAGTTTCTAAGGAATGATGATATTCACAGGAACCTATCAAAGGGTACAGAAGATATCAAATGAGCAAGCAGGAATGGGAGTTAATTACTGAACAGTGATTACTCTGATATAACCAATTATTGGATCATTAAATGTTTATTACCTTTTTTATGCTCCTTTCCTTCGTAAGTGCAGTTTTGTCCTCATAGTATTAAAAAAGGGGTGGATCTAAAGCATAAAAAGCCTTTTCAAAACCTAGCAGGTATCGAAAGGACATCTCACCCCAGCACCTGACACGCCGTCCTGCTCGCCCTGCTTCCCCTTGCTTGGCGGGTTTGGGGTCAGGTGCTGTGAACCCTATTTAAGGGCCAGATTATCTCACTTCTAGGAGGGGGCTGGAGGGGAGTGCAGCAGCAGGAGCAGGGCACATGACATCAGCAGGTTCACTGCCCTTCCACGTGGGGTTGCCTTCGTTCCTTCTGCTCCCGCTGGAAGGGGTTGGTGGCTTTTGTGTCCCTCTGTCACCCAGAGGCTCTTTCTAAGGGCTCCCTGGCCCTGAGGACATAATGCCCTGGCCTTCAGTTTCCTTGGGCTCAGAGCATCTCTTCCTCTCCAGTCACTAAGCCTCTCTTGAGAAAGAAGTTTCCATTGCAAGGCTGAAATGGTACTGTTTGAAAGCGAGGCATAAACCCTGCACTGGACATCTGCAAAGTGAAAAATACCATCTTTTCAAGCTGAACCCAGTTATTTTGGATGACATTTGAGGGTTTAAAATGTTAAAGCAATTTTTAAAAATATAGCTATTTGTGACTTTTGTTGATGATCCTTAAATGTTGAGTTGTTTAAGCTTCATATCTAAGGAGAAGTATGGGTCAGGGGGAAAAAAAATAAAAAACCCAAATCTTTTTCTCTGTCAGCAGAGCATTTCGTGGCAGTGGTCTGTGCTGATCTGTGTGTGCAGGAGGCTGGGAGGGGTCTCCATGGACCTTGTGCCCTTGGTGGGTTTTTGGGGGCAGGTGGAGACACATGGAGGTTCCTCCCAGTCCTGGCGTGTCCCAAGCCCCCAGCAGCGGGGTTTGTGTCTCTGCTGTGGGCACAGCAAAGCTGGGGAGGCAGCCAGGGTGCTCTGCCTGGTGGGGGATGTGTGACCATCACCAGGTCTGTTCAATAAGGGAAATTCCTCTGTTCCTGAAGCACTTGGTGTGTGTCATCCTCAGCTACCAACACCTCAGCAGCCACGCTGGTTCTGTTCTGTGTACAGTGTGCTTGTAGAGGAAGTTTTCAGGAACCAAAGTTTTCTGTGCCCTTTATTTGTGAATTTAGCTTAATCATTTTTATGATCTTCCTTAGGGGATTATTAGTTTTTTATTGATATCTCCCTTTGCCAAGTTGGAAGCTTCAACCATTTTTGAGCTAAATCTTCAGTGAATCTTTTTTTATTCATCTTTTCTTTTTACCTTTTTTTTTCCTAGCATAATCCTACCTGGACCTTCCCTCACAAATGTGGTTTTCCGGTTTTATCTCTGACACCCAAGCCCCCATGAAAGTCAGTGGGGAAGGTCATAGTGAATGCACAGCAGAGACTGAAACCAGGAAGCTGTTTGCCACTTTGTGTTATTACTGTAGGGAAAAAAGAGGAAACTGTTAAATCACGCTCCCTGTGCTCCTGGGAGTATAAATTACTGTCTTCTCTGCACTGCTGTGTCAAATCAGTTATGTGGCAGTTGGGACTTTGCCCTTTTTGGAAAGATGCTTCCTCCTCCTGATGGATTTTTCTGTAATCCTTCAAAGGAGAACT
Organism: Ifrita kowaldi; assembly: GCA_013398055.1. NCBI lineage: Eukaryota > Metazoa > Chordata > Aves > Passeriformes > Cinclosomatidae > Ifrita > Ifrita kowaldi. The sequence continues at coordinate 37,660 of VZRS01008108.1, forward strand.
TTATTCTGGGTTCATTTCCGTATTTTTCTTTAAAAGAAAATTAAAATAGAGCAGGTTTACTTTGCAGAGCAAATATTATGCGGGGTCACAGCTTCCTCCTGTGCACGAAGATGGTTTTGTCCCCGCAGTACAAGTCTGTGGAGTCAGGACTTGGCAGCGATGCTTAAGGATGTGTTGCTCGCAGGAGCCCGCGATCCCACACAGGCATCTGCCTTAAACACCATCACTCTGAATATCCAGCAGTAAACTGCTTCCTTCAGCAGTGAATCACAGTTGTGAAAGGCCCCTTTAATCTGCTGCAGTCACAGTTTGGGGATTGCAAGTTGGTTTGGGGGGCTCTGTGCCCTGGCTGCTGCAGCCGTGAGATGCACAGCCAGGGCACCCGGTGCTCTGCTCACAGGCATGGCTGTGATTATCCCTCTTTGACAGCCTCTGTGCAAAACAGTAATAATAATAATAATAATGAAATGTCCCTCAGGATTTCCTTTTAATAACTGAACACACAGCAGCCGTTGTAAACTGTCTTGGTAATGTCACAGCCTCTGTGAGAAACACGAAGGGCAGGCGAGGATCCCAGGAACACGGTGAAAACAAGGCATCCTGTGTTTTAGATCCTGTACAAAGATGTATTGTGGTTGCAAGGCCATGGGAGATGAGCCAGTCTCCAGGACTGCTACAAATGTTATATTTCAATGAAAGGTCAGCCGGAAACAAGGTCAAAACAAGCACTGTACACAGAGCAAACAGCGAAGCTGCGAGGCGCAGATAAAGGTTAATGTGAAGGGCTGTTGGCATTAGTGCAGCGTGTGGTCAGCTTGCTGCGGAGCAGGGGCTGAACCAGGAGATAATGAGGAGGGTTTACTCTAATTCTATTATAATGTATAATTAACTAGCATAATTGATAGCAATTTTCCCTGTGTGTCTGTGGGTGTGCGTGCGTGTGCGTAAAGTCTCATTTTCGGCTTTTGTGTTGTTGCACCATTGCCTTGAGCCGATGGGAACCCTCCGGTGGCTCCCTGGGGCTTGGGCTCACTGTCTTGCTCAGCCCATGGATGCAGAGGGGGAGCAGTGTTTCCAAGAGCCTTCTTTTCATTTGTCCCTGAAATTAGACATGATATCTATGTGGTGCCCTGGATAAGGCAGATCTGCTGCTGATAAAGGTCTGTAATGCCAAGAGCTCGGATGAAGTCAGTGTTGGAAGAGGGACTAAGGGACAGGTCAGCCCTGTTTCTTTCTGGGTTGTTTGTACCTTTCATTCTCAATATCCCTGTGAAAACAGAGAGCTTGAAGTGAATCTTGCTTTTGTGCTCATCTTTTGTACAGGATAAAGTTCATACTTTGTTACTATGCAGAGACAAGCAAACTCATGTTTTAGATGCACTGGGGATTTTAACTTTCCTGCTGCACAAAGATGACAAACCGTTTTGGATTCCTCTGCCCCTTCTCTACAGAGAGCAGACAGCAAATAAGCTCCCAAATCAAGCCCAAACCAGGCTGTAATGCTCTCCTGACCTGGTGATGTTTGGGATTTTGTTGGGTTGTCAACAGGTGGGGAAACCTCTGCTTTGACATTGCTGCTGGATGCCAGGAAGTAACCTGGCCCACCAAATGAAACATTAGGCTTTACCCGCATGGCTGATGTTGTTGAGTTGCAGGAAGCCTTGTTGTACCTATTGTTACATCCTGGATGCAGTGTGAGAACATCAAGGAAGGAAATTTAGGGTTGGTTTTGTGGTGGATTTTTGTTTTTAAAGTGTTGCATGATTTATCTGGATTGCTGTTTTGCTTGTCCACTTTCTTGATTTTGCAGGGTACAGTTGAAGGTGGACATTATTATATAGTTACTTTTTTTTTTCAGTATCTGGGAATACACATTTTTCAAATGTAAATGCAAATAACCCTCTTCTCCATTCTTAATCCCTTGGGATGGGAAACCTAAAGGCCATATTCTTCCTTGAGAGAGGGATTTACCCTTCCAGCTACATTAAATGTTAGCTGGAAACATGTGGCTAATGGCTCCCAAATACTAAGCTGAGACTCTTCCCTTGAGGTTCTGGTTTATTTGGAAATTTAATTTGCAATTTTTTTTTTTCTTTCAAAGGTTACACAACTCTTTAAGCCTCCGATTTTAGGTCATTCTGCCTTTTACAGCCAGATCCACCTCATCAGTGAGAAGGCTCCCTGAGGACTGCAAAAGACTCAGGCTTAGTGTTATCCAGGAAAAATGTGTATAATAGTTGTACTATAAAGTAGTGGGTAATGTAACCCCCGTCTGTCAGCCTGGTGAGTGTGATGTGAATGGTGGTGTTGTACAGTTGCATGCACTTAAAGCCCTTTTTGACAAAATAATGCTAATTGTCCTGGGCTGAGTGATGCCAGGGGCTTAGAAATACTTACCAGTACTCATAGAGAGAGCCAAGAGAAGTCAGGTGGAGGAATCAGAGAGATTGGCTCCCATGCGGAGTTTCACTGTCTGAGGCACTGCTAAATCTAGCAAAGGATTAATACCAAAATAATCCTGCTTGTCCAGGAAACTCATGACAACGTGAAGGTTTGAGATCAGTGTGATATGCTTTAGAAGGAATATAGTAATAAATTCGCAAGTCACCAGAGATAGAAACCAATTGCTATTCATCCTACATCTCATCTGAGCTTTTCCACGGTTTGTTTCCTGCTCCAGTGATATGAGATCCCTTTCCACTTCAAGTCTAGCATCACTTCAGTGCTGGCTTTCACCAGAACCCAGAAAAATACTCCAAATCCAGCAAAAATTCCTGTATTGCTCAGAAGCAATTCCTCTACCCATTTGAAGAGTTTCATCCTGGATCTAGGTGGTCTGTGCCATTCTCTAGTGCCATCAGGATTCTGGCTGCAGAAGTTCCATTGGAATGGGAACGGAAGTAAGGTGGCACTTGGGAGGTGTTGTGAGTTTGGTTTTTTTAAAAAGCACTGATGACTGCTTAATATCCAGTTCTTGTTAATCTATTGCCATTACGTGTGAGTGTTGCAAAATCTCTCCTGTATTTTTCCTGTCTTCTCCCCTGTATTGTTAGCAGGTGTGAGGAGATACCGTGGTGTTCTGTGCTGTGCTGGGTGTCCTGAGCTGCGATGCCCGAGCTGTGTGAAAGGTGCGGAGCTGCCACTGCTTCTGCTCGTGGCCTTGTCCAGTGCTGTGTTCAGGGGTGCTGGGGCTGCTCCTGATACCCACGCCCAGCCTGTCCTGTCTCTCTCCAGCCTCACTGCTCACGTGAGCAGCGCTGGAGTTTTCTAAGCATTTTGCAAGGTGCTAAGCAGCTGAAGAATACATAATATGTGGGGACAGGGCTTCTTTTTCAAAGCCTCTTTCCCTGATATATCCTTGGGTGCTGTGAGCTGGTCCATGCCTCCCATAAGACCGTGCCCATGAATTAGGACTCTTTGGATTTTAGGTAAACCTGTGGCTTCTGTGATGCTGGTTTTACCATGCTGACTGTGGCCATGGGCATGGTGTGTCCTGCTCACCCTCCATCCGTGAGGCCACCTTGTCCCCAGCTGCCTGTGCCCTGTGCATGTGCAAAAATGACCTAGAGCAGGGTCCCCTGTGCTCCCCCAACTCAGTGAGAGGACCCCAGCAGGTGCCTGGGGAAGGGACTGGGATGACAAACACTTGGGACATCTCCATGGTGGGGGTGCTGGACACGTGATGGTGAGGGCAGCTGCAGCAATTAAAGGATCCAGTCAGCTTCAGCTCCTCTCCAGCACTGGAGAGCTTGCTTTCCTGAAAAGCACTTATGTTTTTAAGCCATTTATTTTCTGTGGCACTGAGTCATTAAACATTTCTGCCTGTGTTTTGTTGTTTTTACTCAGTGTAGGAGCAGAGGGAATTTATTCAATGTCTCAGTCCGGTAATGCAGGGGGCTGAGGAGGTGCTTGACTGCCTGACTCGGCAGGCAGAGGCAGGGATGTTGCTGCCTGTGACATCTTTCTAGTGAAGTGGGATGTCAAGATCTGAGATCCTTTTCCACTTAGTGTACAAGAGCATTAGAACAAAAGGAAACAGAAAGCAGCCCTGCATCACAAAAGAAACCAAACCAAAACCCCTCCGGCTAAAGTATATTTTTAATGTTATAAGCAATTTCAGACAGAAATTGAATGAAACACTTTACCTGAGTGTTGATGGATCTGCTGGGGTCAGAGGAATTATGCTGATTTACACCAGCCTTGTATGTGATCCTCCATTTTTTTTTTCTTTGTTTTGTGGTTTTTTTTGTTTGTGCATTTTTTTTCCATTCCAACTGTGTTCACAACAGATGGTGATTATTATGTTTGTTCAGATCAATGAATATTAAAAAAAAAAGGCAAGACAAAAAATACAAAAAATGCCCTTCGACTCAATAGAGTCACCCGGGGTTCAGCTGTAGCCTCTGGGTTTTCATTTGGACAATGTTAAGTTATAGTAACTTAAATGGAATTTTTATGAGCAATTGTTTTGCCATGAAACAGGATCTCCCATGGCACTGACCCAGGCAGATATCTGCCCTCTGGATGTGCCAGCCAGCTCTTGAAGCAACCGCTGCTCTGGTGGGACACATGCTGAGGGGGAGATGGTGCTCCACTGGCAGGTCCCCTTGGGGCGTATGGACCTGCTCCTCACCTTGCTTTCCTGGAAAACATACTTGTGTACAAAGCAAATATTTTAGTAGCATGAGAGATAGAAAAGCACATAAAAATAAATTATTTGAGACAGAATGCAGATTAATCTGTTGGTGTAAATGGGAGTATCAGGAATGGACGATTTGGGGCGAGATTGGGGGTGGAGGGGATGGACATGGGTGGCCGTAGGAATAGGAGAGCTCCACTTCCACCTACACACAGGTGTAAATGCTGCACTCCAGCATTTCCTCTTGAGTTGTTCAGTCTTAGACTGAACTTGGACTGTGTTTGCTTTACTCCCTGGTTTTACCTCAGCAAAGCCTCCTGTGCTAGGATCCACCCCTGGAGTGTGAGGACACACAGATACTCACTGCCCTCAGTGTTTTTTCCCGTGGTGCAGAGCACTGCCAGTCTCAGGTTGTGAGGATTCCTTTGGGCACAGGTGTTCCCTTTGGAACAAGGGTTCCCTTCGGTGTGGTAGCTTTGTTGCTGCTGTAAAGGCTAAAGCACAGTCCTCTGTGGTACTGGAGAGATGAATGAGTCATTTGTGGCCAGCCCTGCTCCCTGCATTCTCAGAGAGGATCTGTGCTGCCTTCACCACTGTGTGATCAGACCCCTTGGTCCTTCTTGTCCACATCCCCCCAGGATGAGCTGGTAGCCCACTGGGATGTGGAGCTGCTGCATCACCTGTGCGCACTGCTGAGTGCTCAGCCTGTGTGCTGGGTGCTTGGCAAAGGGTCCCAATAGGAAGGGGAGGCTGTAGGAGTGCTTAAAATTGAAGGGATCTAAAGAATAATAGTAATAATAAGTGTAACAAATCACTTTTATATGGGCTGGAGGAAAGCACAAATTGATGTCCGGGCTCTTCCCTGCTGTGATTTTGAAGGGATTCCCCCAGCTCTAAGCAGTGAGTCCCCAGGTGAGGGAAGCAGAGGGAGAGGATGGTGCTTTTGGCCTGAGGAGGTGCATTGAGAGGGAAGGAGAGGCGCTGCAAGCCCTGGGTGAGCTGGGCTGGCTGCGGATGAGGCACAGCAGGGCTCTGCGAGGGGGCAGAGAGGAACCCCAGCCAGCGTGTCCATGTCTTACCTTGCCTCCCAGCCTCTTCACCCACATGTTTCTGTGCAGCAGCGGGAGCTCTTCCCTTTCAGTGCAGGTGCTTCCATGTGTAGTTTGCTCACAGCCAGCTCAGGTAGGGTCTCTCCTCAAATTTTGTGGGGCTTTTTTGGAATGTTTTTATCAAGTCTGATTGCAATGGCCTGTTCAGACAGCAAAGCCATTTCCTGCTGTCTCTGGAAGAGGCTGCAGGCTGTCTTCTGCTGTGGACAGCCTGATTTGTCTTCTTCTGGGCACTAAAGATGAATACTCTTTTAATTCCAGTACAGAGGAGCAGAATGAAAGCAAGAGACTAAATGTGTTGGAAGAAGGGGGAAGTGGGGAGCAGAATCAGACCAAATGTTACTGGTGTGCTGTTTAGGGCTTTTTTCCCTTCTGTTTTGTAGTTATCTGATTTGTAGAAAATTTGTGATTTTGTCCTGCACATACAGGATGGGCTCAGTGCAAATGGCTGCTCAGAGCAGAAGGCAAAGTCCCTGTTCTGTTGACAGTGCTTGTTAACTAATTGATGTTTTTAAAAGTGTATGTATGATTGCATGCTGTAGGTGGACTGTCTGTAGCAGGCGAGTTTTAACCTTCCTGTAGGTGTGTAGAATTGGGGGTGGTCCCAGGGGACTCTGGGCTGGGAGTTTCCCTGGAGTGGGACGTCGATGCTCAGTTCCCAGTGGTTGCTGGGTGCAGCCTGAGCCCGCTGCAGGTGCTGGCACTCTCTGAGCACCCAGATCTGCACACAGCAGTGGGGGAGTGTGCTGTTTGCTCATGGATGCAGTCCATGTTTTCACATGCTGGTGGGGTGCTCCCTTGCCTCGATTAGCTAAACCTTTGCCTTGGCTTTAGAGCCATTTTCAGAGCATTGATCTCAGAGCTGTGGGAATCCCCCAGAGATGGGAGGGGTGTAGGAGAGAAACAGAAACAGCTGTGTGTTTACCAACCCCTGCCTTTTTGTTTGGAGAATCAACTTCAGGTACTGGAGCCATGTGAGAGCTATAGTTAGTTCCCTGCATTCTCACTGAGCATTGAATTTGTTCAATAGTCACAATAGCACATTTTGTACTAGGTCTAGCATTTATCTTTGCATATTTGGAAATTACTGGAGCTGAGGTTAAAACAATCTGTTCTCATGTGGAAGCTGTAGAGTTGTATTAAAATAGAATATCTCACCTTCAGTGGTGTGGTATTTCATAATACGTGCCCCCATTGTGTGTTAAATGATAAAGCACTGTAATAAAATATGTCCAGATTGTTCTTGCTATTTTATGCCCTGTAACATTCTTCTATTTGCATCAACTATTAAGGTCTACCAGAAGAACCAAACCTGAATGGGGCAGTGTGAGAGAGGATGGGGCTGTGCAGGCACTATTTTCTACTGGCAGCAGCATGACTGGGAAGGGTGCTGTCAGAAGATAAACCTTATACAAGGACAGTCATCCTGTCAGAAACCTTCCTTTGGCCTTCCAGGGAGAATAGTTCCAGGAGCTTTGCAGCAGCTGGAGCATTCATAGGTGAAGGTCTGTGAGACTTGTGGTTCTGGAATTCAGATACAGCCATTGCACAAGTGAAAACCAGTCAGTGCTGTGGACTGGGTCCCTAGAGAGCAATGGTCCATGTCACAGCAGGATCGTGGTGTCCCTTTAATTGGTGACCTTTGTTCAGAAGGGGCCTGGGACATGTCTGAGAGCAGGAGCAGATTTTGCAGGGAGAAGACTGCAGCTAAGGAGAGCTTTTTTGAGAAGCAGCTGTGCTATGATTTGAGAAGTTGCTTGTCCTCATGACTGATTTGCCTGAAAGCTGAAGTGCATTGGCAGTTAAACTGACATTATTTCAGGTCTTTGGCATTTGTAAAAGATGCTCTTGCTTCTCTCTTTCATCTCCTTTTCTCCCATGCTTCCCCCCTTCTCTAACCTGCATAACTGTCATAAATTGCCTACAATGGGCTTTTCTTTAAAGATAAACTCATTATTCTCCAAGATAAACTCATTCACGTAGTCTGCTCATCACTTTTGTAGCCTCCTCCTGAGAGTATCAAATAGAGAATCTTATTCTGTCACTTTAGCTACATATTAATAGTATTATAATGAGCATTATAGTTCTGGGGTTTGCAGCCTGAACCAGACACTTCTTGGTGCCTACAGTCATGAAGTTTTTGGCTGTCCCTTGAGCGTGTTCTTTGGAGACTTGGAATAACAGATCACTGTGATACATCTGTTGTGCTTCAGTGTGTTTCAGCTGTAATGTCTTACCCCAGCTTGGTCAAGGCTGGAAGAGCGGTGTGTGATGGATCCCAATCCTGTTTGGGTACATGCCTGCTCTGTCCCACCCACACCTGCTCTGTCCCCAGACTTTGGGCCATGAGTCTGAGTATTCCTGGACCACAGATGAGCAGAGGAAGGGCACTCCCTTGGTTGATACACAATCTGCAGACATCTTTTCCCCTGCCCTCTGAGGACAATCCTAAAGAAATAACCAGTTCAGGGCTCAAGAGCATTCACAGAACAAATGGGGTATTGGGACTTGTTGAGCAGAAATACAGGAGAAAAAGAAGATCTCATCATACTGGTGTAGACATTCATGGATTGCTGTGCCTGGAATGTGCTCCCTATCTCTAATGGATATAATAAAACTGGAAGAGGTACAGGGATGGGCTGTGGAGATGGTGATCAGAGAGAGAGAAAAAGCCTTCCGTGTACAGAGTGGGTGAACAGAGGAGAGCTCTTCTCTGGGAAAGGGATGATTAAGCAAGAGTGTGATAAACATTGATACAGCCATGAATAAAGTAGATGGAGAGTGACTGTTCAACTTCTTCATACCAGACCTAGCACTGGCAGATGAAGTGTGGAGGCTCGAAACAGGCAGAAGAAGATATTTCTTCCTGCAAGCAGGCAGCGAGCTGTGGAAATCATCACCTCTGGGTGGGTGTGAGAAACTGATGTGGGTTTGGAAATGTGCTGGAGGCATTTGTGGAAGAGACATAGAGCAAGGCTGCTAAAGAGCATGACTCAGGAGATCCCTAGTCACAACTTGTGCAGGTGGCTGATTATTCTGGGTAGACTCATTATGCTCTGAGCCTGTTCTGATCTTCCTTAGACCTTCAGCTGGCTGTTGGCAGAGCACCCAGTGAGGTGGCTGCTCTGACTGGGTCAGTGTGATGCCTTTTGCTTTCCTGGAGAAAAGGCACAGAGGTAGTTGGAAGCATCTGGCAGGCTGGGCTGAGCCCTCGTGCTCTCCCTGAACCACGCTGCTCTCCAGAGGGTCATGGTTTGGGGAGAAGGAGGCCGTTCGGAAAGTTGACTTAGATTGGATTCTTTCTTTTTTTTTTTGTTGATTGATTGGAAGCTTCTATAGGATGCTAGGGAGCTCTTGCCCCTCATTCTCTGCAAGTAAATACTGTTTTTCTTTGTCCTCTTCTCCAAATTTGTTTTTAAATTACTGCTTTGTGCTCTCACAATGATCCATTTTTCCCGATTCTTTCTTGTTCTTCCAACTCCTTCAAATGATGGCTGAATGCCTTTCTGCAGCCTGATTCCCTTCTTGCATTGGTCAAAATTGTGAAAAAACCTCATTAAAATCCAAGTATTTAAATAGGGTGAGGTACAGGGAGAAGTGAAAGCCTTCCCTGGAAGAAGCATCCACTGTTGTTCTGTTGCTCGGGGGCTCTGCGAGAACATGGTTCATCTAGCACTGGGTTCAATAAAGATGCAAATTTTATACCTTCATCTTCTATTAACATCAAAAAAAGATGCAGCATCCTAGGAGGACAGTGACTGTGTTACAGCCCGAGCTCGTTTGTCTTTGTTCTGGGATTCCGGTCCTCACAGACACAACTTCCAGTGACCCCTTCTTTGTCTGCCTGGTGTCGGAGGATGCCTGTGGTTTTCCCTACCCCTTCCAGGAAAAGAGGTGGCTTTGGCACATGTCATGAGCATAATGATCATAAATTGCCTACAATGGGCTTTTTTTCCTTCCATAAAAAGAAAGCACCCTTTTCCTAATTCCTTTAATAAAAAGAGAATGAAATAAATAAAACCCCTAGACAAAACCAGTAGATGACAAACTGCCTTCCACCTGCAGTTTCCCAATTAGCTAATTATAACACACATTTGCACACAGGCTTTTTTAAAGCAGACTGTTGCTATTCTCTTTCTGTACAAGGTTTTTAGTCACTGTACATCTTGTGTCTTTAAATAATGTATTAGGAACATTTTCGAGTCTGTAAGTGCTTTTTTAATGAGTGTGAAGATTTTAATGGGACTAGATTGCTTTTCATGACATTTCAGAGTGACTTAATTGTAACAATGTTGAGAGGCTGTATTTTAAAGTTTGCTAAGTATGTCTGGTGCGGATTGTAGTCAAATGCTTTAAAGACAGAATGGCTGATGAGATCAGATATAGCTTCTCTTTTTTTAATCTCAGCTTTGTTAAAGAGGAGAATCTGCAAAGTTGACATAAAAGATGAAAATGAAGATTTTTAATGTCTAAACCAGCAGTGGTCATCCATTCAGTTTATGCCTATTCTCACAAATTTTCAGAGATTATTTCCTGTATTGCTGGGTTTGTACTTGGTCCTTCTGTAGTCACTGATGGGGCTGTGGAGGGCTTATAAAATCTTTTGTTATTTATTACCATTTTGTTATTACCATTTTATTTTTTTTAAAGCAGCAGCTGGATTTGATACAGGAGTTGCATTCAGTTTCAGTGCATTTAGGCAATTTTCCGAAAGTGTCACAGACTGTTTTGGGATGGCTTTTAATTTGTGGCCAAATGGTGGGTCAAGAAATTGTCATTAGTCTCCATCAAAATGTGAGCTCTGTCCTGAGCCTCGCTCCCTTCCAGCTCCCTCCTGTCCAAGCCAGAGCAGCTCTGTGGAAGAGGGGAATGTTAGATGGGAGAGAGCCCAAAGGAATCGAGGCATAACCGATAGCAGCTCGTGCTGCTTTTGTTACACAAGCACAGGAAGGGCAAAAGGAAAGAAAATATATTATAAAATATTATAAAAACACTAGGGCAGACAGGAATATTGGAGAGCAGCAATGTGAACGAGCATGAAGTTATTTGCATTTCTTCAGTCTTTTCTTCCCAAAGATTTAACAGTATTTGCTGGGCACAAATGAAATACCTTGGGGTGCTCTCCTGTGGGACAGGGCAGCCCAGGGACTGTTGAGTGACCTGCTTTAGGTCACCTGCAGCACCTGTGGCAGAGCCAGACTCGCATCTGCATGACTTGACTCTGTGGATTTAATTAAGCAGTGGGGCCACTTGTTTCTGGCAGGGCTTCCAGAAGTGACAAAACTTCTTGTTTAAGAAAAATGGAACTATAATTTAATTTGAGTTAGCACCAACCCACATCCAGAAAAGTAACTTCCTGAATGCAGATTTAATTCTCATTTTTAAACAAGTGCAGTGTTTAAGCATTTTGAGGGAATTTGAGAGCTAAACCTGGCTTTTCTCATGAATGCCTAGGGGAAAAGGTTTGTAGTGAGTCAGTCAATTTGCATGTGAAGTTATTAGTATATGCCAGTGTTAGATTTCACTTGACCTGCTCAGAGGTCTCCTGTGCCTTGGCATGGGATTGGAGAACACTTAGTATTTGGCAACAGGCACCAGGCCAGAAACTGGTGATGGTTGCACCTGAATATAAAGCTATTGAAAGCAATGGAGGTCCTCTGCATTACACAGCTGAGCATCTGCTGCCTTCCATCCATCTTGACTTTGTTTTGGTATCTCCTGAAATGCTGGTTCTGTAACCTCCACTCACTGTTCACAACCACAAATTGCTACATATGAGCCAGTCCCTAAAACAAAAATATACCCTGTGCGGTCCCTGTGGTGTATTTTGATTTTATACAAGCTCAGTGGGATGAGTGATGGTATTTGTTCTACAGCACAGGCAATCCAAGAGGGCCAAGCTGCTGACAGTGGGATTTCTGTAGGGGCAGGGTTGAAGGCTTTTGAAGGAACATTGTGTTTCTGAGTTGTCAGTAACAAACAGTGGGCCTTTTAGCCTTGATTCTAAAAATAATTGTTTCCACTGGAAAAATAATGGGAAAAATACTCATTTAAGGAAAAAAGTCACATGAGAAGGTGTTTGGGGAATGAGGAATCCCTTCCTCACTGCCTGGTAAGTTAGGATCAGCTCAAATGGTTCATGTTTCCTGGTGTGCCCATACCTCTCAAATTTTGGTCTGCTGGGAGGGCTGAATTACAGGGTTGGACAAATCCTGCCCAGAGGCTGCTGCAGGCTTTCATCTTTGCTCCTCTCCTCTGATGAATATCACTGAGGAAGAGATGCCTGAACTAGTCCTTGAAAATAAACATGAAGGAGGGCTTGAATAGATCTGCAGCATTGCAGAGCCTGCCCCATTCAGGTTAAAGTCTCTTGGTACTACAGTTGCTTCTTGTGAGCTAAAAATGACACAGATGGATGTGTGACAGTCACAGTCACACCTCAGGTGAATCTGGTGCTCAGGACTTTCTCCAGTGCAACCTCCTGAATCCTAAAGATCTGTGTTTGCTTCATACTTGCAAGGACAGAGATGACAAACGAGCAGGTAACTCCAAAAGTCACACCTGGATGCTCCAGATATTGCTCCAGCCCCTCTCACTCACGGGTGCCTTCCTTTCTTGGTGGGAGCTGTGTGTTCACAGTTGATTTCAGCTGATATGTGGAGGTTTTTTGGGGATGCAGGACACTTCTCTGTCTCTCTATCAGCCAGGAGTGCCTGCCAGCCTGGGAGCTGGCTTTTGCTTTCCTCTCCAGGCTGGGATTTAAAGAATGTGTGCTGAGGATCTCTGTTTAACCTGTGGAGAAAGGAAATGTTTTTGTTAGGGCTGAAAGCCCCTGAGGAGATGGTAACTCCTGCACTTGCTCATCCCTCCCAGGGCCCTTGCTCACTTGCAGAGGGTAAGTGCTCATCAGTGCGATTTATGGCATCATCTTTGCTTATCAAAGGAGATGTCTGCAGAGGCCCCTCCATCTCCCTTCCCAGCCACGCTCCCGTTCTGCGCTGGCCTGCGGCTGTGTCCGGCTGTGTGTGTTTGCACAGCCAGAGCTCTGGGATAAGAATGCTTTTATTGCCTTTTGATCCTCAGCACTGCTGATTTGCACAGCACATGGCACCCAGGAGCACCGAGGGCTCTTCCTAGGGATGAGTGACAAAAAAGACAGGGTAGAATGGTTTTTAAGGTAAGGTAAAGGAAAGTGGGTCCATGGAGTGTCCCTTCAGCAGCATTAGGGGAATGCTCCATACCCTGCAGGATTAGGCTATAAACCCAGGCTTTAATAATTAGTGTCTCTTATAATTGAAGATCAGCCTCAAATGTGTCTGCCTGTTAACACACAATGGAACTTGGATGGAAGTTGTCTATGGAGATGTAATATGAAAATGAGAGAAACATCCACTGACAAAATACACCTAGGCAGTCTTGATTAGATTAATTCAAATGGTTACAGCATCTGGAGCCTTTAGCATGTAGGGGGCATCCTAATGGCCCTGAAAGCTTCCCCAAATCCTATTAGATAGGTTAATCTCATTGGAGAATACATTCCAGGTCTACATAAACTGCACTGCTATAATACTTTCTGTGGTTGCCTAATCCTTTAAAGGTGAACTGTTGTAGACTAGCTCTGTGGAGTCCATTGTAATGCAGTGCCCCAGAAAAGTTCAGGAAAACAATGCAGTTAAAAAATCAAACCTAAAAAGTTGACCCAAACTCAGAAGTTGGTAGGGTGAAGTAGAGCTGCGAATCTGAGATGATAACTGCATTGTAAATTGATAAAAACCGAAGGTATTTTCCTCATTATCATGCTGTATTTTGTTTGTGCCACTTGGGAAGAATTGCTTCATTCATTCCTGTGGATCCTCCATGTCCCCTTTTCAGCTGACTCTTTCTGTCTCTCGAGTGGTGGTTAAATACATGAGATTCTCCCATTTTGACCAGGGGTGCCCTGGGGACTGGGTCTTGGAGAAAGGATAAATGCCAGAGGCTCAGGTGAGCTTGCTGGTCTAGGGCTGCCCTGCGTGCTTTGCTCAGGGATCGGTGTGTGCTGCCTGCTCCAGGACATGGTGACTGGGCACTGGCGTTTTTGGGAAGCTTGTACCCCCAGGTGCAGGGATGGAGCAGAGCCAGGTGCTGACTCCTGGCAGCATCCTGTCCGTGTCTGTTGGGAATCTGAGAGTGCAGTGCTGTAATTCGGGCTCAGCGCTCGGCTGTGCAAGAGGAAGGTGTAAGTTATTTCACTGGGTGCTACCCCCTGGTCCCAGCTCAGCTCTGCTGGGGGAATGGACCCAGGAATTGCAGTGCAGCTGCTGGACTCTGACTTGCTTCATCTCCTCCTCCCCATTCCTGTTCTGGCCATAGCACCTGCCCTTTCGACACAGCAGCCCTGTGGGGTGTGATGGGTGGGGTGGCAGCAGTCCCAGTCTCTGCTCTCTTGCTGTCCATCCCCGAGGTGATGCACTGATCCTCACTCTGCTGCACCTTTGGGGGCTTGCAGGTGACTGATGTGGCCCTGTGGCACCATTAATTTAAGATTTGTGCCCCAGTTATCTCTACCCCGTTGCCATCTCTCCCACCCTTTCCAGCCCGTGGAAGTAATAAGCCAGTTCCCATACCCTGCTGGTAGAAAGGGGCCAGATTTTGGCATTATAAGGGATTGAAGCCTCAGTTGTGGTCACTGTTCAGCATTGTGTGGATGTCTCCTGTGACTTTTAAAGAAATTCAGAGTATTCCAGGGAGACCTTATTGCAGCCCTTCGATACTATAAGGGGGCTTGTAAGAAAGATGGGGAAACTTCTTAGTAGAGCCTGTAGGACAGGGGAATTGGTTTTAAACTAAGAGGCTTGATTCAAATTAGATATAAGGGAGAATTTTTTACAGTGAGGGTGATAAAACACTGGCACAGGTTGCCCAGAGAGGTGGTGGATGCCCCATCACTCTGAGGGTCAGTCTGGATGGGGCTCTGAGCAGCCTGATCTTTTGAAGTGTCCCTGCCCATGGCAGGGGGGTTGGGCTATGTGACCTTTCAAGGTCCCTTCCAGCCCAAGCCATTCTTTGATTTGCTGGTGCTTTATTCTGCCTCCTGCTACTTGGTTCCTGCAAGAAGGGGCCCAAGTCAGAAAAAATGAGCCTCTTTCTCAGCTGCCTTGATGTGCCTTCTGGCAGAGTGTGTCCAAGCACGTGGCCGAGAGACGTGGTGCCGTCTTCCCTCGGCTAGACCCGATTGCACATGCAACCAGCAGTGTACTGAATGTACATCGGTGTATTGTGAGTGTATCTACAACCTGGCTGGCTGCACTTAAATAACAATTAGATTTGCTTGTTGACCATTTGGCACTTAGCAGTCTCATAATTAGTAACTGCAAACCAGTAGAGACAATGAAGGAAATCCCTAATTTTTATAATACTGCCCTGCTTTATGACTGTCCACACAATCATAACCTCCTGCTTGTACAAAAAAAGCAAACACTTCAGTGTTTTGACAGATGTTATATATAAAAAGGAGCTCAGCTTGTGTATTAATTTGCTGTTCCTTGTGTTGCCTTTTGGGGTTTTTTCATTGAATACATCCATAGTTGGCGTTATCTGCTTTGGATTAAATTGCTGCTATGTTTGCTTTCCCTTTCTCCATATGGTGCTGGCGGTGGAGGAGCTGGTCCCCCAGCGTGGAGGAGGGCCCCAGTGTTGCCTCCACGGCAGCAAGGCTCCTTCAGGAGTGGCAGCAGTTCACATAGGATGGGCAAGGGTCTGTTGTTCTTTCAAGTCTCCCACTGGTTTGGGGGAATGTTACGTAGCCACAGCAGCTGCTTGCCAGCTACCAGGGTTTGAGAAGCCAGTGTGATTGATACCAAGCCAAAGGAAAACATGCCAATTGCTTTGCAAGGAGACATGGCATTGCTTTAAGGGAATGTATTTTGGGTCAGTATCTACAGGGCTGGGAGGAAAAAATCCCTGTATTTGTGAAAATGAAAGAATTTGCAGTATGAGTTACCTGGGGACTGTGCCTGGAAAACGCACCAGTGTTATCATCACTGCAGTGCAAACAAGTAGGTGCATTGTTTGGCTGGGAGCTTCCCTGGGTTCCTGTTATCCTGGGAGAAGGGAGGCTGTCCTTGCTTGCTGTTCTCAGACCCTTCAGCATTTTTCCGTTTGCCCAAGGCTCAGTCCCAGCAGGAGCTGCCCAGAACATCCCAACATCAGCTGCCTCCTGGCTCCTGAGGAACCAGGCATGGGGAATACAGGGACATGTTCCCACATTTAGGTAGTATAACCTGCAGTTCATTTGCTTGCTTGCTGAAGCTTTTCACTTTCTTGATCACTGTTCACTTTAGATGGGTTTAAAACCCCCTTTGGGAGCTGTAGCTTGGATAGACTCATTGATTTGAAGCATGAAGTCTCCCTTGCTCCTGTGTAGTAGCTGGGACTGCAACTGCTCTCCAGAGATGGGGTTCATCATTTGCACTTGGGTGTGCAAAGAATGGGAGCAGGAACATGAGCTGGTCACCCAGGGCTCTTCTGTGGCTGCGGGTAAGAGCCAGGCACATCTGGAGGGGTTTGGCTGAGTTTCCAGCTGTTTCTCTCCATTGAGTCTGGAGCCTCTGCTCATTCCAGTTCCTCATTTAATGAAGCCAAATGCAAACAGAACTGCAGATCTCTAATTAATATTGGAGTGGGTTCTCTCTCACATTTGTCGTTTCTTCCCTCACCACTCCCTTTTGAAATAATTTATTTTCTCTGCTTAAAACATTCCTATATTGTTATTGCTCTCACAGTGGTGCACACTGCACACGCTAAATCAAATTTATAATGCTGGAATTAATTTAGAAGGTTTCTTCCATTTTCTCTCCATGTACATTTAAAAAAGAGAAGTTCTTTAAATTAACCTGATGTAACAGGATTTGTTTTCACTTTATTAGCTTTGGAGGGGGTTCTCTTGAGGACCTCAGTGTCATGATATTATCTGAGGAGCAGATCTGCTTCAGTCTGATGGAAATTTTTAACAAGAGCAATGTTTTCCCATTTCAGAGTGAGTAAATACTTTACTGAAATCCAGGGGGCTGATGCTCTGCTGCATTACCAGTAAACATGAAGTGAAAAACAGCTGGCAGAGTGGAGAATACCAAGTGCTGGTGTGTCTGCTGATCTGCAGAGCTGATCTGCAGAAGGGCTCACACTCAGGTGTATTTTTGTGAGTGATTTTATCTGTCCAGAAGATTTTAGCTCTCGGCCAGCTCAGAAGCAATCATGTTTTCCGTATTTATTGTTAGCTGGGTGTCTGACCTTCCCTCTGTACCGCTTACCAGAGGTGTGGGAGCTCAGTGACTTCATCATTGGGATGTTTGATGTCTGGGAATAGCTGCTCCCTGTCCCCTGAAGCCTCTGGCTGCAGCCCTTGTGCCCACAGCAAGCTCAGAAGGGCTGGGGCCAGGCAGGGGCTCTTTCCAGGGTGGCAGGAGCAGATCGATAAATGCCACAGCAGGATTGTCAAACTCTCCATGAAGCAGGTGAAGCAGACACATGGTGGAGTGTCCTCCCCTTTGGAGACAGGCCCTGCTCCTTATTTGTGTTGTGTAAGGAAAACAGCCAAATAATACGAGCCCTGTCACAAAACTAATTTTCAACTATTTGATTATCTAGAACCATTTTGGTGCAGATAAATATTTCTGACCCTGGTCGGCACATTATTGCTTTGACCTCTCACTCCTGGCAAACCCGTCTGCATCTTCCCAGGCTGGATGGCTTGAAAACTATTATCAGTGACAAGTAAAAGACTGCAGAGAAATAAACAACGGGGACCTCTGAGCTTGCCCTTGTAAACTCCGGTCAGGCATCACCCGAAAAGTGCCCAGAACACAGACAGATCAATGCTCTGCACAGTCCTCTGCAGACACACTCACTCGCAGAGGGCTTTCACAAGCTATAATGCATGTTTTGATAATGTCTTAGCACTGCATTTTTTTAATGTACTTCCTTTGTTTGTTAAGGTGCCTTTCAAGCCGAGTCAGTGCTGGCTTTCCATAAAGATTCTCTGGTGCTTCCATCATATACATTGAAAGTGGTGTGCACAGAAGCAATTCTGTCAATATATATTTTTATGTATTATTCAGCTCCTGTTGTTTGTGTTTGCCAAGGAAGTTTGCATGCAATCTGCCAGGTTAGTTTCTTAAAAGCTTGGATGCTGAGTTTCGGTTTTCATCTAACTCTTCCCCTTTATAGGAATGAGCTGTCAGGAGCAGTATTTTTTTTGTTTAGTGCTATGCAAGTCCTGGATGTCCAAATAGAAATGTGGCAGGCAGAAAAAGCAAGAATGTGCATTTTTTTAGTTTAAAAGGAATTAGCAAGTTCTTGAGGTAGTTTTTGTTTAGCAGTGTTGGTGTCAAAATAAAGTACTCCGTGGATCTGCACTGTGGTAGCTGAAATTGGAATAAGGTCCTGTTGTTTATCAGCCATCACTTGGGAATCGAGATGAACCATGAGGGGATCTTGTGTTTCACTGAATTAGCACCATGAAGGCAACAGCACTGGGGTGAGAGGATTATGGTTTGAATGGACACCCAGAACTAATCTGCTTCCATGATTCGCTGGGTACAGTTGGGAAGAAAGCTAATCCAGAGGGAAGCATTTTACTTTTCCCCCCATGTGTACTGGAGGTCACATTGTCCCGAAGGACCCCACTTTCCTCCGACACTGCTGTGTTACAAAGTGCTGAAAAAAATGAATCTGTGGTGCTGCTGTGTTACCTTTAGGGTGTTCCTAATCCCATTGTCATGAAGGTCCTGGTGAAGCATCACACTCGCTTTGCCTGTTTCTTGCTGCTGCTTAATGAAATCCCAGGAAGAGTAAGGTTAAATTTGGGTTTATAGCATTCATCTCTAAAAGGCATTTTTACTTTTGTGGTGTTGCATTGTTTTTCTGGTTACTGGGGTTAAAATCCTAGCAATACCTTTGCTTATAGCTGTTTTTCACCACTTGTGAAATACCAGGGATGGATGTGATGATTTTTTGTTGGAGGGGGATGTGTAACAGGCAGGTATAACAGGGGAACTTGGGTTCAGCTTCTCTTCTGGCAGGGGACCTGGTCTTGTGCAGTCATGTAAAGAACAGCTGAATCTGGGCTAAATCCTCACTGCTGAGTTTCCTTGTGGCAAAGCACCCTGAAGATCTCTACACAAGGTGTACTAAAGACAGCACATGGTGTAGGGAGGGGAATTTTAGAAATCTGATCCTTTGCTTTTTCTGCACTGCTCTGTAAAACAAAGAGCCCTTCCCTGCTTCACTCACAGGTGCTGATGAAAGATGCTTTTAAGATGTAGGTTTTTAAAGAGTCTGGTAAGAGGGAAAATACCCAGAATTGGAAATCTGCTGTAGGGGCTGACTGATAGACCCTTGAGCCCAGGCTGAGTTTTGCTCTTCCTTTTAGACAGTCTCTGCTCTAGCTTATGTGTTAATAGAGATGCTCATGCACGTGGGCTTGGCCAGAGTCCAGAGACACGAGATAGAACCTGATGCAAGGGTTACTTCAGAGGTAGCATTTCCTTCCCTTTGTTTCAGAATTCTTTGAAATCCTGGTTTGAGGCAGCTGTCTCGAGCCAGGCTGAGCAAACCTACATTTTCTTTCTGTGTTTCCCTTTCCCTCCATTTGACTCCTTTACTGGCTTTGCTTATAGTCCTGGTGTGCTTTCCAGGAGCTGCCATTAGTCATGTTCCCCAGGGTCCCCGTTTCCCTCCCGGCTGTGATGCATGCCATCGCCATAAGTTTTCAGTTTATTTAAAACCCTGCTGCAGCAGGTTTCCCCCCTGCATCCCTTTCAGAACTAAAAGCACTAGGCTATTCATTATTTTCAATAAATAAGCAGTCATTTTGTTAATCCATCTTAAAAAGTATGATCACCCACAGGTGGAGTGCTTTTTTATTACTGTTATTTGATTCCTTCTCATAGATCATTTTGCAGAGCTCCGTCTCTCAGTCATGTTTCCCGGCGGCTGCGGGGGGTGCAGGAGGTCGCTGGCGTGGGCACCAGTGCTCCCCAGGGCTTTGGGGTGCTCTCCCAGGGACAGGGCTCAGTGGCACTGACTTCAAGGTGGGCAAGTTTCTCTCCACCTTTCTCTGCCTCCCGTGGTGGCAGAATCCTGCTTCTTGCCTTGCCCATCAGGTCGCTCTGTCAGCAGTCAGATCCCTGAGCCAGGTATCTTAAAAACACATTGCAGCAGCAGTTGCACAAGACAGGGAGGGAACAATAACCTGGAGGTTCTGCCTACATACTTGCCCAGACCAGCTTATGATGGGCACTGCTGTCCTGGTGTTGGACTTGAGTTAGGAGGGCTTGATTCTGTGCCCGTGATCTTAATGTCATGAATACAAATGCAGCATTTACTCTGGAGTAAATTAGTAGTATTTCTACTTCTGCCTTTAGAATTACATCATGTGTAAGTGAGATAAAGATCGAGGCTCTTGGCCGTGGTGTAATTCTAAATGGGAAAGCAGAGGATGAATTTTTAGAAATGCTTGTTCCTAGCAGAGGTTTGCACTTGGTGAATTATGCTCTTAATTTCAAAGAAAAGCAAAATAAAATCACTGACATGAAATTCTTGTCTGTACCTTAAAAAAGCACATATATTGATGCGTACACACAAACTATTGTTTAAAAAATAATAAACCTACAAAAAGCAGTTATTTAAGCTGCAGGTAACAGTTATTTGGCAATGTCTGGGTTTTGTTTGGCTCACATTGTAAAAAGCCCCCAGCTGTGATGGTTTCCGCCCTGTGCTTCCAGTGGGGCCTCCTCCAGTCTGCTGGTGTGGGGCTGCTGGGAAAGGTTTGGCTCCGGGCAGCAATGGGAGAGACACCAGAGTGCAGGGGAGGGTGTGAAACATGTTTAAAGCTCCTGGCTGGAAGGCTTTGAGATGAACATGGAGGTTGAAGACGGTATTTGAATGGAATAAGAGTAAGGCAGGGCCAGGTGGGGGAGCAAAGGATGGGATGGCAAATCTGATCCCAACTGGCATCATGGACCAGTGGAGGGAGCCGTGCCTGGGGGTAAGACAGACCTCCAGAGATGGTCTTGGGGTCTGGGGGCTGGTTCAGACTGGCACTGTTAATGGTTTGCATCCTGTGGAGGCAAAAGGGATAGAAAAGGCATTTATATGTTTGTTTTAAATTAGTTTGTCTTGTTTTGAGTTGGGGAGCCCTGAGCTGGTTCTGTGGAGATGGCATTACTGAGTGCATGTGTGCTGAGCATATGTGAGAGGGGAATTGAATTGCTTGGAGAGAAGTTTGTCAGCTCTAGGTACAGCAAAGAGATGAGAAAAGACAGACATTTTGGGCCTGTTTCTGCTAATTTTATGTGAAAGAGTAAAATGCATTGCTTTATGCTGGGAGGGGGGATGTGATATGTGAGGCACTGAGTTGATGCCTCTTCTCATGGTAAGGAGCAGCTTATAAAAGCAAGGGCAGAAATGGGAACAGATGGTACGGTTTTTGTTGGGGGAAGGTAGTTGCTGGTTCTTTAAGTTTGTTTTTAAGAGGTGACTAAAGAAGGCAAGACCACTAGTGGAGAAACAACTGAGAAACAACCTTGGCAACAAAGCATTGCAGACATTGCAACATTTCCATTTGTTTTCTCAAACAACAAACCCTGAAGGTCAGATTGCAGGATGGGTGTCCCTTCTCTTCCCTGGCCCTTGCACCATTCCTGCCTTTCCTGAGAGCACATCTGTTTGCAGAGGGGGAGCCTTTCCTGGCTGAGCCTGCTGCATGTGCCTGCTCCGAGGCAGTGGGTGCAGGAGATGTGACGCAGGCTGTTGTCACTCCCAGGCACTGCCCATGCTCACCTACACTTGATGGTGAGTGCTTCCCTTCAGCTGTTCAGGGACCCTCCAAGAGAGGGAGGCAGCCCCAGCCAACCCGAGGAGATGAAGGACACGTGTTGGCTCGAGCAGGGAGGATTTGCTGGGGAGCATCATGGTTTTCACATTTATTTTGCCGAGCTAGTAACATTATCCTGCATTTGTCACAGCTCTTTCCAGAACTCTGATCTTTTTGTCGGTATTTAAAGATCTTTCTATTCTCTACTTAACAACAGGAAGGTTTTAGGTTTAAATGGCACAATAGTGTATGTAATTTATATATACAAAAAAGATAAATTGCTGCTTCTCGAGACACAAAGTGCAAGCATTGCTTTGTTGGCTGAATTAACTTTTGTGCTATGTCAGGTGTGGAAGGTATTGTTAGAGATATGATTTTAGTATATAGCAGTACTAAATATTTTATCTTGTTGGCAAGCGGTGTTGTTGCAGAAGGTTTAAACTTCAAAGTGAGCTTTGCTAAAATGCCTTTAAAATAAAAGAAAAAAAAAGGTGGAGAGGGAGATGTAAGAGTGACTTGATTTGTGCTGGAATGATTTCACAGAAGGATTGTTATCCACTGAGACACAAGGCTTCTATTTGACCTCCTGCTGACTTCCCTAAACAGTGTTTGTAGGATGTTTAAACACTTTAAAAAAAAAAAAAAAGCAAAGCTACTCTGCTGGGTTCACATCTCTTTTTTTCCTAAGTGACACACAGAGAAGGTATTTAGCACTTACAAAGAGCTTGTTGGCGAGCTCTCAGTTCGAGGGACGCAGAGGCGACCCAGGCACTCTTATTTTAATTTCTTTATGGTGCTGGGCCTCCCTTTCTGCTCAGACTCTGCACAGAATCAGCCCATCGGTCTGGTGTCACCACCAGGAACATCAGCCCCATGGTGCCGGGCAGGAGGTGCTGCAGTGTGACAGCTTCACCTCCTGGGGTTCTGTGGTACCCGCTGGGATATCACCCCAGGTTCTGTGGTACCCACTGGGGCATCACCCCGGGTTCTGTGGTACCTGCTGGGGCATCACCCCTGGGTTCTGTGGCACCCACTGGGGCATCACCCCAGGTTCTGTGGTACCCACTGGAGCATCACCCCTGGGTTCTGTGGTACCCGCTGGGGCATCACCCCAGGGTTCTGTGGTACCCGCTGGGGCATCACCCCTGGGTTCTGTGGTACCCGCTGGGGCATCACCCCAGGTTCTGTGGTACCCGCTGGGGCATCACCCCAGGGTTCTGTGGTACCCGCTGGGGCATCACCTCAGGGTTCTGTGGCACCCGCTGGGGCATCACCCCTGGGTTCTGTGGTACCCTCTGGGGCATCACCCCGGGTTCTGAAGTACCTGCTGGGGCATCACCTCAGGGTTCTGTGGTACCCGCTGGGGCATTGCCCCTGGGTTCTGAGGTACCTGCTGGGGCATCACCTCAGGGTTCTGTGGTACCCGCTGGGGCATTGCCCCTGGGTTCTGAGGTACCTGCTGGGGCATCACCTCAGCAGGAGCCCCAGCTCCCCTGCCTGCTGCACCAGGAGCTACTACACCATGGACTCCAGCAGGCTGCGCGTGATTCGTGAGCTATTTTGGGACCTTTCTGGCAGAAAAGTGCAATATCATCGTTGAAGAGACTGCTGCGGGATAAACTGTGACTAAGATCTGAGCTGGCAAACTGTGCTGAGAGCTCCCAGGCGTGGGGATCTGCAGTGGGGTGTCAGCACAGGGAGGCTCGGCCCCTCCTGTCACGCTGCAGGAGGCGTTAACCAGGCTGACAAATTCATGGGCTCTGAGCCCTGGCCAAGGGGCAGCTCCGTGCTGCCCTCCCCCAGGTACTGCAGCGCCCTCGGCTCTCAGAGGGCTGCATTTCACACACCAGCTTCCAAATTTTGCCCAGTAACAGTGAGCAAGTTCATCGTAAGGCAGTTATTCATGTGCCTGAAGCTGTTCCCATTTGTTTCACCTCTTCCTTGTCTTTTCCTTGTGCTCCCTACACTCCATCTTCCTCTTGTGCTGCCTTGCTGAGCTGGCATTTTTAATGAGCGGCCGGAAATGTAATGTGGACTGAGGCTCCATCTTCTACCATGGAGGTGTCCAGGTCTTGCCGTCCTCAGGTCATCTGTGACTAAATGCTGCAGGACAGCGCAGGTCAGGTGTGGGATGAGTGTGGAGCACAGGCTGTGTGCCCACCTTTCCTTCCTGCCGTGGTCAGAGCACCTTTTCTGTGGGAAGTACCAGGAGACATCAGTGAGGAGCAGTGTGACTCAGAAATTGGAGATCAAGGTGAGCCCAAGGGTGGCCCATAAACCAATTACTGGGCTAAGCAGATAATGCCAGTGGTTGGTGCACAGATTTATTGTCACTTTTGCAGTTCTGAAGCAGTGGGAGAAGGGAAGCTTTCCCCTTCATCACCTTGAGGGTACAACAAGAGTCGTGGTGGCCAGTGGGTGGTCAGTGGGTGGTCGGTGGTGCTCTCCTCTATTCTTCTGCCCTCCTGTCTTTCATGCACTTTTCAAGATGTGCACACACACGATTCCCTTCCTCCTGCTTGTCCTGATGTGACTGAATTTGGCACACTGGTCCCCTGGGAGCAGAGCTAGTTTTTAAGCTCTAACAGGCTCCCTGTTGTCAGCATTTGGGACACCTCAGCAGCAGAAATGGAAAGTGACCTTAGGCAGGGAAGGAGGAGACTGTGCACAGTTTAACCCGGGGCAGCTGTGCCTCCTGCTGTGTCACTCTGGGTTTAAGAGCTGGTGCAGACCCCAGTGGTGTTAATGGAAGGACCCTCATTGGCTGCCCGGGGCAGTTGGGGACCTCTGAAGGGAGGTGCTGGTGGTGTGTTGGGAACCAGAATCTCTGTAGAGGCCACCTCCCATACTTGTCACACATCAGTATGATCTCAGAGTGACATGAGTGGTGTTATCTGGATTTTAGGCNAATGCTGCAGGACAGCGCAGGTCAGGTGTGGGATGAGTGTGGAGCACAGGCTGTGTGCCCACCTTTCCTTCCTGCCGTGGTCAGAGCACCTTTTCTGTGGGAAGTACCAGGAGACATCAGTGAGGAGCAGTGTGACTCAGAAATTGGAGATCAAGGTGAGCCCAAGGGTGGCCCATAAACCAATTACTGGGCTAAGCAGATAATGCCAGTGGTTGGTGCACAGATTTATTGTCACTTTTGCAGTTCTGAAGCAGTGGGAGAAGGGAAGCTTTCCCCTTCATCACCTTGAGGGTACAACAAGAGTCGTGGTGGCCAGTGGGTGGTCAGTGGGTGGTCGGTGGTGCTCTCCTCTATTCTTCTGCCCTCCTGTCTTTCATGCACTTTTCAAGATGTGCACACACACGATTCCCTTCCTCCTGCTTGTCCTGATGTGACTGAATTTGGCACACTGGTCCCCTGGGAGCAGAGCTAGTTTTTAAGCTCTAACAGGCTCCCTGTTGTCAGCATTTGGGACACCTCAGCAGCAGAAATGGAAAGTGACCTTAGGCAGGGAAGGAGGAGACTGTGCACAGTTTAACCCGGGGCAGCTGTGCCTCCTGCTGTGTCACTCTGGGTTTAAGAGCTGGTGCAGACCCCAGTGGTGTTAATGGAAGGACCCTCATTGGCTGCCCGGGGCAGTTGGGGACCTCTGAAGGGAGGTGCTGGTGGTGTGTTGGGAACCAGAATCTCTGTAGAGGCCACCTCCCATACTTGTCACACATCAGTATGATCTCAGAGTGACATGAGTGGTGTTATCTGGATTTTAGGCAAAGAAGAGCCCATTTTTAATTTTTGGCATGTCCCTGGGAGAGATGAGGCTCTTCACAGGGTGGGTAGAGCTGCAGGCAGAAGAGTTCAGCTCCGCAGGGCCTTTGCCCATGGCTTTTACATGGCAAGGTTGAGTGGTTGCATCCAGCAGGGATGGTCCAGAGCATTACTGGAATTAACATGACTGCGTAACTCAAACATAAGTGCTAAAAGGTAAAAATTTTTGGCATGGATTAAATATTCAACAAAGAGGTTGAGCTCTGCTTGCTTTGGCAAACAAGTACATCCCCAAATGGATCAAACAAGTTGTAATGCAGAACAAATCGGAATAGTAGCGGATTTGTCTCAGATGCTTAAAATCATATTTTATCCCCTGCCTTTATATTACCATCTATTCAAGCAAAAAACATCTTTTGAAATACTGGTGGAAAAAAAAGCTGAGTGCATGTTGTTCATTCCTTCGTGCTGTGGCACAGTGTTATATTTCTGTCTTTTACTCTTTTCCAACCTTGGAACAACCAAAAAGATAGCTGGCTAATGTGCTGTACTCAATTGCTGTCTCTTTTTCCCCCAAAGGTTTGCAAAAATTATTTTAAATTAAGCAGGGTACAAAGTTCTTCTAATTTCTAGCACGGAGAATTCATTTTCAATTCCTCTATCAAAGCAAAATGACAAATACAAAATGCAAGTGAAACCAGATGGACTAACTATATTAGGAGCGCTGCATGCATATTTTGTGTCACTTATTAGCATTCATTAAGTCAAACACGGGGAGAAATAAGCTTTGCCTACATGTATTAAACCAATAAGGCTGGCAAGGATCCAAGCCTGCTCTCGTGGATTAATTGTTTTATAACTGCTTTAATTAAAATTGTTCAGTATATGATTAACCTAAAAGTTTTAATTTCCACAAAATTGTTGAACAAATGAGACATTAATATTTTACATTAACCGTGGAGAGTGTGCTGTGGTTCTCTGAGCAGCTCACTGTAAACTTGAGCCAAGTGGCCTTGTGGGGGGGTGGTCCCAGGTGCCCCCGTTTGGGTGAGAGGCTCATAATTGGGCAGCATGTTCCCTCCATTGTGAGGACAGGGCAGCACAGAACACTCTTGGTCCTCTGCTTCCGCTGAGGGCCAGCGTTGTGGGTTGTCCCACAGGGAGGGTGGCAGTGAAGCAGAGAGGCAGGAGGGATGGGTTTGTGCTGTGGGTGCCTCTCCTGCCTTGGCTGTGCCAGAGAAGCACGTGGGCTTTACAGGCCCAGGTCTGCTACACTCTGAGCTGCCCCTGTGTCAGGGATGGACACCGTGAAGAGGTGATGGACACAGTGAAGAGGTGATGGACACAGTGAAGAGGGGATGGATGCAGTGAAGAGGGGATGGACACAGTGAAGAGGTGATGGATACAGTGAAGAGGTGATGGACACCGTGAAGAAGGGATGGACGCAGTGAAGAGGTGATGGATGCAGTGAAGAGGGGATGGACGCAGTGAAGAGGGGATGGATGCAGTGAAGAGGGGATGGACACAGTGAAGAGGGGATGGATGCAGTGAAGAGGGGATGGACACAGTGAAGAGGGGATGGATGCAGTGAAGAGGGGATGGACACAGTGAAGAGGGGATGGATGCAGTGAAGAGGGGATGGACACAGTGAAGAGGGGATGGATGCAGTGAAGAGGGGATGGACACAGTGAAGAGGGGATGGATGCAGTGAAGAGGGGATGGACACAGTGAAGAGGGGATGGATGCAGTGAAGAGGGGATGGACACAGTGAAGAGGGGATGGATGCAGTGAAGAGGGGATGGACACAGTGAAGAGGGGATGGATGCAGTGAAGAGGGGATGGACACAGTGAAGAGGGGATGGATGCAGTGAAGAGGGGATGGACACAGTGAAGAGGGGATGGATGCAGTGAAGAGGGGATGGACACAGTGAAGAGGGGATGGATGCAGTGAAGAGGGGATGGACACAGTGAAGAGGGGATGGATGCAGTGAAGAGGGGATGGACACAGTGAAGAGGGGATGGATGCAGTGAAGAGGGGATGGACACAGTGAAGAGGGGATGGATGCAGTGAAGAGGGGATGGACACAGTGAAGAGGGGATGGATGCAGTGAAGAGGGGATGGACACAGTGAAGAGGGGATGGATGCAGTGAAGAGGGGATGGACACCGTGAAGAGGGGATGGATGCAGTGAAGAGGGGATGGACACTGTGAAGTGGGGATGGACACAGTGAAGAGGGGATGGATGCAGTGAAGAGGGGATGGACACAGTGAAGAGGGGATGGACACAGTGAAGAGGTGATGGACACTGTGAAGTGGGGATGGACACAGTGAAGTGGGGATGGACACTGTGAAGTGGGGATGGACACAGTGAAGTGGGGATGAACGCAGTGAAGAGGGGATGGACACAGTGAAGAGGGGATGGATGCAGTGAAGAGATGACAGACACAGTGAGAGAGTGAAGGAGTGGTGGCTGCACAGCAGCTGCAGCCAGGAGGTACCAAAGGCGTGGGCACCTTTACTATGCTGGTCACCCTGTTAGCAGGGTCTCCTGCAGCCTCTCTTCGCTCTTTTCTAATCAGGGATGATGCCTGATTGCTGTAGACTGATGATTATGAGCTTTTGCCACTGTGTAATCACCCAGTTTTTCTTACAGGCTGACTGGGATTTTGTTGCAAAATGGGCATCAAATGCCACGAGCAAAATGAAGGTTTGGGGCCAGCTGCTGTGGGCACCTCCTAAAGCTGAGCCATGCTCACCTCCTCAGTGTTCACCCCATGACGGCTCTTCTGCAAAGCTAGAAGCTGTTAAATCTCCGAAGTGCCAGACTCCTGTGGGGATGGAGCACTTGGAGCTGGTTGGTCTAGGCAGAAGAAAAGCTGATTACCTGTGCTGGTGCCTGATGGGGGTCAGGTCACCTCCAACAAGGAAGCCTGCCATGGGATTTTTGGAAATGCAAGATGTCACGAACTGTGGTCTTCCTTGTCTTATCAGGAAATCTGAACTTTCCATGTTTATATTTTGCCATGCCTTTCCGGGGTGTTATATTAGCAGAGAAGTGGGGCAAGGTGTGCAAGGAGCTGTGTCTTGCAGGGTTGGGATGTGCTGGTGAGATCTGCAGCTTGCTTTGCCAAGGCCTGGCCTTCTCCTCCTGCTGTCTGATGAGGCACTATGACTTCAGGGTGTGCATATGATCATGTCCTGATAGTTTACCTGTTTTACTGGAAGTATTTTGACATGTGATTGCAGGCAGACGTGTGCTGGCTGAAATGACTGCAGAGCTGGGCTGCACCTTGGTGTCCTCCTTTCAAAAACCAGCCAAGTCGTGATCTAAACTCACGGCCCTGTTTGAGTCATCACAAAAGTGTCACTTAAGTGGGACTGAGAGTTCATATCTAAATTTAACTCCTTAGGGACCTATTTTTGAGGTGTCTGGTGTTGCCAGCATGGGAAATGTGGTGTCAGGCCTCCAGTCTTGGGATTTCTGTGGGGAAAGAGGCTCCTTGCCTGATGTGGGAGATCTCCTTGGGTTCTTGGTGGTACCTCGTGTATTTTGCTGGTGCTCCTTTGTGAACTGGCACTGGGAAAAATAGTCTTTATGTTGATGGCCTCCATGGTCACACAGTATGCCAAAAAACAGACTTCAGTGAAGTGCTGCCTGTGCAAGGTCCAAAACCTCAGCTGAGTTTCCTGGAAATGTTGTGCACCACCATGAAATCTGCTGTTGGGTCCTCTTGGAAGTACTTCTGGTCAAATGCACTTACCTCCAGTTCAGCAGTATTATTTGGGTTTTGAATGTGCCATAAAGTATTTTGCTTTCTGATTCTCATTGCACATCTTTGTGCTTTCCAAAGTGGAGCACGAGGAGTGTCTGCCATCGCTTCGGAGCTTGGGAATTTCTGCTGGTGGGAGGGCGGCTGCAGAGGGCTGCCTCTGTTTGCCTTCAGCACCTACTCCTGGCATTGCTATTAAAACTTCATATGGCTTAGAGTTACCAAGATTTGTGGTACTTTGAGCAGCTGGCCACGGTTTGCTGGGTTTCAGAGAGGACAAGGAAATCCTCCTAGTGTTGGTAATGAATTTATAAATGCTCCTTCTGTCTAGATTAGGTGGAGTCAGGGCAGAGTCATTGGTGTTCATTTGTGTTTCAGTTTTAGGATATTTGGTTAAGCTTGCAATGCTGAGGAAATGAAAAATGGAGGGATTTTCACTAAAATCTGTGAAGGTTATCTAACTCAAATGGAGATAGATTTTGATTCCTGTAGCTTCCTGGAAAAGCATAAGGAGGGCGTGTACACACGTACACACACAAACATGTGCTATGTGCTGCTCTATGTAAATACAGCAGTTTCTCTTTCTGTCTCATCTGATGGGAGATTTTGTGTAGCTGAATCATGTAATACAGAATTGTAAAGATAATGAGCAGAGTTTTCCGTGGCAGTGCCGAGTTGTCTGTTGTTCCCCGCTGCTGTACACACCAGGCATTGCTGGAAATTGGGCCACAGCTCTCTCCTACAGCCTGAGTTTAGTGCCTTTGGGCCCTGGATCAATCTGGTGAAAGTCGATCTGAGAAGCTAGCTCTGAGGTATTTGCGTGTGAAAATGTTGCAGTAATCGACCTTTCAAGGTGCACATGGGGGATTCGAGGACATTTGCCAGCCCCACACAAGTCCAGCTCTGCTTTCCTGTTCTGTCTCTGGGGGAGATGAGGATGCAAATCCTGGTGTCCTAGCTCCTACATCCTTGTGTAAGGCTGCTGTGGAACACTGTTCTCTGGAGTCTCCACCTGTTTTAGGCTGTGGGAAATGCCCAGCAGCAGCCTCAGGCTGGGAGTGCTGTACCAGTGATGCCAGCCTTGGGAACCAGGCAGGGCTTCTCTGCATTTGAAAGATGAAAATCACTTGCCCCACCTTGTCACAGAAGGAGCCAAAGCAAAAATGTGTAGGTGTAGTAAATGCTGATTTCGGTCAGGGTGAGCTCTGAATGCACCAGTATTTCTGTAGGGGCGGAAGCCAGGTGTGAAGCCGTGGTGGGAGATCCTGGACAAATCCCTGGGAAATGCAGCATTAGCCTTGCATGAGGCAGGTGGCCTTAACGCATTGTCAGGGGCTGTCCCCTCAAGGAACAGCTCGTCTGTTGGGTCCTGCACTGTGGTAGCTGTGAGTGCAAAGGAGTGCTGCTCCACTGTCCAGAGAGGAGGATCAAAGTGCTAATTCCTGCTGCCAGAGCCAATTTCTCTGGGGACATCCACTGGCATTCCTTCGGTTGCTAATTTGGATGCTCGTTAGGGTTGAAGGGATTTACTCCGCTCTCAAGGCTAAAAGGCATCGAGAAATTTCCTTTGCAAAGCATTGCCCAGCTCGCAGAGCTGCCCCGAGGGGACTCCTGTGTCTGTGGCTGGGTGATGCAGTGGGTTTGTGCCTTCCCTCTGAATTGGGGAGTTTGTGTTTTCCTGCTCCTCTGGTGACAAGAAAAGAGTGAGGCAGGGCTGCTGCAAGCTGCATTTGTGATGCCTGGAGATGCACTTTGCAGTGGTCAGAGTGGCCATCCCTGCCTCTGGAGACCAGTGCAATGCTGCCAGGCTCCCTCCCTCCACCGCTGCCACCTTCCCGTGCAGGATCTGTCCAACGGCTCCCAGCACACTTGAGGATTTGTGGAATCCTCGAGATGATGAAAAGCAAATAACAGGAGTATCAGAGCATTGTGTTCTATACAGCAAGAGATGTTTAAGTGCCTCTGTGGAGATTCTCAACCTGCTTTTCATGTACAAGGGAAAGGCCTCTGCTGCTTTCCTGTTAAACCCTTTCCCTTCTGTTGCCGTAAGGAGAGGTAACTGCAGTCTGTGGTGAGGAAGATGCAAACCCAGTGCATTGTTGTGTTTTTTGGTTTTAAAAGCATCTTTTCAGATTTGAAACCAACACTTGTCATTAATGCACAACTTCACCTCTGCTGCTCCCATCTGCTATGACAGTGTCTGTGCTGAGAGAGCTGAAGTGGACTCTCCAGGCTGCACTCCATGGTACCGTGTGCGGGTTTAGCACAGCACAGGCTTCCTGGCTGCAGGTGGCTGTGGTTGTGCAGGGACTGAAACCAGCTGCTCTGGGGAGCTGCATTTGGTAGGAAATGCTTGTGGGTGTTTCATGAAACCTTCCTGAGGCATGTCCTGTGGCACATCCCTTTGTGTGAGGGTACTGGAAGGCGGAGCAAGGGCAGAGCCCTGGGCCAATTCGGTGTAAATGCTGAGGTGCATCTGCCTTTGTGACTGATCTGCCCCGGCAGCAGAGCCCAGCAGAGCAGGGGCACAGGGAGGAGGAGGTGACCTGGTGGGCTGCACAGGTCGTGCCACCCTCAGGTGTCCTTTGGGAAATACACTCAGGCAGATCCCTCCTGCTGGTTCACCAGACCTCTCTGTTAGAGACCAGCTGGGGAAGAAAAAGCATTATTGTTCTTTGTAGGACTAATTTTGGGACCTATTTAATGACTGCTCTGATGAATCATCTAAGAAAAGAAAGCTTCAAGAGATAAAGACTGTCCAACTTTATTCCTCCTGAACATGAGTCTAACTTTGCATGTTTGCACAGTTTCTGTTCCCCTCCTGGCTTTACTGGGAAGTCCAGGTGGAATGATGAACATGCCAGTTTATTGAGAATTCTCCTTCCTCATGGCTGTGGTTTGTACTTTGTTTTTAATGTAGTACAGCCAGCTAATTCACTGGTAGCCTTCGCTTCAAGATTGTTGACATTATCCTCTGACAATATATAATGTGTGGTTAATCCTATTTCCTGCAATCAATATGGTAATAGTAATTAAGTATCTGAATTATGAAATACTTAATGTTGTTTATTTTCAAAATCACACAAACTTCCTGCAATTAGATACATAAAGCTAAATTATTTAATATCAGGAACTGAATCCAAGTCATCTGCACACTAAAAGGCCTTGTATCTATCAAGATAGGGTTCATAACTGTTGTATCTTATGTGAGTTTTCATGAATTGTTACGTTTCCCAGTGATTTTTCAGGTAGTCTTTTAACATAAAAAATTTAGAAATATGATGGGCCAGCTCTTCCAGTTGTGGAATTAGAATTCAGACCAGCCCATACAGGCCAGGTCTTTGGCCTGTGGTCACTTTTCTGTGGCAAATTAGAGGTTTTCTGTCTCTGTATCCTGAAGGCTTTATCTTCTCTCGTGGGCTGGGAGCTGATGCCTGCTCCTGCAGCCTCCTGCTCCTCCTGCCCAAAGGCTGCTGGAGCCATGAATGCCCTGCTGGGCTCAGCAGAGGGATGGGGCTGAAATCCAGGCTGTGAAACCAGAGCATCCAACACTGGTGGCGTGTCCTGAGCACCCCAGCGCCCCGGGGAGCTGCAGGGTCCTCTTCCCCCTCTATCCCTACTCAGGGCATGCAGAGAAGATGCTCCAGTTGTTTCAATATTATCCATCCTGTGAACAACACACCTGCTGAGCTCACTTAGCCAGCAGATTATCAGGAGTAGCTGGGGACTCCTCTCTGTCTTTTACCAAGTGGGCTGTGCATCCATTCAGAGCCCTCTTCCCAGGCATGCAGAGCATGCTGCATTTTCCACACTGGTGGTGTTTTTGGTTCTTGAGTTCTTGCTTATCTTTATTCAGCCCAAGCTCTGTTATTCAGTTAATTTTGTCCCTGACAGGTTTTCATTTCCTTTATAAATATATAGCATTTTCGTTGGCCTCTTGGCTGTGAAAAGGATTTAATACATTGCTTTCTCCACACTTGCTTTTTTTTTGTTACTATCAAAGGCTATTCTTTCTTTTCCTGGTCCCTTGAATAATCACTGGAGACAGTAAGGGAGTCTACATAGCTGCACGCTTGCAATACATGGTAATAAATATTAAGCTCCTTATGAATTGCAGCAACTTGTGTTTTGATTTAAGTTTTAGCAATTGGAGATGGCTCTTGACTTGTAGACAGAATGTTATGTGGTGAATTTCCAAAGATCTGCCTACTGAATACACATCTGCTTGTACGTACAGGCATTTATGCACTGCTGCTCACTTTGCAATGCAAATGTGTGATCTGCAAGTCCAATACAGGTTCTTCTGTGTGCAGGAAGTGTGAGGCAGGATCTGAGCTCGGGCTCTGAATTCCAGTCCCATTCTTGCCCTTATTTCTGTGACCAGAGGCAGAAGTTGCTTAGCATCCTCCATACCTCAGCATAATGCTCTGTAAAATGGGGGTGACAGTGCCAGTGGCACCATGCAGTGCTGTATGAGCTGAAGAGAGGCTGGAACCACTCCTGACACTCTGAGGAGTGCCTTTCCTTATGGAAACATAGTACATTTCCTTCCAGGTGAGGTATCCCCCGAGTCAGCGTGGGAGAGAGAGAGATGCAGGCATTCATCCCGAACCAGTTCATGTCCAAAAGGATGCTGGCTTGGGTTCAGCCCCAGATACAAACCTTGTGGTAACAAAGGGCAGCAAAAGCCAGCAGGAGAAGCTTGCATCAGTTTTGAAAGCTGGAATGGAAATACGGAACACTGAACAAATACATAAGTGCCTGGCATGGCGTTGGCAGCCTGGTGGTGCCTCGGCTTCCCAGGAAACCCCCCTGTCCCAGCCAAGGGACGTGCCAGAAAGGAGTAAAGAGAGAAGCAGCGGGCAAATGTAACTCAGCTTTTCATTGGCTTTAATATTTGGAGGTACACTTGATAGAAAAGGAAGGGATTTCTGTTTGCGTGTGCCATGATTTATATTTTAAGGTGAACTGCATCTCTGTTGTACTATGAGATAAATGTGCTCTATATTCTGCTGCTGTTATCTATCACTTTTCTCTCTCTAGCTCATGCAGAAGAAACTTCAACGTGCCCGAGCCGGGATCTGTCTTTCCTGAGGGATTTGTGGCACGGACTTGAGTGTCCCAGAAGTCCCACAGTCATTATTGTATTTCCATTTTCCTGCAATATTCAGCCTTTTTTTCATGTCACCTTCCTTGGAGTGTTCCTCTTATTATTTTCTCTGCTGGTTTAAACAGTCCACAGCATCTGTTCTTAATTTTATAAAAGTATGAAATTCCATTCCTGGATCTGTTTGAAGCACAGGAATTAAATACACACACACACTCATACCCTATGGAACAAAGCATCTTTTTGCCATTAAAATATATTATGCCTAAATATATACTTGAGGAAGAAAAAAATCAGTATCACATTTATATTGTGAACTGGAGAGCAGATAGAGGTGCATCACCCAGTCGTCTCTAGAAAGGTTTGCCTGGGTTTGATTGGGAGCTGCGTCCCACCAGTTGGGGAAGGGGTGTTGGGCAGTGATGCTGTGAGCAGGCAGGTGAGTGTGAGGGGTCAGGATGGTCCAAAAGGGCTGTCCAGCCCTGGCACAGCTGCCCAGGGCAGTGGTGGAGTCCCCATCCCTGGAGAGATTTAACAGATGTGTGGATGTGGCACTTGTGGACATGGGTTAGGGGTGGCCTTGGCAGTGCTGGGGGTGGTTGGACTCGATGTTCTCAAAGGGCTTTTCCAGCCTAGGTGTTTCTGTGTCTCTGTGGTGGCACAGACAGAGTGGCACTGCCAACCTGTGGGGCTGTGCCCCAGGCTGGCACTGTGTCCCTGTGGGTAATTAATGCCATTGATGTTAGGGCATTTCTGTGTGAGGATGGTGTGAGAGCTGCGGGAGCTCTCAGTGCCTGCTGGAGTGCCAGGACTCTGTGCAGGGCTCACAGAAATGGATCAGAATGGCCTCACAGACAGCCATCACTGTCTCTGAGCACTTGAGGACGTGGGCGTAGAGGAGGAGAAAAGGTGATGAGTAAGAAGTTAGACAGTGGACAAGAGAGCTTGGCTTTCATGATGAGGAGGACGAGTTGAAGATTATTTTTGCAGTCTGCCTACCAGTCCAGCAGCATCTGGATCTGTTGCAGGATCTGAACCTGGACAGCAGGAGAGCAGATGTCTGAACAGGGTCTGAGCACAGCTGTGGCTCAGGGCTGAATGACTTGGGATGATAGATGGTCACTGCTCAAAGGGTAACTGGCTGGTGCAGCCAGGGACCTTCTCTGGGTCAGTTATGTCCAAGGAGGCCTGGGAAATACCGAGCTGCCCTTTCAAAGCATCTTTAGATGGTCAACTCTCTCCCTCACTTGATTTGTGCTGAGAGCAGGAACTGGTGCAGCAGGATTTGATTTCCTTTGAGATGCCAGGTTTGGTACTTTGCTCTCGCAGTGACTTTGGCTGGCTTCAGATCAGCCCCTCTCTGAATGTGGGAAGGGTACATGTGGAAGGAGAACGAGTTGCAGCCATATCACAGTGTGGCCTGCATGAATTGTGTTTCCCTCTCTGCTTCTGTTCAGCCAGGACTGGTGGCATCAAGACCACCTGTGCAATGACAGAAAGCCTGTGCATGGTCTGAGAGGCAGATCTGCTGCTTGAGCTGCCTTCACACTTGTGCTGTTTGAAAAGGGGCAGCTCAGTCCACACTGGGTTTACTGGAAGATTTGGCTTGAAAATAGGTGTCTGATTAAAACACTGAACTTGGCTTGTGTTCCTGCCGTTATATTTCACACCCATCACCCAGCTGAGGTTGGGACTCTGGAGCAGGAGGAACACAATTCTTATAGGCAGATGGTTCTCAGTTCCTTGTCTTCGGAGTTTTATCTGAGGTTTCCATGTAGCATCCCATCTCAGGACTGCCTGAGCATCAGCAGATGTTTTACCTTTTATATATGTGATGAGATTTTTCATCTGGTGATCTCAATTAATTAAGCCTTGTAGTATTACTTTGAGTTCTATGAAAGCTGGCTGGATACCCTTGCTGCTCTTGCTCCCACATGATGTTAAACTGCTGAAGCAGTAGGTAACTGACTGAAACTAGATTAAAGCTCTATTATTCACATAGATGTTAATCATGAGCAGGGATTCTTTGCACACTGCAAAACTCCACATATCTCACTGGGCTTTGAAGGAAGAGCAAGGCTAAAAATAAAGGGTATGAGTGATTACCATGTCCTCCTTCAGGGAGTGGGTTAGCTGTTTTTGAAGAACTGGAATGTGCACTGGAGATGTTCATAGAGAACTGGTTTTCAGCACTCTGTCCCTGAGCATGGAGTTTGGATGGGGGTGTCTCTTACGTAAATGCAGATCTCAGGTCAGAAACTGATCTTGCTAAATGGGCTAGAAAAAGTGGTGGCTTCAAAAACTGAAATAATTGGGTATTTATAGCCCAGTCTCCAGTGTGTTGGTGCTCTCGGTTTGCTTATGTAGTGCCCTTGTGCATCTGGTTATCGTGAAGCACACGAGTGGTACGACTGGTTTCTTCAGGAATATTGCTTGGGCAGAAGGCATTCTTGCAGCTTGCGTCATCTTTAGGAATGGAGCCCTTCCAAACAGATTTGCTATAATAGGATGCACTGGAGAGAACATAAACACAAGAAAATAATGGCAGGAAATACTCTCGCTTAGAAAACATACTCAGACACGTCATTTATGTCATAGTTTTCCTGTGAGAAATCTGCCTAGTAATAAAACCTTTGAAAGTGCCCCAGACCTGGGGCCAAAAGCTACTTCATTCTGAATTGTTTTCTACCTCCTGGAAATGTATTGAGCTACAGTTGTTGCAGTGGGTACTTCACAGAAATACTAATGCAAGTACTGGAGGGAAGAGGCCAACCACCAGAACAAGCTGGAACCCATGACCCTTTCTTATCAGTGGCTTCTGTTAATATGGATTTCCGCCCTCATTTAGTGCTTATGAGCTAATACAGAACTTCCGTGTTGAAATGCTGGTGGTTGGATTGAGTTTCTTGTTTGACTTGTCCAGCAATGGATAGAAATGCTAGAGTGATTCTCTCCTCCCACATGGCAAGTCTGAAGCCCATGTTTGCCTGTTGCTGGGCTGTAGGAAGGTGGGTTTGGCTGTCCTCCACAGCTGCACACGTATTTGCTTCTCAAACCGTGCTTCAATTTGTGTTTCTTTAAGCTCCTCCTGTGCCATCAGTAACTTGCAAGTAGGATCCTACAAGGCTGGTTCTGCTGCTGTGTGGATTTGGGCCCTTGCAGAGGTGCCATGGGATCAGCATGGGGTGTGTGCCACTGCTCTGTCTTCCCTTCAGTCACTGTCACTGCTCCCGCTTTGCCAAGTTCATGCCATTAAGTAGAATGCTGTCTTGGGAGGTTGCTGGGTGTTGTGCTGTATGTGTTGTTGATAAGCTCAGAATTTCCTATTTTGTCTCCTAAGGAAATCCTTTCCTGGCTCTCTGAGCAGCTTATGTGGGCCTTCATTCCCACAAGACCTTCCTGTCCCGGTGTGTTCAACATGTCATGGCCTCAGTGCTGTACATGAGTATCTGAAACGTGAGGGGACCAGTGACCTCGCAATGTGGCGAGTTTCTGATCCAAGGCTTCCCAGGTTCTGGCCGTCATGCTGCCTTCTGGGGAGGTGACCATCCCTGCTGCCCACTGCTGTCGTGTCTGGCATATCCAGAGAGGCAGTGCAAATTTCTTGAGGGTGTTAGAATTAGGTTAAGAACAGTCCAAGGTTTGGCCATGCAGTTTCGAGACCCCACTTTGATTTGAACCTGCTAACTCCATTCAGGACAGATCCTCTAGAGCTCCAGGAGACTGGCTGTAGGCTCTTGTTCACTTGCCCCATTAGCATTACGTCTCTTCTCAGGACAGATCACTGCTTTGTCTGAGGATACTGGGGAGCGGTATATATTAGGATGTATGGGGTATTCTGCTCTCCAGAATAATTTCCCTGCTTTGGGCTAGTTTTGCTTTGCCACCCCTGTGCAACTCGAGGAGAGGTTGCACTGGCAGAGTTTCAGTAAAAGCCAATCCTGTAGAAGTCCTAGTTATCTTGGATGTCCTTTGTTATTGTGTTGTAGGGTTTAAGTTTGTTTAATTAATAGCTGGAAGGAGGAAATCTTCTCTTTCTCAGAGCAGCAAGGGCAGATCTCACAATCTCAGTGGTCAAGAATGAAGCAAACTGCCAACAATACTCCAGTCTCTTTGAAATGTGATTATATGGTTCAAGCCTAGCCCTGTGAAGTGTAATAAAAAGCAGCAGGAGACTATAGCAAGGCTGAAATATCATGCTGCTGCCTGCTTTTACCAGTTCATACTGCCTTTTGAAGAGCTGTTGTCTTGGCAAGAGGTTGGCCAGCAGCCTGAACAAGGCAGAGCCAAAGCAAGGAGAGGTCTGGGGTCCTGGGAATAGTTACACCTTTCAAACAGCTGTCCTTGGAGTACAGGAAATATCTAACCTGGATTGATCATGATGAGAACAGAGAATTGGTGTGAAAGATGAAAATCCTGTGCATTTACAGTTTGTTTTCAAACTCCAGGTGTGTGAATATGTTGTCTACTTCTGCAAGCCATTCGGCAAGCGAGCAGCACAGAGGGCTGCAGGGTCAAACTCTGAACGCTGGCAGAGGTGATATCCAGGCACTTTATGTAGTCAGGGGATTTGCTTGTGGTTCCAGGGATCCTTAATCCAAACTAAGGCAAAAGAGGGGTCAGTGTGCTGGCACTTGCAGTCATAGTTCAGCGGTCTGGGAGCACGAGGGCTGAGAGGACCAACCTCCTCGGGGAGCAGGCGGCCCCACGAGGTGCTGGATTAGCTGCAGCCAAGTCACTGCTACAGAGAGCCAGGGATGGTATTTGGCAAGTCCCTGCTCCTTGTTCTGCCATCTCTCTTGTGGCCTCTTTCCCCCAGGGTTGTTTCTGTGTCTCTCCAGCCTCAGTGCATTGTGTTGCTGAAGTTTCTCTCCTCCCACATTGCTGCCTTGCCCCTCCTTTCCTCCTCCTGAGATCCCAACCCACCTCTTTGAGACCATCATCACGTTTGGCTCCCAATATGTTTCACAGACCTGTTGCAACTCCAATTTACACAGATGAGCTTTGGCATAACAGAAACATACATCATCCCTTTCCTGATGGTAGCTGGGGAGAACAGAGGGTATTTCCCCAGCTCCTTCCCTGCAGCCGCTGGAGTTACAGCACTGGAGGGGTCTCCCCTGCGAGCAGCTGAGGGTGAGACTGTGATGGATTGACTCTGCCTTCTGTTAACACCAGCACTGCCTTTCATGCCCTGTTGCTATTTGTGTTTTTTGATGAATGATTAATTAGAAAAATAATCATTTGTAAATTGTGAGTGAACCAGACGTTTGGCCTTTCCTGTAGGGAAATTGAGGCTCTAAGCTCTGCTGCAGCATGCAGCCTGCTCACAAATGCAGGAGTATTCCCAGGCTAGTGATGAATTTACATGAAGTTCCCTTTCAGCATTTTAATGACTGTTACAGCTGAGTAACTAATGAAAGATATTAACAAACAGAAGAAGTAAATATTTAATTTTTCTATAGCATTTTTCCAGCATGTGGCAGCCAGTATTTTAAATGTATGTACAGGAGGATTTCTGCCCCAATCTCTCCACCTCTGCCCAGAGTACAAAGCTTGCTGTATGTGCTGGACAGGATGAACGCCTCTGTGGAGATATTTCACCCCAAAGGGGGCTGTTCCTCTGCTCTGTTGTGACAGTCTGCGGTCAGCATTCAATGGCTGTGATTTAGCACAGCCCAAAAGGCATTTCCCTGCACCAGGGATTGCTGCAGCTTGTGGTCCCCTGAAGATGAGATGGCCACAACAAGGTCATTCGGTAAACTACAGTGATTAGTGACTCCATCAAGAAAAGCTGCTGAACGCAGCAGGGAACAGTCATTTGAAATGTCTCAACTCTGATAATTTACCTTCTTCCAGCCTTTAGTATTTCACCTCCTTCCTTTGCCTGAAAAAGCCTGCTGGGGAGGATTTTCTATGAGGTCTTGTTATCTCCCAGCAAATTCTCTTGCTTGTTTTTCCATTGTTTTCCTCTGTGGTTCACCAGGATGCAATAATTTGGTTTACTGGGGTTTGGGGTCAAGATGAGGGATGCTCTCCTGCCTGAAAAATTCTGCCTATGTTATATTCAATATGCAGGGAGAATTGGGGCAGAAGTTGCCTAGAGGAAAGGTTTGCAAGGAGGATTTGTCAGCGGCTTCAGGGGTGTTTATTATTTAGCAAGCACGGGGCTGGCTGTATTATTTTGGCACATGGTGAACCAAAGCCGTGCATGGACGATGTCATGGTGGGGTGGCCGGTCTGACAGTTCCACTGTGTCCAGGAGCAGTGCCAGGCACAGGGACACAGTGTGTTCATCCCCCCTCACTGCCAGGCTCGTGGCAGCAGAGCCAGCCAGAGGTCCCAGCCCAGCGAATTCGACTCTGCAGTTCTGGAGAGCTGGGAAGTGTTTGTGGGTGCAAGCTATGAACGCATGAGGCAGCTGAGATCTTTGTCTCTTAGGCATTACGTGCCTTGGAGGGGGAAGAATAAATCTTTACTCAAAGCCTGCAGGAGCTTCATCAAGCATTTATTTAGGGAAATTTGGCCAGTGTGGTACACCCACTATGTCATTGTGGTTGTCTGTGCAGGGCCCTGCATGATGTCAGTCTCTCTGCATTGTCTCTGGCTTGGTCCTTGTTTTCAACGGAGCTGGTCCAGGCTCCACACAACTGGGATCCAGCTGCCTCGGCTCTTCTCCACTCTCATTTAGTCTCCCCAGCCTGCCATCTTTTACAGCCAAAAAAACCTTCTGCTAAGTGAACCAAAGCCTTCATCTGGATGGAGATATATGTATGTAGCAAGAGTCTGTGTGTATTTGTTTTTTTAAAGAGCTCATCAGAGTAGATCATAAAGCCAGAGTGAAGTAGAGTGAAATGTTCTGATTTGAGACAGTGTTTCTTAAACACTGGTTTGTTGCAGATCTCTTTTCTACCTACATCTAGATTTAATTGCCTCTCCTGCTTCTGTCTGTGCACTTTGAAATATAAAAGAGAATGCAAGAACGGGGC
Source organism: Ifrita kowaldi (assembly GCA_013398055.1). Classification (NCBI taxonomy): domain Eukaryota; kingdom Metazoa; phylum Chordata; class Aves; order Passeriformes; family Cinclosomatidae; genus Ifrita; species Ifrita kowaldi. The sequence goes on from VZRS01008108.1 coordinate 78,842, forward strand.
CTTCCTTCTGGGGGCAGGAGACAGGATGGGGACTGTCGGGATCTAACCCACCACTTCTGAGGGAGGTGAGGGGAAATGCAGGCTGGATGCTCCAAATGTGGTGTTTCATGCCCACATGTGTGAACATGTATGGACACCCCGGCTCACCAGTGGCTCTCGTCTTCTGCTCCCTGTGTCTAACGTGTCTCCCCTCTGCTGGCCTCTGTCCTTGCTGAGCTGGGAGGTGATGATTCCTGTTTGCCACGGAGGGGATGTGGGTTCCCTCAGCAAGTGCCAGGTTGAAGTTAAATGCCCTGATCCTGGCTGGCAGCAGGGGAGGGTTTCACAGAGCTGCTCAGTCAGGATCTGCTGTCCTTTGTGTGCAGGGTGGGCTCAGGTCTGTGTGACCGACCAGCTCCTGTGTTCCCTGGGAGTCCAGGGGGAGAAAGGCCCCCGGTACCAGCCCTGGATGGTGCTGCTGGAGTGGGGACAGCCTCGCAGAAAAACATGAGCTGTTTCTTCTCTGCTGCCTTCAGAGTTATTCCTGCTGGGCTGGATGTCACTGGGAGCTCGGCCGGGTTCTTTGGCAGGACTGTCCTCTGTGGTGTTGAACCAGCTCTTTTCAGGACTGGCCTCTGTGCTCAGACAAAGCAGGGCACATGAGTTTAACTGGCCTCTGCCTGGCTGATTTTTCTTCCATTACAGGCACCTAGCAAAGTTGTCTGCCTTCCTAAACAACCCTAGGAAGGTTTTTTCTTTCTTTCTGAAATGCTGAAGGGGATTAGATCATATAGTGGAGTATTCAACTGTCAAGTGATTTACAGCAAAGATGCAGTTGAGTTATGAGAGCGGTTAAAATGCCTGTTAAAGTACTAAATGTTTTTTAAAACTCATATTATTTGGCTGATAGAATGTAAAGGTCTGATGGAGCTATTACTTTGCTCTGTATAAATACACATTTGGGCAGGTGTTATTTATGTACACTCTCACTGTTGTGGATTGCAGTGACCCAAAGCCATTGCCACCAGATGTTTGTACATCAACCTGCTGAAGCCAGGCAGTGGCCCCATTCCTGGTGGACTGTTGGATCAGAATTCATCACTCTGGGGAAATTTAGCCTCATCTTGTCAGTTCTGGGGTGATTTGAGGGGTAGCATTGAGGCATGCTTGTGTCTGGAGGTGATGGCTTTCAGTGGTGCCCTGAAGTGATCCCTCTTTTCACTCAGGGCTTCAGTGCCTTGACTCACTGGCTTTCTAGAAGGCTTTGGCAGAAAAGCAGTGGGTCTGTTGTCCCAGAAAACATGGATGTATCTTCCGTCAGCACTAGTACTTCTCACATCCCAATGCTCCTCGTGATGGACATGAGCAAGCAAGCCTGAATAAACACTTTCAGTGTTTATACTTACTTTAAAAGAAACAGGGTAAGTTTGTGGTCTGTGAACTCTGATATGTGATATTTATTTTTAAAACTCAGTTTTGCACCTGCTTTTAAACATGTTTGCCCAGAAGAAACAGTGGGGAGTCAGTAAGTTTACCACAGATTTATGGCTGAGTGTCAGACCTCCTCTCTTCCCTAGACCTTTGTAACCCAGCAGAGCCACCATGACCTCCTGGTCACCTGCCACTATAACCACTGGACACAGTCCAAGTCTGTTCCTGGCAGATAAATATGGGAGACTTTGGTCAAGTATGTGTGATGTCCTCTAGTGTACAGCATTCCTGGGTTGCTGTAGCTGTCTGGTCAGGATGCCCTCGTATCCTACCTCTGAATTCAGGTGCTGCTGGATTTGTGAACAGCAGATGTACACCCTGGTATATCTTCCTTGCACTGACAGCTCATGGCTGATCCAGAGCAAAACTTTCACACCAGCTTCTCATCCAATGTATGAAAAATTAATTCTTCTGGCTTCCTGGACCATTGTATACCTGCGAAGGGTTGCGGTGTTGTGCTGTGTAAATTTGTGGTGGTGCACAGTAAATATTATGCTTTAATGGTCGCAGGTCTGACATTTCTGTTGAGTTATGTACCATAATGTTCCAACACCATGGGCTGAATTTGATCTTAACTACGTGGGTGCACTTTAGTGCACGCCTGAAGAAAATTGGCCACTAAACTTGCAGGTTCATGTGCACAGTCAGTGATTGAACAATCTGGTGATGCCCCAAAAGGTATGAAATTAATTTTCAGGTACAATAAACAATATTTCAGCCCTGACTGGCTTGACGGAAGCTTCATCTTCCAGCACTAGGTATTGAAATGGGTTGCAGGATTGCATTTAAGAAGGGATTTGTTCTGCCTGTCTCTCTAGTGCAAAGGAAGCTCATGAAGTTGTGCCCAGGCAGTGGTGATGCAGCCGAGTGCTGCTTCACCTGAGCGGTGCCTCTCTGCAGCTGGAGGTTTGGAATCGTCATTACCTATCTTAAAAATTCCTCATCATGGAGATCAAGCAGTGATTTTTTTTCTTCCTGTTTACCTTTGTACAAGCTGGGAATGGTCCAGTCCAAATGCATTTATCACTGACTGCTTTGGAAAAGGCATTTCTGCGCTGTTTCTCCCTCGGCACGTGAGGAGCTGTACAGGATCCCTTTTCCTGGAGAGGAACACTGGCTGGGCACAAGTGCAAGGATGCTCAGGAGGGGGTGTGTGACTGCCTGTTCAGGTTTTAATTGCAGTGACTAGGAATTTTCTGTGCAAGGAAATATCTGAAGAGGCTGCAGCAGAAAGTGTCTGTTATGGGACATGTGGTCTGTGGTCAGCTGCAAGGGGAATCCACAGCAGCAAGACCAGCAAAGACTTGCTGCCAGGAGGTGCTGGACCCTTGGGACAGGATCCTCAAGAATGTATGAGCAGCAGCTAATCTTGTGTCTGCTCCTCTGTTAACATATATGCACACTTCTCCCCATCTTGCCTCAGCTTTGCCTTGGTAGAGCATTTGTGAAGTCTGGAAGCGTGGTAGGAGCAAGCCCACTTGATCCACACCACGGAGCAGCCTTTGGTGTTAATTGTTCCCTCCCTTAGCTCTGTAGGTCCCATTCAAACTAGGCCCTAGATAAGGAAGTTGGTGTCAGAGCCATCTTCACCTTTCTTGCTTGGATTCAGATGCTGAGGAATGATAAGTAATCTATTACACAAATTTAGCTCTTGTTTTTACTCTCCTGTTTATAATTGTCAAAGGTTTGAGCCTTCTGAAATAATAAGGTTAAGTGGCCCTCTCTGACCTTAGGTGTATAGGAAAAAATATAGTTATTGAGGGACTCGGGCCATTACACCTCAGCAGTGAGGAATCCGAGGCATTGGAAAAGCCTGCTAAATTATCCTTCTTAATGCCAGACACTCCAAGGTGACTTATGGTGCTGCAAAAACATAAACATCCATAACTGTGACTGCTGCAGGCCAGGAGTGGCTTTGCCACATACCTGTGCCTGGGTTGGGAAATAGGAGTGGTGGCAGATGAGCTCCCGTGGGCATCATGTCGCTGGGGATGCCGGGGGCTGCCTCCACAGTGGTACCCAGGCCAGTCCTGTGCGGGTGCCAGGCTGAGCTGTGCCCTCACCCTTGGTTTCAGAGCATGTGTGTAATGTGGAGCCTGGCCCGGCTGCAGGATCCCCTTGCTGTGTCACTCCAGGGAACCTCTCCAGCTCTGTCTCAGACTCCCTGTCTCCCGGGAGGACGGGAATGGAGGGCTCTCTGTAGCTGTGCCCCTTGTCCTTGGTGTTTGCTGCTCTGTTTCTCAACAGTCTGAGAAGGGAAAAGTTTATTTTCATGTGGGGGTTACCTTTTAGATGCTGCCTGTCTTGCCCAACTGAGCACAAGACAGATGAAGCATAACTATCTGATGTGAAGTTTGATTAAGGGCTTGGTAGCCAAACTGTTCTTTTCCTGGAAGGGAGAGCAAGCCTGTTGCTAATTTAGCACTGGATCCAAAGAAACATGGAAATGGCACTGAGAAATCATTCTTGCAGCTCTGTTCAGATGTGGCCTTAAAAAACTCAGTAGGTAGGTTTGGGCTTGGATAGCCATCTCTCTGCTCCAGGTAGGGCCTCAGGAGAAGAAATGTCCTTTGTCCTTGAGTCCAGAGTCTTGGAGAAGAGCAAGCTGTCCCCACTGCTGGGCACAAACATCTGTGTGTCAGCCTGAGCACTTCAGTGCAGCAACCACTGGTGCCAGAGCTGCCCTAGGTGAGACCCTGGGTCAGGGTTGCCTTTTCTGTGCACTCCTCTTTATCTAAATCATCTGCAATTGCAGAAATTGCTGCTCACAGATATGTTTGCTCGAACATTTGGAGAAAGGAGGTTCAGAGCTGGACTGAAATAGACTTGTTGAACAGTGCTCTGTCGTAACCGCTCTCCCATGCTAAAGAAAAGCTTCTTCAGCAAGCACATGGAATGAATTGGCATGGTTAGTCAGAAGCCAGATGGAGCAGAAATCCAGATTAAATAGAACAGAGTCAGATTCAAAGAAATGCAGAGTGAAAGCAGAGCGTGAGTTGAAGGCGCCTTGGCGCTGCCCTTAAACTGAACAATCCCTGTTCCCCACACTCCCCGAGCGCCCTGCCGGGAGTTCCAGCACGGGGATTCGTGCCGTGGTGTAAATGAGCTCCTCCTACAGAACTGAAGATTCAACTCCCAAAGCCAATCAGCAACAGAGGGATCTAATTTCCCCTCTGCTGTCTAAATAAAATGCTGCTGCAGATGGAAGGCTCCCTAGAAGCTGCTTCTGGACTGCTTCCACCTTTTTATGAAAGCTCCACACAGACGTGGTGCAGTGTGCAGTAACATAACCCATTGGGTGCCGTGATCCCTGGAAAAAACGTAAGGGGGAGAGAAGCTGGGAACAAGCCTTGAGATTCAGGGTTGGACATAATGATAGAAGAGCAAAGTATTAATATTTCACAGCACAATCTGCTTTGCAGAATAAAAGGGGCTTGGGGAAGGAGCAGATGGAAGGAGCTGAGTATGTTTCCCAAGGAGGTGGCATTGTGTCTGTTGCTTTGTTAGTTGGAGCTCTGAAATAAATACTGAAACAAAAGCACAGGAAAGAAAGAGGCTGAAATTTAAATTTGATGAGTTGCTCTTTCTTCTCAGTTTGGGATCAAGCTGGAGCTGTTGTAGTTCAGTCTGTGCAGGCATTTTGGTTGTGTGTGTCCTGTGTGCAGCTCTGTGCACATGTGTGAGTGTCTGGGCTCCTGCAGATTCTCCAGGGTTAGCACAGGCCCAGAGCTGTTGTGGGAGCTCATCCCATCACAGCTCCCAGCACTGACCCTGGCCTGGCATTAGCACACACCAAGGTAGATACAGCCCTACAGGTGCTCTGACAGCCACCTGCACAAGGGCACACTCCTTTCCAGACTCTGCAGAAGCTGTGGTTGTGTCCCAGGAGACGTGCAGGCTGCTGGCCACATCTCCTGGGGGACAGTTCCCTCCTTAAGTGCAGACTTGCAGCATCCAGTCTGCAGGTGAAGGTGTGCAGCAGAACTGAGGGACAGCCCTGCTCCTCCAGCTTCATCATGGCTTGCACATTTTCACACTTCCTGACCTGAGCAAAGGTTCAGCTGGACCTTCAAGTCATATTCCCTGTGTCCACTGAACGCAGTTAAGTTGTGCATTGAGTTGTGTCTCCAAATATTTGATGCTCTGGTTCGGTCCATGGGTACCAATGGCTATCTAGAAGGAAAGACTGTATTCTCTTGGGATGAGTGTAACATGGACAGGAGCTGGAGTTATCTCTTAACACCAAGAGGCTGGGAAGTGGATGCAGAGAAGGGCCTGAACCACACCAACTGGTTCAAAGCTTACCCCAAACCAGCAGAATAATTCCTGAAAGATCTCATGGATACTGGGTAGGGTCTGAGTCAGTGTGTGTCATAGTTTGAGTTGTAGCTGCACATTTCAGTCCTGAATGTGTATTCCCCCCTCTTTAGCAACCGGGTTGTTTGAACTGGAGTCACCTTGGTGTTTAGAAGTGGTGTTTAAAATGTTAATAACCTTCTGTAGTTAAAGAGAAACTCCAGCTGTGAACAACTGTGCAAGAGAAGGACTTCAGGGGTTTTGAAAGTCTTTCAAGAGCGTACAAGGGAGATAAATGTTCTGTGGCCATGGTGCTGCCCTCAGAGTCTGACCTGGTCACTGTGTGTGGTATTTCCCAACTGGATCCTCCATGGATGTCTTTCTGGTGTCCAGATACCAGGTATGGAGGGCTGTGTTCTTCATTGGTAAAATTATACATAAACATACAAACTCTGAAGCTCAGCCCTGGGACTGTTCACTGTAAACATTGCATTGTCCCACAATTTACATTAATGAGGATGATTTACATTTATATAGCTCCTTTCATCCCGATGGATCTCAGAGTGCCTCACAGACTAAAATACCCGGGGCTTCATCACAGCAATGTGAGCTGGTTGCGGTGTGAGCCAGCCAGGCAGGACAAATGCACCTGAGCGATGCTTTGTCTTTAGCACGAGGTGTTTTGGGGAAACTGGTCAAATATTTCATCCTATGCACACCTGGCTGGACCTTAAAACTGAGATCCAGTCTGAAAGACCAGATGTGGAGAGCTTGGTGGTCTTGTGCTTTATCTGTTCCTGCAGCAGGAGGGACTGAGGTGACCTCCTGGTGTTTTCCAAGTGTCTCACAGAAGGTGGGATGACCAAGGAAAGTTTCTGTTAGTGGTCCCTAGGTCTGAGGTGCAGCCCTTGCCCTTTACATCTCCAGACCCTTACCAGAGGGAGGCAAAGCTCCACAGGGATGAGATGAGGATGGGACTTGTCCTTTGGGGCCATACTCCTGTGGGAGAGCCGGGGTCTGTGGGGTTTGTCTCCCATGTGCTCCTGCACTGTGAGCATCCCTTTTGGGGTTCCTGTTCACCCCTCACACTGCTTCTTGTTGTGCTGAACATCCCTGTGAACACAGGCCTCCTCTTCCAGGCCCTTGCCAAAAGAGAGTTTTAAATGTTCACTTGCTTTATTTTTAGGTGTATATTTTAAATACTACCGATATTTCCAGGGAGCGTTTGTAAACGAGGACTCTATGAAAGTTATTTTTGTGCATTAATTCATGAGGCATCTTCAAAAATTCATGAAGTAAATAGAACTTTCTGCCAGGAGGGATCACGGTGCCTTTGCTGCCCTCCAGAGCGGAGCAGACATTTCAGTGTAATGCAGTAACTCTTAAACAGAGTCTGCTGATCTCAGTGTGCTGATTAGGGCACTAAGACAGGCTGCAGAGGTGCTTTATATGTCTTTAAGATGTCCTTGTTTCACCAGCCTTAACAGTGATCTTATTTCAGCAGGGATTAAGTGAGCTGCAGAAATATACCTGGGTGGCAGGAGCAGCCGCTGTCCCTTCTGCTGTCCTGGAGGTGCACGGGGCTCTCCTGGCCCGTGGAGCGGCACTGACTCGGCTGCTCTCCTGTTCCCAGGCACGATCCCTCCTGGTGCTGTGGCTGTAGATGTGCAGTGACTCTGCTGGATCAGCACAGTGCTCTGGGCTGATGCTGGGGTGACCGAGGGCTGAAGGCAGCTCCGTTGGGGGATTATTTCCATCAGGCTAAAAGCAGCAGTGATTTAAATGGAGCAGATTGTGCCGGGGAGGCCAACCCACACTGGTGCCTGCTCTGGTATAGCTAGAGATGGGCTAGTGGGGCTGGGGTTGGTTTGAGGAGTCACTCTGCAGTCACTGAAGTGATGTCAGTATAAAATGAATGCGAAAAAAGGAGAATTGGGTCTCACACCTCCAAGATGGGTTAAACTAAACCAGAACAAGCTGGTTTTTCTCTACAATGAGCAATGTCCACATGTGGAATTATTTATAAACAAATCTTCAGAGTAAATTCATATGTAGGGAGTCTTCCTTCCTTCTTATCTTGTAGTAGGATCTTCCTCTAAATATTAAGCTGCATGTTTGGATGTCTCAAGTGCTTCAGAATAGATGAAGGACCAGACTGAGCCTCTGCTTGTTCTGTGAAGAAGGAGTGATGTCTGTTTGTGCTGGCTCCTGCCCCAGCTTTCTGCTTCTCTTTGGATGCCAAACCTGCAGCGCATGTGCTGCCGCTCCTGGGTGTCTGATGCGTTTCGGGCTGGACAAATGTTCATTGTGGTTTGCACAAAGGTTGCTTTTCTATGCACAGCACAAGGCTTGAAAAGAGAAGGAAAAAAATGCACTCCAGACTCTCTTGGGACTATTTTTTTTCCAGGTAGCTTCTGACCTTGAATGATACTCAGTGTTTTTCCACTAACACCCGTGGGACTCAGGCTTTTATAAGATTTAGGGGTACTCCCTACTCCTCCTCCCGCTAAATGCTTTTTTTATTATCCATTAATGAGTAATCAGAAATTTCTAAGAGGATGTATGGCTTCAGTTCTTCCACAGACAGTGGGATCTGTGCAGCTTTGCAGTTTGTAGACAGCTATTAATGGTAATGAAGAGCACATTAAAACCCTGCCTCCATAGCATGGCTCTAATTGCTGTTGATTTGCTGCTTGATTTGGTGGAAGACGCTGGGCCGGAGCTCTCAGATGTGCCCGCTAATGAGCACCCAGCCCCACTCGGGGCACGCCCGGCGTGCGCTGCCGTGTTTGTGTTGGTGCTCTGTCGATAAACTCCCCATTAGAGACGCTCCCTTCCCTCCACACTTACAGCCTCTCGTAGTCCCGGGTGTCCAAAGTGGTACAGTTATCCCTCACGGAAATGAGGAGGATGCAACTTCTGTCAGACCTCTCAGTCAGCCTGTAGGAGAGCTGAGAAATGACTTCCTCACCTCCTAAGTCTGCCTTTAATCCTAGACTATCAGTTGTATCTCTGTAAAGCCTGACCTCTTGACCACCTGAGCATCCTTCTGCACTGTGTGTGTGTGACCCAAGAGATGGATAGCCCTGATGTCTCCAGGTGGCACACCTGGGATTCCAGGGGCCTTTAGGGGGCTCTTGTACTGTGGGCAGGGCTGCCCAACTGAGACTTGTGGTGGCATCAGGTGCAGTGTAAGGCTCGGAAGCTGTGCTCCCTAAAATGCTTTTGTGCAGCAGAGAGGAGTCAGGAGCACCTGCATTGTGTAGGAAGGTCAGATGGGGTCTCACCTACAGGATGGATGTGTTTGGTTTAGAGGCTGTGTTTGAGAAATGTGGGCATTTGCTTCCCTGTAGTGTTCTCTGGCTTTGTTAAACCTCTGTAGTTAGAGGAGCAGAAGGGCCATTGAATTATTTGGTTCACTGAACTGATGTGCTGTGAAGACTCACTGGTACTTTTAACACGCTGCAAGTTCACCAAAGGTGCACAGCCCAGTGCAGTGTTCAGGAGGGAATATTGCACATCTTTGGTTCCACAGCACCACGGGGGAAACGGAAGAAAGGAGAAAACTGCAATACTTGTTAGATATCAACCAAAGAATTCTATTATTTCTTGGAGGAACGTTGTGATGGTCTCTGGACTGAGGTTCCTCCTGTTTTCCCATACCATCACCTGCATACTGAGCCATGTGTCCTGGCAACTGGTTGGTTGGACAATCCACCAGACTCCTGTGCAATAGGGCATTTTCTGTAGTGATTTAATGTTTAGATGATTCTAGACTGTGGTGGATTACTTGTTTACTTTGTGTGTGTTTCTGCAGAAAATATGCTGGACTATTTCATATCACTTTTTTTGTTTTGGGGGACGTTTTTGTTTTATTTCCTTAAAAGGGGATGGAGTGCTACCTATAAGAGATTGAGAAGTGTAGCCAATAGTTTTATTATCCTCCCTGTGCTGGCCTCTTCTGTCTTTACAAATGCTCTGAAGCCACAGCTCTGCATAAGAAAAATGGATTTGTCACTGAATTTTCATGCTTCATCCTCACAGAAATGTAACTGTTGTCCTGGGCTTTAGCACTGTGCCTTCAAGCTTGGATTTAATGCTGATCATTATACTTTTAGAGCAGGTTCCATAGAAAAATAGAGGCACGGAGCACATCCAAAAGCAAGCGGCCTTGCTTTCACTCCCATTTTATTCTGGTGAGGATGCTGAATATTTATTAAGAAAATCCCACAATCCCACTTTTAAAGAGGAAAAAAAAAAGTTCTCTGTATTTTAGAAAGGAACAGCTGTAAAGTGCAGCTGTTGAGCTTAATTGTGTCTCTTACAGCCCAGTGCCGGGGAAAGAGGGAGCTGAGCACGTCGAGGGAGCCCGGGAGCCGTGGCTGTGCTGGGTTAGGGTGGTTTGGTGCTCAGCAGTGGAAGGAGCATCCAGCTCTTCTGGGAATGAGAGCATGGCTGGTGGTACCTGATCCCACTGGATAGCAGGGATGGCTCACTGGTGCAGGGGGGTTCAGCTGGATGTTGTGTGACTGCACAGATTCTCCTCTGCCCTGTGAGGAACGTGCTGATGTTTGTTCTCACCCCCTGTGTTTGAGTGCTTTGGGGAAGGACATTAGAGATGAGGGTGGTTGTGCACCTTTTAGTGCCTTGTGCGTTCTGCTGCTGCTGTGGTGGGAGTCTCCAGATGGCTCCTTTGACAGTTTCCCAAGATATTTTTATTTCTGTGTTAGCACAATTGTGTTTTCTTTAAAGGAGGTTGTGCTCATTTTTAGGATGTATTTTGTGTTTCGGATGTTGGTCATCCCACAAGAGTTAATTTATTGTTTTGATCCAAGCAGATTTGACCCTGAAATCAAAGCACTGCTGCTTTCAGCTGATGTTTCCGAAAGAGAATTCCTCAGAAACTCTTTTTGAACACCTTTGTTTGGGAATTGGCCTTATCATGTCAAAAGGATAGTTGCCCTGACAAAAACCTTCTATCTGAGTGATGACTTCCCTTTTGTTGAGGTCCAGTTTAAATCTTCACAATACCGACGGCGTGGTGAAGTCGACATAGCATTATATCTGCTGCACTGAGCGTGCCTGGTTCTGAATGTGAGATCAAAAAATTCCCTTGCTTCTACCCTCTTTGCACACTCAGCACTGCCTCACAGCATGGAATTTCTGGGGGGAAGAGCAGAGGGGCCGAGGATGTCCTGCTCTCGAGGGCTCCAGTGTGGGAATTCAGCCCAGCACAGCAGAGCTGGCTCAAGGCTGCTGCGATTTGGGCCCATTTTCTTTTCATCTTAGCCAAAGTGAGCACAAAATCAAGTGGAACAGCAAGTAAATGCAGTATATTTATTGCATTTTGGTCTGTTCAGTCTCTCCTAAATTTCAGATACAATGTCCTTTCTTTTTGCTTTGCCTTTCTCCTGGTGCCTGCATGGTTTAGAAATTGGTGTATCTGGCACATTTTCAAGCAATCTTTCAAAATAAACACCTTTCCCAGAGGTGAGGGCAACCTGAGGCCCTGATTGCGTGAAGTGTCATTAGCCAAACAGCACCAGAGCCAGAGGTGATGAATAGACACCCTTGGAGCTTTGTAGTGAAGCTTAATGGTATGATCTTGGAGCAAATAGTGTAAAGCCTTTGGAGATTCAGCTGGAAACCAGCTCAAGCCTGTGTGCATTTAGCTGTGGATTTCTGGGGTTATTGTCAACACCCAAATGAGACACTGGTGGCCTTCCTAGGGGAAACCAAACTGTGCTTTACAGTATTTGCTGTGGGAATGCTGATACCAGTGGTTGCAAACCATTTTGCTTGTTCATAGAGCAGCTGGAGCATGGCCAGGATGGCGGCACCAGGGCTGGGTCCCTTTGCTTAAGGGTCGCTGACCACCCCAGCTGAACAGGACCACTGGGCAGGGTTACAGCCCAGGGTGGGGTGTGGTGAGAACTGCCCCTGCCAGGTGATCCCAGCCGTGTTTGTGCTCGCCTCTGTGATCCTGGATCACGCACAGAGCTGGGATCAGGGGAGGAAGCTCCATGGGAACAGCCTGATGGCCTTGTCCCAGCTCTGGCCATGTGATTAAGTAATGCCTTGCCTGGGCTGGATGTTCTGGATCTCCTCCCTGGGGGAGGTGCAGAGCAGAAATCCCCATTCCAGGGCTCTGGATCCTGCAGGGAACCTTTGCTGGTGTGGTTTAGGAGCTGAGCTCTGGAGCAGTGGGAAGCAATGTTACAGAATTACAAAGGCATTTTGCTCCCATCAGCGTTTATGTAGCCAAAAATGAGGAGAGAATCTAGGGAAGCTGGGTGAAGGCCTTCAGGTAAAAGAAAACAAACCCAGAGGGTTAGGGACTTGACTTGGTGGGGCAGGTGACACTTAAAATAGAAAACACTTACCTTTGTTTCCTTTTGAAATATGTCCTGTATCCTTGGGAGGCTTCTTATCAGCCTTTGGATCAGTGCCCTGCCTATTCAGAGCCCTTCTACTTCCAGCAAAGGACTACAATTTGCAGCTTGTTTCGGGTGGTTTTTACTCTGTGCTCTGCAGGACTGTGCTTGGCTGCGCTCTCCTGGAATGCAGACAGTGATCTCCCAAAGGACCCCGCCACCCTCTCACATGGGGACGCTGGGAGAGGGCAGTGTCCTGGCAGGAGTGGGTGCGTGTGGGGCACGTCCTGGGCCCTCCATCCCTCTTTACCCGTGGTGTGAGCTCGTGCTGCACATCCCACGTGTGCCTGGGCACCAGCAGTCCCTCCTGGGAGAGGTGCTGTAATTAACCATCCGATTAGGAGCGAGCCCTTCCCATCAGCTCCCTCTCTGCCAGCACATTCTCCTCTGCCGTCTCTTTTTCTAGTAGAAAGCTCTTCCTACAAGTGGTACTTGTGTAACTTGGCAAGGATGTTTTGATGGGCTGGCCGCATTGTTCATTGAATTACTGTCTGGCTGGAAAGCCAAGGGCTGCAATTTTCTGTGCATTATTATTCTTGGGATTCAGCCTCTTAGAAATGCAAAGTGGGACAGTTTGCTGCTCGAAACATTTCCCAACAGTTCGGGGCCTGGCAAGAGATGGAGGGATCTCTTGGGCTTCAGTAACCTTCAGATTTTCACATGCTTTGACATGCATTTTGAGTGAATCCTTTTATTTATTTCAATAGTTCTGTCAAACATTCCTCCTCCCTTGTGTTAACTATGGCTTCACTGCCCTAAAATAACCCAGCAGGGTTAGGAATATTTGCCACAGGAATCTTGTAAATGGCTTGCACATAATTATGTTTTTATTCCAAGGCAATGGAGATATAACTCTTCAAAATGGATAAAAATCTTGAAATGAACATCTGGACATACAAATTAAATTGCTCTTAGTGTAAGGACAGTACAGTGCTTTATTCTCCCTGGCAGGCTTCAGCACACTTGCAGACTCGACACTAATCCACAGGATCAGAGTCATCTTGTAAACTTAATGTCTCTAAATGTTTTCACATATTTTTATTGCAAATCTATCCTTTCAGGGCATTAGAGATCAGCCTGAGCCCTGGTAAGGCACACGTAGCCTCTCTGCATTGACTGAGAGCTTTATATACTTAGATTGAGATAGCCTTGGGTCTCAAGAGCAAATCATTCTTCTGACAACAAACCCTCCCCTGCTGTGCACAAACTGTCACCCTCACCATCAATGAAATTATAGATTAGGTTATTGATTATTTTTCTTTTTTTTTTTCCTCCCACTTACTCTCAGACTCTCATGAAAATTCAAGACATTTCATATCTTTCTATTGACAAAAGCAACAACTAAATCAGATTATGCAACTCTCTTAATTCCCAGAAGTAATTTCCAAATTGTTCTTAGGTCCTTTGCCTGTCTGGTGCTTGCATTTGGAGAGAGCACGCTGAGATACTTGCAGCTTGTCATGGTTTAAATCTTAATTAGTTCATGGGAGTGCATCCTTTTGAAATGCAATACTTGGACTTTCTCTAGGCTATTCTTTTTTTTCTGAAAGGAATTAAAATATCCAGTATCATAATTACGTATTTCTACTCATTTATGTTGGAACTTTTTGAAGAGTATTTAAAGAAAGGAAAGTCAGTGTACTAGCTACTAGTACTACAGGGGAGCAGGAGGTGGGTGTTGGTGCTGTTTCTATTTTTGGGGGTCAGGTCCCTCCATGTGCCAGGGGTGGTGGCAGCAGTGCCATCAGTCAGGCCGTGCCACTTGACATCGATGTTGGCCCTCCCTGCACGTATTTGTGAGATTTGATGCAATTCTGGTTCTTCTAGACAGGCTGGGGGAGCTTGAATTGGCTGAACAAATAATTCTTGATATGGATGCAGAAAGCTGATCATTTTGGGCACTTTTTATTTAAAGGGAAAAAGACCAGGGCACCAGTAAATACAAAACTTATCACTCTACCAGGCCAGTAACGTCAGCACTTCAGTCAAGTTTCCAGGGGGGAGATTTATGACTCCTGAGATGATGCTTGTATAAAACTTGTTTGGCTGTGATTTTCGAAGGCTGCGGCGCAGAGGAGCTGCTGGGGTGGCTGACTGTGTGTGCAGAATGCTGAGGAGCTGGGTGGGGGGTGAGGCTGGACAGAGGAGAGGACACATGTGCAAGAGGGGTTTGGGGTTCTAGAAACCCCAGAGTGGTGAGTGCCCCACGCCCAGACGTGACAGAGGCGTGTGCCAGGCAGAGGGCACGGTGTCTGTCAGAGTCATGGCCCTGCCTTGCCCATGTTAAACGCTCCCATAAAAGCAAAGAATAAACCCCATAAATCCTGCTGATAGGTTGGATAGTTATGTTTTATATAAACGGACACATAAAAATACAAAAGAAGGATTTGTTTTCCCATGCTCTGCTTTCCACTGTGGCTGCTGTCCGGCCTCCAAGCAGGATAAATGACCAGGATGGAGACAGCCTTCCCTAAAAGGTGTGAGAGGTGCTCAGACGAGCACAGGGACAGCTCCATCCAGCAAAGAATAGTCCCTTGCCCACTGTTGTTGTGCAGTGCATTCTTAGATTAGATTTTTGCACAAGAGCATGTGATGTCTGGTTCCCTCTTTAACCCTGGAGATGCTGGTCTGTATTGCCATGTCCTCTGTCATATTTCAGTCACTCAGGCACAGGGAAGTGCACGTGTATACTGTCACAAGCAGAGGTGTCTTCTTTAAAACACTGTCTTCTGGATCTGCCCTTATTTTCAGCGCTTGAGTGGAAACATGGCTGTTTTAAATAAAAATTGGGTTTAATGTGCTTTTAAATTGGAGGCAAGTGCACTAGTTATGCAATTAACTGCAAATATTGAGTTCGAGAAAGGGCAATGCAAGTACTTCCAAAATAATCAGAAGTGTTTTGAAATGGATGGCTAATGGAGAACAGACACTGCAGTGTGAGCTGCCTGTGTTCCCTAACAAAGCATTCTTTACCCAGGCTCTGCATAAGCTTCTTTTCAGCGTGTACATTAGAGCAGGAGTCTGGCAGGCTGTCTCGTCATGTGTCTTGTCCTGTAGAGCCACTTATTGGATTTCATCTGCTTACCCTTGTGCGATCATCAGGGCAGTGCTTAAAAGCAGCCCTTGTATGAAAACAAACGCAGCAGATTATGCAGCCTTAGTCTCTTCATGGAAGAGAGGAGGGGAGAGATGGGGAAGGGAGGAAGCCTCCATTCCTGACCTTTAACTCAGCACTAAACATAAATCTCCTCTAATGCTCTGCATTAGACCTTTGGAAGAAGGGGCAGCCAACTCAGGTGGACTGCAAGGATGTCGTGAGGTTATGCAGGGAGAAAATCAGAAGGGCCAAAGCCCAACCAGAACTCAATGTGGCTGCTGCCATAAAAGACAATACGAAATGTTTCTATAAAAACATTGGCAGGAAAAGGAGGGCCAAGGAGACTCTCCATCCTTTATTTGATGTGTGAGGAAACACAGTGACAAAGGATGAGCAAAAGGCTGAGGTGCTTAATGCCTTCTTTGCCTCAGTCTTTAATAGCAAGACCCGTTGTCCTCAGAGGACCCAGCCCTGAGCTGGGACACAGAGACAGGGAGCAGAGTAAAGCCTCATAATCCACGGGGAAATGATCAGTGACCTGCTGCACCCCAGAGACACACACAGTGCCATGGGGCCGGATGGGATCCACCCAGGGGGGCTGAGGGAGCTGGTGGAAGTGCCCACTGAGCCACTTCCCATCATTTATCACCACTCCTGGCTAGCAGGGGAGTGGAAGTTACCCAGTGGGACACCTGTCCACATGAAGGGTCAGCAGGACGATCCCATCACCCTGACCTCAGTGCTGGGGAACGTCATGGAGCAGATCACTTCCAGTGCCATCACGTGGCCTGTACAGGGCATCCAGGGCATCAGGACCAGCCAGCAGGGGTTTAGGCAGGCCCTGAATGACCAACCTGTCTTTTATGACAAGGTGACCCACCCGGTGGCTGAGGGAAGGGCTGGGGATGTATTCTAGCTGGAGTTTAGTCCTTCTTCTGTGGACACTGTCAGCTTGTGGCTTGGAGAGCTGCACTGTTTGCTGGGTAAAACACTGGCAGAGGGCCGGGCCCAGGGCGTGGTGGGCAATGAAGTTACACCCAGCCAGAGCTGGTCACCAGTGGTGTTCCCTGGCTCAGTACTGGAGCCAGCTCATTTTAGTATCCTTGTCAGTGGTGTGGACAAGGGGATCGAGGGCACCTTCAGTCAGTCTGCAGATGACACCAAGCTGGGTGGGAGCGTTGATCTGCTGGAGGACAGGAAGCTCTGCAGAGGGGTCTGGACAGGCTGGATCCATGGTCTGAAAATTAGTCATGGAAAGGTTACCCTCTTAAAACAAGAATGTTTGCTGCTGAAGTTGTGTCCAAAATTAAAAACAAAGACCTAAAAATATCACCACCAGTTTACTGTCCATAATGTAGCTGCCCACCCAGAACGTCACCTCCCACAAGTGGCTCTTTCTCACCTCGCAGGTGATGTTAAGTCATTCCTTTTCTTTCTTGCAGGGTCGGTTATATTTCAGCTTGGGGAAGCTGTTACATTTCCCTGCTCTTCAGGCCTGATGTGCCAGTCCTGCATTGTGATTCTGTGCACAGCCCTCCTTCCCTGGGGATGGGCTGCTCTGAAGGTTGCTGTCTTTGGCTCCATGTTACAGTGGAGACGTTTTGAACAAGACCAGGCTCTCTGTGGAGTTCAGGCTATCTTGTTCTGATTCAGAGATCTTATATAGCTCAGGGAACTGGAACATCATTTTAGCTGAAGTGGCATAATCTGTTCTGTTTTGTTTTGATTTTTCTCCCCTTTTCTAGTTTTATGCTCAGTTGGTGTCAAAACCTTTTGTTGGGAGTAGAGGACCTCAACACTTGTGGAAAGACCAGCAGGCTCCTTGCTGGATCTGTTGGCCCCCCTGTCACCTCTGCACTTTGTCGTGAGAGCTCAGACGACTTTTTTAAGGCTGTGCAGTGAGCGAGGCTCGAACCAGGAATGAATGTTGCTGTCACTTGTGGTCCCATTACACCTCCTGCAACGATGCGTGCTGGTCTCATCTGAGTAGCAACCCCACATGGGCTGTATGGCTGATGCAGGGCCAGGGTGAAAGGGTGGGCTTGCTCTGGGGCCTCCAGTCTGTCCTTCTGCTGCACTAAAATTCGTGTGAGCTGGCAAAGGTGATGAAGGTTTTCTCCGGGCTGAGTCAGTGTTGAAGCAGAGAGATTGTGTCAGTGTGTGTGACATGGCTCCACTGGGATGGTTTCAGTCCATCGGGGTAGCATCCAGTGGTGGGGTTTGTACTGGTGGGACTGGTCCCAAGCCACAGAACAGATCTGCTCCTTCACAGCAGTGCTGAGGTTATTCGAGAGAAAAATCTTCTGTAGGGAAGCAATGCTGGCTGGATGTAAACCAGTTGAAGGAAACAGCCACATAAACCAATGATCATGAAGTGAAAGAGTTGGAGGAGCTGGGGAAGAATTCAAGCTGGAGCTGCAGGAAGCCAGTGAAGTAACTGTGGCATGCTAATAGGGGTAAGTCAAGGAGAAATAATACATTGGTGTTCAACAGGTACCTGAATGGTCATGGGCAGAAAAGGCTGCAGAGTGATGATGGGAGGTCCACAGAAAGTGGAACAAGTCCCAAGGGTGCACCAGTACTATTCTTGCTGCATGTGCCCTCCTCGAGCAGAATTCCTGAGCAGGGGAACACAGTGTAAATTAAAAACAGAAGTGATGATTGCAGAGAAAAAAACAGGTGATGGATTGAGAAGTTGCCGTAGAAGAGGGAGGAGCTAGGTAGATGAGATACGGGTATGAAATGTAAATGAAGCTTGGAGGTGATTAAGTGGACTTCTCTACAGTCATTTTTATGCTGGATGTGGGAGGCTGTGCTGACGGGGGAGGAGGAAAAACACCACAGCTCAGGAATCAGCAGCATTTCCCTTTGATTGTGTAGGCAGAAAAGAGGGGCAGCCTCTTAGCTGGGGGGGCTGAACTGAATCAAATCCTCCAAATGCAAACCTTGGCCATGGGACCGTTGTGTCATGCAAAGGGAATCTGCCTTTCCAACCAGCCCCCTGCAAAGAAATTAATAATTCCTTATGACATCTCATGGCAAAATCATTTTGTAAGGCGTGGCATGGAGGTGGGGAAAGAGGAAATGAGTGAGATGTTTTTAATTCCAGATAATTTGTTTGGTGTGTAGCTGTGAATTAGACACATAGGGAGTCAAAGTTAATGGATGAAGAGTGTATTAAAAAAGACAGAGTGATGTTACCGAGCGAAGAACAGAATTGTTCTCACCAGGCAACACACTTTGCAGAAGATAGGACTGTTGTCTGGCTTTATTACAGAATAGAGGAGGGGTTTTTTTGGTTTTTTTTTTTTCCTCCCCTAAACTGTACCCATTTGTGATGGTTTTTCACAATAAACACACTTTTTTTCCTGAAAATTGCAGTTTTGCAAGGAATACAAGTCCAAATGGTAAAGTAATTAAGATTTCCTGCAGGAGAATGCATGTTGGCTTTGCATTTCCTATGTGTTTGGGAGCGAAGGAGCAGATCTGCTCACAGGATGAGTACTTGGATGACATTAATCTTACCTTTATAGACTGCCCCAAATTGTCCTGTGGCAAACAGGCACTAAGCATATCAAACAGAAGATCTTCTTCAGCTTGGGGCACGGAGGTAGATTATGGATATCTTTAGTGTGCTGCTGCAGCCACGTCACTCCTTGCACACGGGGAAATCCCGAATCCCCAAGAACTTTCCCTCTGAATGACAAAGGCTAAGTCGTGGCGCTTGCAGGCTCTTGATAGTTCTACTTCTCTGGGGCGTAATCCAGATCCCAAAGAAAACTCCTATGAATCTATTCTGCATGTGAAGAAAATGCCAAAGAATACATTACAGCTGTGGCCCCGCTTCAGATCCTGCTGTATCCATAAGTGATTTCCGTGGGGTGTCCGATGTGTGTGGAGAACTCCAAGAAAAACCTGGCAGGCGGCAGCATAAACTGGTGGAGACCTGGAGCAGTGTTAGTCTTCCTTTTGTTTTTTATTATTTCAAGGAAATGCTTGTTTCAAAGAGCGAAGGCTTTAATCATTTGGCTTGTGAGGGAGTTGTCTCTTTAATCTCTTACACTTTGGTTTTGGCTTCCTTCAAAAAGTCTTTGCAGCGCTGGTGTCATCGGTGCCTGTTCGCTCAGATCAGCCCTTCCAGAGGGGAATGAAAGCAGCGTTTCCTCATTTAAAAAAAAAAAAAGAAAGAAAGAAAAGGAAAAGGAAAAAAAAAAAAAGAAGGAAAAAAGACAGAAAATATTATTGCAGCACCAGGTTTTTGAGGGACTAAGCCTGGCTTGCATCCCTGAGATGAAAAGGAAATTGAATATTGTGTTTTCTAAAGGACTTTTCTATTCCTGCTGGATATGGATCTATCAGCCAAATATTGAAATAGAGGCACCTAGTTTGCTGCTGCATGGCTCCAGCTCACATGGAGCCTTCATCCCCCTGCTTTTGGAACCAGGGCTGGGCCTTTGATTTCCACAGAGGACTCAGACCCGCAGGAACCTTCAGCACAAGCAAAGCTCCAGTCCCGAAAGAGTGTCCAAGGTTTGGGAAAACATCAATTGTCTGATTGAGCACTGGAGGGGGTGCCTGGGAGTGTGGCCATCCCCAAGCCCTGAGTCCCAGAGGTCTGGGAGTTCAGCTGTTCACATCAAAAAGTTGGTCTGGCTTTGGTTGTTGCTGGAGAATGTGTAGCTCTGCCTTTCCCCCCAGCCTGTTGCTGCACAAGACAATAATCAGTGTCCATGCTGGAGGTGTGGAGTACAAATTAAAATCCAAGTTAGTTTTAAAACTGAAAAACACCTTCTGTTTTCAGCAGGACATCTTATGCATCACTAAATTCCTTTTCCTCCCGATTCTTTTGTTCTCCACTTTGAAAATGCACATGAAACATGCCTGGTAATTAACAAGATGGTAGCAGGTTTGGGGGGGGGGAAACAAGTGTGTTAATTCTTTTAAGGCAGTGTTAAAAAATATTTCAAATGTTTTCCCAGTGGTGGTTGGGATTTTACTTTCTAAAATTGCATGAAAAGCCAAATACTGTTCTGTGATGATACTAAACTGTATAATGTAAGGTCACAAGGTTCAAGGAAACGTGTCTTCCTAGAGGAGATAGAAGTGTTTATCTAGTCAAGTGAGTCATTTTCCTAGAAAAACAAGTTTTTTAACAACTGTAGAAAATTAATTTTCAGTAGGGAATAGTGAACCTTTAATCCCAACTTCCCTGCTCTGCATTAGGAAAATCTTTGCTAGAGAGTGGCTGGTATCTGTGTGCCTCACGATGGTAACATTTCAGATGAACACCAGGTTTCTGAGGGTTTTTCTGAACACTGCCAGCATGGAAAATCCATCCGTGATTTGGATTTAGCGGTGAGCGGTCGGGGCAGCATCTTGCTTGAAAGCAGCAAGCTTTCATGTGTTTACAGCTTTGGGTTTTGGCAGTGCATGGTTGTATTACCTGTGAGCAAGGAGCCTTGAAGGGCATTAGAGAGGCGAGTCATGAATTCAACTTCATTTCTTCCCAGGTCTCTGTGAAGCTGGTGTAGATAACCTGATTCAATTGTATTTTAAACTAGAAGAGAATTCTACCATTTCAGGGGGGTTTTAGACAGATAAGTGTGTTGTTACAATTTTTTTGTTTGAAAGCAACAACAAAATATTCTGAATAATGGTGGTTTTTTGAAATGGATTAAAGCTGGTTGATAAGAACCAACTCTCCCAGGACTGGGATGGGTGATCAGTTGTGCTGTGCTTGCAGTTGCCTGATCCTATTTCATAGAATTACCAACTGCTTTGGGCTGGAAGGGACTGTAAAGATCCTCTAGTTCCACCCCATGCCATGGGCAGGGACACCTTCCATTAGACCAGATTGCTCCAAGCCCTGTCCAGCCTGGCCTTGGACACTTTATTGGTCACTGTTTTACTCTGCAAAATTGCTGCTGTGCAGCAGGATCCAGCTCTGAGTTGTATAGTGATAATTCACCAGAGAAGCACAGAACAGGAGAAAATATCTGTATGATACCCCCAAAGCCAGCAGTGGTTATTGGAACCTGTCATTATCCCAGAGTTACAGATGAAAGGTAGTGTAGACTCTGAGAAGATGGAGGTGAAAAGCCAAAAAAACCCTAGAAATCTTCTAGTTCAGTGTGTTGTGAACCGAGTTGGTAAAATGCAAACTGAGAAGTCCTGCAGTGGGACTGACCCACGCAGGGGCTGCTCTTGCCTTGGGCTGCAGAATTAAACCCCGTTCTTTTGTTGAGCTGCATTACACAGTTTCCATTCAGCTTGCTGATTCAATGCAGCCATCCCCAGTGAACATGGGATTTGATGTTCTCTTAAGCAAAATTCATGTATAAAGAAAGGAATTATTAGCCAGGAATTAAATTCCACTTACTGTGAGTTTTGCAGGCATGCCTCGAGCTGCTGCACACTGCCTTTGCTGCAGCCTTTCCCTCAGTCGTGTCCAGGTCTCCCTTTGATTTCCTGCCCGCTGGAACAGCTGCCCTTGTCTGACAGATCCTTGCAGCCAACACAAATGAAGAATGATCATTCACAAAATATTCCTGAGTGAGGAGCTGGACTGTAACTCTGCTCTTGTTTTACACTGCTTGAACTGCCCTGATGGGAAAGAAGGGGCTCCTCAGAACACGGTGGAGAGCAGTCACATCTCACCTTGAGGTGAAATTTTTCTCCCATCTTGCCCTGCTTTTGGTTCCAGGTGGGGAACTGTCACTGCAGAGTCAATAAACCAGCTGAGAGAGGATTGAGGGTTGCTGTCAAGTTGACCATGGTATGTCCGAGACCAGTAGGGCTTCTTAACATCATGAGTCCCAAGCACTCAGACCTCCCTTGATTCAGAGGGGTACCTGATACCTTCCCCAGTAGCTGTCAAGTTTTCAGCTGTGTAGAGGATGTTATAAAATGAAAGATGATTTCACCAAACTCGTTCTATTCTGGCAAACTAATGAAAGAATGTGCTGCATTTTCCAATACAGATGATCCTCCCTTCCACTTGGCTGCACTTGGAATTATGGCAGATGTGCTGTCCTATTGCCTGAGGGAGGATAGACATTTGCCACTGCTGTCCAGATTGGAGAGAGATCTGGAAATTTGGAGGTTACCTGCTCTGTGTTACTAAAGTTTCATTAAAGCTGTGTAGAGTGAGCTTAGATCTGCATGGATGTTGGCTCTGCTTGTGGAAGAGGGGTGAGGAGAAGTGAGAGAGATTTGTTGTCCAGACACCCTCTTAGCTGAACAAGCTCATTTGTACAGTCGGATTTTTGGGAGCTTTTTGTCCTTCCTGGTGCTTCCAGGGCTCTGATGTGTTTCTACAGTGTCATTCATGTCGATAGGCTACAGTGGAATATTGGCATTTGTTTAGTACCTGCTAACAGAGAAGGTAGTTTTTTAAGGAATAAATGGCTGGTTTGGAGGCTCCCCTTTCCCAGCTCTTCATCAGGAGGATTTACCCTGCAGGGGCTGCGAGGCGTGCGCTGGGAATGCCGACATTGGAAATATTTAGAGTCATAAAATTCTGGCTATTGGACGAGCTCCTAATTGCTTCGATCTCTCTCTGTCTTACTCAAAGTTGGATAGATCATATGAAACAAGACAGTTGCATTTGCATTAATCTCCATACTTAGGTCAAGGGTTCTTTCCTTTTTTTTACCTCAGAGAAAGATGAAAAAAAATATTTCCACTTGTAGTTTTAAATGAAGGGCATTACTGTGCATATGATTTGTTTTATCATAACCTCCCCCCTTATGTGATGCTTCAAGTAGACTCAGCAGGGCAGGCTGTGGTGCTCTTAAAATACTTAATTCCCATGTGGACTTTGCCCTGGATTGGTGTCATAAGAGATACCATCAAGTAGAAATAAATAAAACCAATAGAAATGAAACTTTCATGATTCTTTGATTCTTCAAGCTGCATTCTTTCCAAAATAAGGGGAAGCGAGGTATTCCTTGCAGGTGTTTGAATGGAAGTTATTGCATTCATTCATCAGCAAGCTGATCTCTGTTGCCGTTCATGGAAGTCAGTATCTCAAAAATACATTCTCAACGTCTGCAAAACTCAGTGCTGCTGAAAACTACCAAATTATATTCTCTCTTTCTCCCTTCTGATGAGCTGATCGATAAAGGAGGCATTTCCATAACATGGTATTTACCCTCTCTACAGTTGAAATACAATATTTACAGTTGCAAATATTCTTCACAGCTGGTAGCTGGTTTCTCTATCCTGCTTTTATGATAAGTTTACAGTACATTGCTATCACAATCCTACATGTTTTTTGGCTCAGAAAAAAAAAAAAGGCAGCTGCTTTGAGGTCTTGTGTAGTGTTTATGCACGAGGTGTGTGTTTCTTTTGGGTCAAATTCTGAAGGGAACCTTCCTGGTGCTGCTGGTGCTTCCATGCTGCCCACGCTGAGTGTGAGCATTTGGGGTGTGTGAGAGGTGTTGGGGGGAGCAACCTCAGTCAGACATCCCACTGCTCATCTTCCTCAACCTGTCCATGCATTTCTCTAACCTCATGCACTCGAGTCGTTTAGTGGGAGTCTGAACCAAGTGAAAAATGGGGAATTGTGGGGCAATAAAATTGCTGGAATTTGCAGAAAGATGGTGCAAGTTGGGTGTTTGGCTTTGGTGAGCTCCAGGGGAGGCTGGGAATCTTTGAATTTCTTCTGCAATTCTCAGTCAAATATTTTTCTTATTTCTACGTATTTTTGTTAGTCCTAGTTAAATCATTTATAGTGCAAGAACTATTGGAAATACACATACACACATGTATATACAATTTACATTTTCCCAGCCCTGTCAACTTAACAGCTTTATTAACATTTTCATATCATCTTTCCAATTAGTAAATCCTTCTTTTTTTTTTTTTGTCAATGTTCAGCTTGCAAGTAAAAGAGAAAGCTCCCTTGGATTAGATTTGCATCATGTCGTCCTCTTTGATGAAAGCACTGATTAGCACAAGTCATTTGGTGTCGTTCCCCCCATGCCGCTCCCCACACGAGCTGTCAGCTTTCATCAGGAGCAGGAAATGCATCCTTGTAAAGCATAACTGTTATTAGCAGAATTCAAACTATGGGGAGGTTGGGTTTTTTCTTTTCACTCGCAGATGTGTTAGAAGAGTAGGGAAGTGTGTGGGCAAGTGTGCTTTTTGGTTTTGATCATATTTCTCCCCTGCATTTTCTGTTATGGCATTGTTGAATGACTTGCCACAAGTTCTCCCACCTCTGTGAAAAACAAGTACAGTGTGATAATGGGTTTTTGTTGTTGACTGGTACATTGGGTCCTCTGTTAGCAAACCAGTTAAATGGTGAGTCACTCCAGGGAGTAGGAGTGATTGCAGCACACAAAAAAAACAGCGTAGGAAATTTTGAATTAATATAAGCAGAGAAACTATCAATAGAAATGCTGACCGCTAGTGTTCCCTGAAGTAGAACAGTCTGGCTTCGAGGAGGAGAAAATAGATTAATGCTGGTATTAGCGATAAAGTCTTAGTTTGTTCTACAGACGTTCCTGTTTGGCCTTCAGAGAGGGGGTGGTGTCACCGTCACCGATGCTCGTGGATGAGGGGACAGACAGCAGGTGAGAGAGAGGCTGCTCCTCGTGCTGGTAGCAGAGCTGGAACTGTGTCCCTGCTCAGGGTCCATCACCTGGGCGTGGGTCTGCGTCCCCTCAGAGGGGCAGGAGACTTCCCAGAGTGTGCTCTGGGGTGCAGCACACGCAGGGCTCCGGGAGGGGAGCAGGAACTTGCTCGAGGAGCTCTTTGAGCACTCGTGGGACACTCCTGCCCTGCCACCTGTGTGCCAGCCCTTTCCTTGGGAGGAGGAGCAGCGTGCAACCCTCCTGCCAGAGCCTCAGGAAACATCTTCTGCTGGTTTTCACATCAAACAGCAAGTGTCCATTAAAAAAAAAAAAGTACCTTTGAATGTATTTATTTGGAGTATTTGTGAAAGTCCAAGGCTTTGACTAAATTGGTTTTACTGGTTCTGTTAGCTAATAGAAAAAAGTGAGGTTATGTAATGAACATGGTCTTTTTAATGGTAATATAAATGTTTGCTAATTACCATATGGAGATGAAGGTCATATTAATTACAAAATGGTTTTTGCAATGCTACCAGGCAACCATCCTTTTAATTTTTTTTTTATGGGATTAATTAGAGATAATATGCATTCAGGACTGACAGCTTTTCTTCATAATGTTTTCCAGAAAAACATGTATGGCTCTATATGAAACTAATTGACTGCCGTGCACCCTGCACATCTGTGCTGGGTGGTGGCATCGACATCTTGGCTGCACTTTGGCCAAAAAGGGCAATCGAAGCAAACAGCCAGCGCAGCAGCAGTGTTGGAGCACGTCTGGCCTTCTTAAGCATGAATTTAAAATACAGATGAGAGCTCGTGCCAAGAGGCTGCTTGGGAGCATCGGGTCTGTTCTCATTAAAGACTGTGGGTTAACTCTTGTGCCATCACTGTAAATATCAACTGCCTGGAGTGGGATGGGCAGGAGAACCTGCTGCTGCTCAGCCTTGTCTTGCGTGGGGCTCTCTCTTCTGCTGCATCACTGGTAGATCTGGACTGAGATGCAGAGTTTTCCTCCAGGGCTGGGCTGTTCTCATCAATGGCAATTGATGCTGAGCTCTTCTCTTTCCCCATTTCTGAGCAGTCTCTGTGCTGGAGGCACAAATTAATTAAAAATGGGCAAGATGTGTAGTGCCCAAGCCTTCCCCCCCCCCGGACATGCTCCTGAGGCACTTGGTGCATGGGCATGTGTGTGGAAGTGGCCGCAGCCAGGCTGGGCAGCATGGGGAGCTGGGTCACAGGGCCGTGCAAGGGCAGCAGTTGAGGCACTGCTGATGGCCACGAGTAGGCTGGTTCCTCCAGTCTGGAGTGGGACAGGGTGGCTGATTGCAGTGTGGAGCTATTGGGGCTCATGCTTTAGCTGGTGGTGCTTTGAGTTGCTCTGGGCCTCCCCTGGCACTGTGCTGGTGAGGTGGTGTCCAGCATTTCTTTTGCTTCCTGAGGCACACAGGCACTTGTGGTGGTGCAGAGTGCCATACTCAGCCTGGCAGAGTGGGAAGTGGTTTTTGCTCGCCATGAGTCACGTGTGGTAATTGCAGTCTTGCCCTTGACTGCCATGACTTTTCAAATATCATGGAGAGTGGCTTGGCAACTCCATCAGCCAATTCCTTCAGGACTCTGGGATGCATTTCGTCAGGTTCTATAGACTTGTGTACATTCAGGTTCCTCAGGTGGTCATGAACCTGATCCTTGCTTACAGTGGGAGGGACTTTGCTCTCTCAGTCCTCATCCTGTTGTCCATCCACTCCAGGGGTGTGGGAGCTGTGAGCCTCCAAGCTGGTACTACTGGTACCAGTGGTACCACTCACCATGATGGGAATTCTGAGCTAGCCTCAGTGTGCAGGCGGCCTCTGGCCCCTGCTGACCTCAGGCAAGTGACAAACTGGAGCAGGGATAGAAGAACTGAAGATTGGTGATGAGTTTTGGTGTTTGGCATTTCCTGGCATGCATGGGCACATTATATTTACCTGTGTGGGTGGGCATTGGTGCCACGCTGTAGGTGAACTGAACCAGTCCTCTGAAAATTGCAGCTCTTGTGCCCAGGCTTTCTTTGATTGCTACAAAATGATGGCTAATGATGTGGATTTGTATTAATCAGAGTGGGAATATAAGGGTGGCAAATCTGAAACTGACAGGCTGTGTTCAGGGTACCCCTCTCCAGGGGCTGTGCACACAGTCATGGCTCTCCCCCATGTGTGGCTGTGTCGCTTGGACGAGTCATGTCATGGCTGAGCAGCTTCTTTGCCCTCCTCCTGCCCACGCTTTGGAAGATCATGCTGAAGATAAAAGTCAAGAGGAAGAATAAGCCCTTGCCTGTGTTTCACCCTGTGCCAGGATTCAGTTTTTAGTCCCAAACTCTTTGCTGTTCAGTTTGAGATGTTTAACATGTCAGTCAAGTTGAACGTTGTGATGACAGTGATCAGATTCACTCGAGTACTTTTGTGCTGGCACAGTGCTCTCGTTCAGATACGTGTCAGCAGAGGGGATTTGAAAATACGGATATGCCACGCTGAACTGAGCTCAGAAGGACTGTGTGCACAGAGAGATGGTCAGTATCTTAAAACAATTACTGTTCAAATAGGGTGGAAAGGAGGAGGGAATACTAATGTCTGTTCTGATGATGTGTATCTGAAGCCATGAAGGGGTTTGGACTCAGATGCTTGAAGGTATTTAGAAGTCTAAGCCTAGCTTAGGTGGCCAGGTCATTGCATGCAGAAATCTCCAGAGACTCTGGAGAGCACGGTAACGGTCACAGGATAAGAACTAGCAACAAGCCAGTGCTAGAAGCTCAACCCAAAGCGCCTTAGTCATAAGTGCCTTAATTGTTGTGGCGTTTTTCACCTTTAGCTTTACTAACATGTAGGTGCTGCTTTTCTTTTCAGAGCTCATTGTTTTTCTCAAGGTATAGGTACTGAATTTAACCTTGTTGGGCATGAGCTGGATTTTCGTGGTTACCCATCAGATGTTAAGGGCCCAGCCCTCTGAAAATCAGTGTTATCACAAACACTACCTGCAGTAGTTTCTCGATGGTTCAGAGGGATGTGTGGAGCTTCATGTGTAAATGTGGCAGAGGGGTTTTTTTAAAGTAAAGGAAAAAAGCAAATCATGGAAGTCTATGAACATTTTAATGTTTTAATGCTTGTCTTTAACTTATATCTAAGATCTATCTTATGTAAGTGTCTTTACAACACTCTTTGGGTCTTATTTTAAAGGAATAATTTTCTTGATTCGAAAATTACTCTCTTACTGATTTTTGTTAATATAATGCATTATTGCTGATGAACCTGAAGGTGACCTTCAAAAGGAGGAAACCCTGAGAGTTCTGTACTGTTGCTGTAGCCAGAGCAGCTGGGTCATCATGCAGCTCTATAGCTAACACATTATTCTTTGGGGACATTGTAGGGACTTTGAGGAAGAACACATACATGGACATCACACCAGTCTGTGCTGGAGTGGGCCTCAGCGTGTCAGGCTGATGCTCAAAGCTGGAGGAGGTCACAGGCTGTTTCTGATTTGTTCGGGACTTGTCTAAATAGTGAAGCTGTTGCCATACGAACGAGGGAGTGACATTAAGATACCAGATTCTCCTCAGTTTCCTCTCATTTTAGACTGTGACCCATTTGAGTTTTTACATCTTAACTCCCCCTGCTTTCTGATCCACTGCACCGTTTGAGGACACGTTCTGCATGAAGTGGCTGCGTGAGGAGGTGGTTGGCAGCCACCGTTGTCCCTGGGTTGTCGAGCTCTTGAGTCATCAAACCCTCTAGAGACTGGTTTTGAGTCCAGTGCTTGGTCTCTGTCACCTGCAAAGTGATGGATGCTTGTGTGGTCTTCGTGGCATCCCGGAACCAAGAGCCCAGGGCGTTTGCTTGCCCCACTCAGGACTGGAGTTCAGGCTTGGGGAGCCTTGTGTCCCCCAGAGATGATGTGGCTGCATGGGAGGTCAGGGTGGTTGTCCTAAAATGATGGCAGTGACCATCGGACCTGCTGCTGTCTGCTGGCTCAGGACTGGTGCAGAGATAAGGTCCTTCGTGCCAAGTTCTCAGGTGCCTCTCAGGAGCTCCCTGGAGAGCAGATGAGGGTGAGTGCTGACAAATTCAGCTGTGAAGGGTGAGATAGTTTATCCCAGTTTCAGGGTGTTTTTCATCTTTTTGCTGGGTTGAAAAGACACCTTTAATATCATTCCAGTGACACGAAATGAATGGTGTACAGGACTGGGGACTAAAAAATACTCCAGCTTAAAGAAATTAATTCCTCTGTACTATAATCAGGTAGAAAATGAGAGGATTGTTAAGCCAGTGTTTTCTTTGTGGCAAAGACAACTTAATGGAAGTCTGGAGTGTGCAATTGAGCTAACAAAGTTTTAGAAAGGCAACAGAAATAGGTAGCTGGTAGGAGAACGACGTGTGTCTGACAGCTCAGTACAGAGGATGTGGTGACAGAGGCACGGAGTGAAGTCTGGAGATACCAGCAAAGGGAGTCTGGCAGCAAGAAACAGGCTGGTGTGAACAAAGCAGTGCCTGTCGTGGGAATGATTGCTGGTCCCTTTTGATCACGGAGAGGAGGGTGCTCAGCAAGCAGCTTCAGGCAGAGGGAGGGGAGCGAGGGGTGAGGGGCTGCAGCTGGGTGTGGGGGGCATCGCTGCACGGCCCCCCAGCCCCTGCCCAGGGCTGGGCTCAACAGCAACAGCTCTGGGCAAGGAGGGAAGGGGGCTTTTCTCCTGGAACTCAGGGCAGAAATCCTTTAGGTTTCACACTTCTTGAAAGCAGTTGCTCAGTCCATCTGGCCTGGCTGTTGGCCGGGCTTAGCAGTGCCTGTGAGATCCCAAATGAAGGGCTGAAATACAACGTGTGTAATCTGCTCAGCCTCTGCCCTGACTTTGGTTTCCTTCCAGCCCTGTGGGTGGCCAGGAGGAGATGGAAGCTCTCCAGTGACACGCTGCAGTAGGTTTTGACCCCAGGAAGGACAGAACAGGAATTGTAATGGGCCACGTTTGCTTTTGGTGGGCTTTGAGTGGGAGGCTTTCATGTGACGTTGGTTTAAGAGACTCCAGGAATGGCAGTGCCATGGGCCCTGTCTCTTCATCTCCTCTGACACAACGTCCTCCTCGTGCAGTTGCTCTGTCACGTCTCACCAGCAGCCCCCGAATTATTAATCGTGAGCACATGGCTCTGACCAGGACACAGCCTACTCAACAGAGCCAGAATGACAAACAAGGTCTTCAGTGTGGAAAAGGCAGCAGTGCCCAGTGCTGAGATAGCCCTGCCTGTTCATTTGAGGGGCAGAAGCTGGAAATAGGAAGAAAATTTTATCAGCGGTTTCATGTCGAGCCTTTCCAGCCTGCAGCATGCTGTAAAGCTTTATTAACAGTGTGGTTTTAATTTTTTTTTATTATTGGGGGTTTTTTTATTATTTTTTAGACTGCTTGTGTGGGCCAGCCCTGGCCACACAATGGTGGCTCGGGTGGCACACTGTTCTGTGTGTGCAGCAGCCCTGCTCTCTGTATGTGCAGTCTGTGTCCTTGCTCTGTGACAACTGCACCAAAGCCTTTTAATCAGCTGCCTTTCACTCAAGTGTTCAAATTCTGCTCTCATTACACGTACTAGCTCTCAAATTTACAGGCAGGAACTTCTTGGATAGACTAATATTCCTTGGCCACCCTAGCATGCAAATTTAGAATTTAATATCTTGCGGCAGGTCTGTTCGCTTTTATGCAAATTCTAATGTAAGATTATGTTTTGTAGTTGTAAATTAGAAATTAAAGTAAGTTATGCAGGGGAAGGGTATGCGAAAAATGGCAGTCTTGGATTTATATTTCTTTAAATGAGGTAATCCTAGTGGTTTGAGTAATACAGAGATGTACATCCTCTTAAAAGGAGAAAACTTTTAACAGCAAACATGGTTTAAATGGGTACTTAGCTGCCATAGCTGTTAATGAAGAAGTGGTTGCTACAAGACTGTCTCCCTCAGTCTCCTGACTTCTCTGAATGCATTTTGAGGCAAACAATAGGTTAATTGTTCTGGTGTAGGCATAAGAAATAAAATCCAGACATGGCTCACTTTTGTTCTTCTGTAACCACACAGCTGAGGGGGTGTGCGGGGACCTGCCTGGAGGAGGGAGGTGGGCTGGTGCAGCAGGGCTGGGCTGTAACTCCTGCCTGCAATCGGTGGTTCCTGGGGGATGGCAGCTCCTGACACAGCCCTCTACCCTTAATTTCTGTTAAGCAGATCTGAAAGCTCTGTGACACACTGGGATAGCTGGATCTGGCTGTTGTTCTGACTGTCCCAGGCCTTTACATGGCAGCCTGATGTGGCCCGTTCCTGCCGTGGTGGCCACCACCGGCTGCATGTGGCAGCTCTGGCTGGTGAGCAGCTCCTGCCATGCCATGGTGACAAATGCAGGAAAATCCAGGACAGCACAGGGAAGCGAAATGCAGAATCTGGGTGAAATAATTTTTCTTCTGGAGTGCTGCTCACACTTGTTCTAGAAGCAGCCAGAGCATTAGAAGAAATAAAATTCCCTGGGTATTCACACCACACAGGCTGCACTGGAGGATTGGTCTTCAAGAGTGACTCTTAGTGGCCCACAATTTGCCATGAGATAGATGAGAGAAAAGGGGATAACTCAATAATAGAGAATCCTTTTGTGTATAACCAAAGAGTTTCTGAACACGCTCAGTATTTAGATTTGCTTTTTAGAAATCAGTATCTCTTAAATCACCGAGGGGAGTGACGGGCTCCAGTGCTATAATATCTATACCCAGCATATTTAAAAAAAAAATCAAAAGTATTTCACAATAATGTTAATTGCATATGGATAAGATTTTGTAAAGCAATTTGGGTTCTGTCTCCCTCACTGACTTTCAGCAGTGCCTAAGCTGTCATGCTTCAAAGCAGCTTTTGAAAATGGAGTTTTCAGGGTTGAGCCCTGAGTGTGCTTTTGAAATCACTCCTCTACTCTGAAATACTTGTATTTTCTAGATTGCCTGTTGACAGGGTGTCTTTTCCCTTCCTGTAGTGTCTCCATAGGAGATAATGTGATGGAACCCTTGGAGCTTGGGTGTGGGACTGTGCCTGCTCCCAGATGGGTCAGGCACAGCCTTGGCTCGCCCCCACGGCCAGGGCAGCCCCGGCACACAGAGCAGGGCTCACAGAAATGCCTTCCTAGCCCTCGGTGCAAAGAGTGAACAAAAACACTGGTGTTATGGGCTGTTCAGTTCCTTTCTTTGCAAATCTGCAATGGCTGACATCTGTTTGCTTTTCTTTGTGGTTTTGGAAAAGAAGAGAGGATTTGGATCCAAAATAGCTATAAGATGGCTTGACATGGAGTAGCATGAATAGGCTTGTTTTGTCTCCTCCTGTTATGAATCACTTTCCATATTAATTTCAGACTTTGAGTCGATGTGTATCTGGCCCTGCAGAGCTGCACACCACTTCAGCTCGTCCTATTGTTTGAAAAGAAATACCTCGTGTTTATTTGCCTCGGATCAGAAACCAGGGTCCCTCGTGGAGCTTTGGAGCTGGGTTGGTGACGAGCCCAAGCTGCCAGGGGGAAGTTCAGCCTGTTCAAAGGCTCTCCCTGAGCTGGGGGATTTCAGGTGTGCTCCCAGTCCTCCAGTAAGAAGTTCAGATGGACTGTTGTTCCTTCATCCACTACCTCTGGCTTTGCTTTCTGCCACCACTCTGCAGTCAGCCCGTGGAGTCACCACGCTCCACGTGCCCAGGGCAGTGTTCAGTGCTGTGGAGGGGCAGCGGTGGGGCAGTCCCATGGCCCGGCCTGAAATGTGCATTCAGAGCCTGCCAAGGTCTCCTGTCGGCTGCTGTTTCTTGCAGAACCATCAATTAGAGCTTTTTTCCCTCCTTTTTTTGGATTTAATATCAGTCAACTTCAGTAAAGGTTCGTCCCTGCTCTTTTGCCAGATGTCATGGATTACTGCCTCTGAACGGCTTTCCCATGAAAAGCATAAATAAATAAAAGTCCTCAAGCTCCTGGCGGGAAGTCAAGACCCCCTCCTCTGTTTGGTTGAGCTTCTTTTTTTTCCCCTCTTTTTCTCAGACAGATTAATGTCTTGTCTTTAATGGCCTACTTTGGTCAAACATCAAACCCACCCATCCTTCCGTGTGTGCGTGCCTGGAGGAGAACGTGGCCGTTTTAGGGATGAAGAGGACAGCCGTGGGGTGGGAAGCTGAGCACCTGCCCACAGGGAGCAGCAGCTCTGGGTTTGTCTTCAGACTCTTATTCTGCCTTTTGTGTTAGTCTGGGGATCAGATGGAAGTGGGAGAGGGCCGTGTTCAGGTACAAGCTGTGTTATATTGTTGCTCCACTGGAGATCTGTGGGGTGAGTTCCTGTTGTGTGTACAAGGGGCTGAAGGTAGAGTGGAGCACATGGAGGGAAGGAAAACTTGGGGATCTTTTCAGTGTGAATGATAATGCAGTGCTACTCCATGTACTCCTGCATGGGTTTGACCACGCTGAGCTTGTGCTCTGCAGTGGCGGGGTTCTCCCTGCTGGCTGAGGGATAACTGGAGGTAATCCGTGGGATCAGCTCTTTGACTTACCGTGTTTCTAGCCCTGTAACATAAAACTCAGGAGCTGGACCACACATAAAGGTGTGATACCAGTTTAATAGCCATCCAAATGGGAAGGAAGGAAGGAAGGAAGGAAGGAAGGAAGGAAGGAAGGAAGGAGGGAAGGAAGGAAGGAAGGAGAGGGCTTTAAATCTGTCACTGGGTTGTATTTTCAAGTCCTTCTCTGATATTTAGAAATTCTTTTTATTGGAAGCTGAGAGTCCCAAAGCACGCGATTCCTGGAAAGGTAGTTTAAAAAAGAGTAGCTGGAGTGCAGAAAAAGCTAGTTGTGGAAACCTTTGCAATGAAGTCACTGGCATTACCAGCAGGGCACTAAATGAGTGTGCTGATTAAAGCTGGGAGGAGCCGTTTGCATTTCTTTACATTTCCCGGGAATGTGGCATCTCATCGGAGCACAGGCTCCTGCAGCCAGCTGCAGTTTGCCGTCCTTGTAGCACCTTCATGTAGGGAATATCAGGCTGCCTTTCCAGGGCAAACTGCACACCTGGGAGCTTTGCTGGCAACGCCAGTCACCAGACGAGGGACCAGTAAATTCGAGCACTGGGATGTGTGTAGAAAAAAGAAGGGGATATATCCTGGTTTGCTGTACACCAGCACTCATCCGAACATTATCTGTGGCCACTGTTTTGTTCTCAGCTGCCATCCTCGTGGTGCTGCTGTGCTGGCTCTCTCCCCCCCCAGTTCTTTTGTGATTTGTGAATGATTAAGATGGAGTCA
This sequence comes from Ifrita kowaldi, assembly GCA_013398055.1. Classification (NCBI taxonomy): domain Eukaryota; kingdom Metazoa; phylum Chordata; class Aves; order Passeriformes; family Cinclosomatidae; genus Ifrita; species Ifrita kowaldi. Next base: position 113,020 of record VZRS01008108.1, read on the forward strand.
GACAGAAAGCAGAGTTGGCACAGCCAGGCTGTTACCCTATTAGAAGGTCCAGATGTACTGAATAAGGGTTCCTTGTGGCTTCTGATGAGGAAGAAACAAAACAGTGCTCTAGTTAGGTTTAAAGGATTTGGTAAGCACACGTGTCATGGTCTAACTGCCTTTGATGGGTACCAGATGGCAAACAGAAAGGGGAGGATGGAGCTGGGGGAGGCCAGGGTGTGGAGGTGGGGGAGGCAGAAGGATGGAGAGGTCCTTTGTGAGCCTCTGTGGGGAAATGTCATGTGCAAAAGGTGCTTATTTACACATGTATATAGGTGCTTGGACAGACTTAAATGTGTATAAATATGTATAAAGTAGTTTTTCTGCCCACTGGGTCACTGAGACACAAGCCTGTTGCTTACCATGGCCTCTCTTAGAAATGATGGATCTCATTGTGATGTATCTCACATCTCTGTGTGGGTTTGCAGCCACCTTCAGTTCCCGAGGAGGGTGAGACTCTGCAGCTGCAGCCCTGGGAGGCTGGGTGGGGTGCTGGCCTGGCTGACAGATCTCCCCTGTCTCCACTTGAGTTATATCCAGTGCTGAATCTCAGTGTCAGAGGGAATAAGCTGTCACACAGACATGGAATGCAGGGATGCTGCAGTGCTGCCAGGGGCTGGCTTGGGGAGAAACAGATACTGGGTCAGTTCTTACCACTTGTAATTGGTTTCTAAGTCACTGAATCCTTGGGCTGATGAGATTTTCTCTTTAAAAAATTACATTTGTATATAATGAGTTGGGAAAGAGAAGACAGCCCAGTGATTTATTTGTGTGCAGTGGTTTAAACACTGTGAGTGTTCTCAAGTCATTCAGTCCTAAAAAAGCCAAACATACTGGAAAGAGTTGAAAGGATTATGTATGGCAAAAGTGCTGGAAGAGATCTTCATTGACATGTCACCCTTGTCCAATTTGCAATCTACAGGACACTGCATCTGTAACCAGGAGATTCTGTCGCTTAGATAATTTGGAAAATAGTGAGATATTAGGATTAAAACTCCAGGCTAAATGCCTCATTAGTGTAAACCAGCATGGCAGTTGAGCTTCCAGGGAAACTTACGGATTTATATACCAGCTCCACATCTGACATGGTATGTTTTCCACTCCTGTGCTGTAATTCAGTACAGCTTGTACAATAATGTAGATGAACTGCTGGCAGGGAAATGGAGTAGATAAATCTTTTATGAGCGAGTCCAGTGTGCCTGAGCTGTGCTCAGCCCTCTGGGGAGCTGCACAGCAGCCAGGCAGGCTCTGGCAGTGCTCTGGTGTCTGCCACAGGGTGAGAGGTGGGAGCATCACCTGGATGTGGTCCCTGAAGTCTCCATCTGCTGGGGTAGGCACTGCTCCACCTGGAGTTGTCCCATATACATGGGACAAATGCATCCCATACATGCCTCTTGCAGTGACAAAATGGGTGTTAGCAAAGCCCAGAGCATTCTCCTTTCTCCTGCAGGAACAGCGAGGGTGTTACAAGCAGAGCTGGAAAAATGTTTTGCCAAAACATATTTGATTAAAAATAAAACAAAGTATTTGTTATAAATTGAATGTTTAGAAAAATGTGTCAATTCCCATATAATTTCCATGGAGAAACATTTTGGAAATAAAAATATGTAGATCTAGAAAATGTCAGAATTTAGCTGGGGAATTTTGCAGGGTAGTTTTATGTGTGTGCTTTTCTCCCATTTTCTTTTTGCATTTCATAGTATACTGAGTGATCATATTATTGAGCTGGCAAAATGTGGTGTGATTTGATATATAGCTAATGCATTTATTTGCATTTCTAAAATGTGTGTATTTAGATCCATGTGATTATTTGTTGAATCAGTAAGGGCAGCTGCTATTTAGTATGGTCTGAGCCCCCTGCTTTCCTATGCCAAAGTGTTTCCTTACCAAATACTAACATTTGATAATTTTGATATGTCTGAAGTTGAGATGAAGCATGATTTGAATCACTGAATAGTGAGGGTTAGAAGGGTCTTTGATCCAGCTGGAAGTTGGGCTGGAGGTCCTTTGGTCCAACTCCTCTCCTCAAAGAAGGCCAAGCTCACATTTAGATTGGCTTGCTCAGGGTCATACCCCTCTGAGTTTTGAACACATCCAAGGTACCAATTCCTTGGCCTCCCGGTGCTGGATTACTGTCATGGTGAAAATTGTTTTCTGATATTGCAGTGTCTCCTGCTGCAGTGTGCTGGTCCTTGTGCTCTGCTCCTCTGGAGCCTGTCCCCGTCTGCTCTACACCCTGTGTTAGGGGGCAAAGGCTCTAAGAAAGTCCCCTCAGACTCTCCTCCTCTTGAACAAACACATCTCCCTCAGACTCTCCTCCTCCATCATGTGTTCCAGCCCCAGGGAATGCCGAAATGTCCATCTGACATTGATCTGTCTGAGCTGGACGCTGATAACAGTGCTGATAACAGTGAAGATGCATTGGCACAAGCTTCAGCCTGGGTGGCCTCTCAGGCACCCACCAACGTGCACCCTCGCTGGGCTCTCAGCTCCATCTCCACAGCTCCTGTACCTTCTGCTGCCAGGGCTGGCTGATTAAAGCCTCTTCAGATATGTTAATTCTCCTTGTCTTCACGTTTCCAGAGCCTAATACAGACATGGCCTCTGTGCCAGTGCGGGGGATGCTCTCCCCGCAATGCAAATCACAGATATTTTTATCTAGACAAAAAGTGTTTCAATTAGTAATAAACAACAGCTGTCGTGGAGGAATTAAAAATAATAGAGTTGCTCAACTCATATGGTGTGGTGCCTCGTGCAGAGAGTATGTGGGCAAAAAGAGAACATTCCTAACAAAATCCTAAGAACTTCTGTTTTCTGACATTTACTTAAACTGAAACCCAGCACTTGCATTGGGGGTGTTCTGTGCTGGAGGAGTCCAGGGAGATGTGTAACCCACAGCCACTACCAGCACCCTACAACTGGTGCTCTTACGTGTTTTGAGGCATCTCCAGTGTGAGGATTTGCAGACTTCACCTGTGTTTGGCAGGGTGGGGATCCGCAGCCAGCCCAGAAGTCGCTCAGTGAGCACCGTTCTGGGTCTCCACACGCTGTCACTTGTGGCCTGTCTCTGTCACAGCCTCCCTGCCCCGGTGTGCCAGGCGTTCACCACGAGCGTGCCAGGGCACACGCACAGAGGGGAGAAGTGGCTGTGGTGTAGCTGCAGTCCCTGGGATGGATGGCTGACGTGCATCTTCCCACCGCTGTGCCAGCAGATGCAAGGATGTGAGCAGCTCTAACATGGGCAGCTGAAACCAGGAAACAAAGGACGCTGGTGTGCATGAGCCTTGGGAATACTTGGCTCATCCTGCCATCAGCAGGCTAAATATTTGTAATTTCTGTCATAAAAAATTCACCAGCTGCAGAAGTCAATAGAGGGGAAGTAGTAAACATGACATGACATTGCTTTTCTAGCATTGCTGAGAACAAGAAATCTCTTCTTTCAAACAAAAGCCAGACATTGCTGCCTGGATGGACTTGAATACTTCTAGGATCTTGTCAGAAAAATGTCTGCCCCAATTCAGTCATTTAGAAGAAGATCCCAGGTCTCTTTAGAGTAATAAGGCTTGAATGTAATCTCGAGTACAGTGATTTAAAGTGCAAGGAATGTTTCTTTACCCTGCCTATTTATAGGGCAATGCATTTTTAATATTGAATGATCCAAAAGTCAGTTCAGGAAGGATATACAATCAAAGGAAGGAAATAGGTCATAATTTCTCACGAGGGACTGCATGAAACCTTCAGTCATCTTAAATTTCCCATCCAGTCCATTTCCCTGAATATTAGATGGTGCCAAAAAGGGGGCTTGTTTTGGGGTTTTTGTCCCAGTGATTTGGCATGGCAGCAGCACCATATGTTGAACATCTCAGCTGGGGTCTTTGGGGCCACAAAGGTAAAGCTCTGCCCCATGGTGAAAACAGATGGGCTGATTTATCTTTCCTTGTGGGAATAAGACACGTGCCATTACTGTAGAGGAGGAGCAATAGCCACCCCCTGTGTTACTGGAAACTTCTCTGTCTCTGTTGCTGAGGTCCCAAAGCCTTTATAGCTTCAATGAGAAATGAAATCATCTCTCTTATTTATATCCAGTAATAATTGCTTCTTCTAATTGCCCTAGTTTGTGAGTTTCTTCCCAGCAGGTTAGGCTGAAATTTCAATTTGAGTTTGATTTGCATAATCACTTGAGCCTCTTTCCCTTCCTCCCTTCTTTCACTTGACATCAGGACATGCTTGTCCTCCCCTGGGACCAGATGCAGTCCTACAGGTCTTTGTCGGGGGGAAGTGGGTTAAACTCAGTCTCCTAGTCCAGTCTTACAGTGCCACCTCTGAAGTTATATTTCATTTATGGCGTTCCTTGGCAGCTAACGATGGCTGGGCTGATCAGGTGTCACATTGTGGGTGAGTGGGGAGGTTAGGGGTGCTGTTGGTCTTCTTTCTGCATTTTCTTTTACTTTCCTAGAGCAGTGTACTGCAGGCTTTGCTGCAGGTCCTGCCCAGGACAGTCCCGGGTGCACCATGCCCTGCAGGCACTGCTGGCTCAGCCTGTCAGGCACGGGCTGTGCTCAGCTCCACGGGCCGGCTGCAGGGTCAGCACAGGTGCAGGACACAGCGCTTTCAAGCATCATTCTGGCTCTGTGGATGGCAAAGTAATGTCTGAGCCAGGTTCCCAGGGCTGCAGAAGGAGAGGTTCTGGCCCGGGGTTGTGGGGGCAGCGTCCCAGCTGCAGCCCCTCTGACAGCGACTTCCCCGGCTGGGCAGGGAAAGGAGAGCGGTCTGTCCGGCCAGGCCTTGCCCCTGATGTGCCTGATGTCACCATTCCATGGCACACAAAAGAGGAACGGCGGCTCTGTCCTGAGGTCCTCTGTGTCCCCTGACACTCCCTCACCTTGCCAGGGGGATCTCAGTACACCTGGTGCTCCACGGATGGCTTGGAGGCAGCGGCTTGGGCTGGGCGTGGGCTCAGGGTGGCCCATAGGCTCAGGGTGACCCTTGGGCTCCAGCTGGCCTGTGGGCTCAGGGTGGTCCTTGGGCTCAGGGTGGCTCATAGGCTCAATATGGCCTGTGGGCTCAGGGTGGCCCTTGGCCTCAGGGTGGGCGTGGGCTCAGGGTGGCCCTTGGCCTCAGGGTGGGCATGGGCTCAGGGTGGCCCCTGGGCTCAGGGTGGCCCATAGGCTCAGGTTGGCCCTTGGCCTCAGGGTGGGCATGGGCTCAGGGTGGGCGTGGGCTCAGGGTGGCCCTTGGCCTCAGGGTGGGCATGGGCTCAGGATGGCCCGTGGGCTCAGGGTGGGCATGGGCTCAGGATGGCCCGTGGGCTCAGGGTGGCCCATAGGCTCAGGGTGGCCCTTGGGCTCCAGCTGGCCTGTGGGCTCAGGGTGGTCCTTGGGCTCAGGGTGGCTCATAGGCTCAATATGGCCCCTGGGCTCAGGGTGGCCCTTGGGCTCAGGGTGGCCCCTGGGCTCAGGATGGCCTGTGGGCTCAGGGTGGCCCGTGGGCTCAGGATGGCCCCTGGGCTCGCAGACACCCCGGGGTGTGTGACAGCATTTCCCCACTGGTGGCTTGGGCCCTGCCTGTGGGAACAGGTTGGGTTTGCAGCAGCTCCCTGGTGCTCACGAAGGAAATCTGGGCCAGAAGGCACAAAGCTGCCTTGAAGACAAAAGCCCTTCCCGCTTATAGATCACACGTTGTCATCTAACAGATTTCTGTGGGTAAAGAGCCTATTTTTCTCACTTCTGTCCCAGTCCTTTAAGGTGTGAAGAGCTTTTAGTCAAGCTGGAGGGAAAGAGAAAGGTTTCTGGTGAAGGGACTTGGTTGATCCAGGGTTTGTTTTCAAACCACATCACAGATTTTCTTTTTGCCTGTGATTCTCAGTTCACAGGTTGTGATCTGCAGAAATTTTTGGAAGGAGCTGGTATTTTCCCTAATTACAGCAAATGGGTGCTGGTCATCAAAGCCATTTGAATTTCTGGGGGCGGTTTGCAAAGAAGGATGAGGAGGGGTGTTTGTGTTGCCCCGGAGCCTGAACAGTGTCCGAGTGGGTGTTGTCCCTGTGGATATCACATCCCACTGAGAGGAGGGGGAAGGATGTCTCTGTGAGTAACCACTGCCTGTGTGTGCTGTGTCTGATGGACTTGGGGAAAGTGGGAATGGGGAACCACGGTCAGCAGGAATGTTTTGTTACTAACTCAGCATCTGAGCCCTCAAGCACCCATTTTTTTATGGATTTGGGTTTATTACTGGTTGCTTTTCTTAGTGCTTCCTCTAACTCTGAAGGTCCTAGATGTGGTTCTGCATTCTAGTATTAAGAAAGCAAAAGGACTCTTAGATTTAAAAATAAACTCTGCGAGGAGGAGGCTACATATATATTTTGCTTTGCATTTTCTCGTGTGTTTTATTCATGTGTGTAAATGAAGAAAGGTACCTGTGTGTGGCTGTTCAGTGTCCAAAATGTACACAGCTCTTCTGCCAGGTGAACGAGACAGAGCCACCCTCTCACCAGACCAACTTACAAAAATCCAAAGACTGTTTGGAAATTAAAATACCCAGGCAAACTTTTTGTTGCTGAGGTGACTCTTGGGCCTGGATTTTATCTCCAAGCAGAACTACCTTTACTCTTGAGAGGGGGTAGCCTGTCCTGCCTGTGCTGTGGCCCTTAGGTGGGGGTATTTACAGAGGAAAACCAAGTGGGCTCTTTGGGCAGCACCAGTAAGCTGCAAAACCTGTTACTGACTGAGCAGGAAGGAATCCTCGCTGCCAGCAGCTGAGGCACGTGCTACCATAACCCCACATATAAAGACAGCAGAAATCCCCACCCAGGGCATTGAGGAGCAGGATAAAGCTCAGGTTGACATACCCCAGTGCCTGCCAGGATTAGATTTGCCAGCCCTTTTCCACCACTGGCACTGATTAGAGCTCTGATGAATGTGTGCCAGTGGCACTGGCATGGGCAGCTGGCCATTGCCTATTGCAGCTCGGATATGGTGAGGAGAATGGTAAGAGAATAAATAAAAATAATCAGTTAAGCTGCAAGAATTGTCTCTCAGCCAGGCTGTGCTGCTCTTGGAGCCTGGCAGTATATTCTCATAAGTGACGACTGGATTTGGGCTCCCTCATTTCCTTAAACATCAGATTTGCTCCAAAGGGAACACATTTTTTTGAGGAAGCAGAGTTGTGATGCTTGTTGGGAGGCCCAGGATGTGTCTGGCACTGCCCTGCTGGAGGAAGGGGGGCAGTTCAGCTCAGGTGGATGTGGAGGAGAGGCAGCACATGAGGTATATGAGCGTGTGGGATCTGTCTTGCTTAGGAAAGCAAGGAAATGGTGGCGAGTACCAGTTTTGACAACAGCAAACATGAAAATGCTGCTTTGCAACATCTGCAACTCTGTGTCCCATCTCCCTCCCCTCCTTCCAGCATCCACATCTCCAGATCCTTCTGTCGTGCTGAGCAGGAGCCTTGCATGGCTGCAGTGAGCTGTAGGAGCAATATGAGCCCGTGCTCTCTGGCTTGGTAGCAAACCTACTCCAAGAGCTGCACTGATGTCCCTTGATGTTGCTGATGTAATAACACGGAATTAAATACAGTCGTGTTCATTTCAAATTCCATTTGAAATACAAATAGGTAAACCCTTAAATTAAATGCAAAAGAGCCAGTGGAGAAAGGAAGTTCAGTAAACGTTTTTTGTTTTAAGTCTTCTGAGAAATACTGCAAAGGGCACTGAGTAAAACAAGGCCAGCTAACAAGAGAGGGGCTCTCGCTGCCTTTTGATTCAGAAGCACAGAGGGATCTTTAATCCTGGCCTTACTCCTGGGATGGGAACCTGTGTGTCTTGGGCTTCTCGGGCAAGGGAAGGAATGGGCACAGCTGAACTTGCCTGACACCACTGGTCACCTACTGAGTCCCCTCGGGCTACTTGTTTTAATCTTTCTGTCCTTGTGGAGCACAGTAAAATAGTATCTGCTGGGGTACTGTGGGTTCACACCTGCCCCATGGCGTCCCAGGGAGAGGAAGTTGCTCTGCTCCTTGGAATAGGCCTTTGACACCGCTTAACAGCCCAGGACCACGCTTAGCTGCACCTGGCATTATTGATATTGTATTGACCTGTTTGTCTAACAGCTGACCCCAAATGTGTTAATGCAAAGCAGAAGAATCCTGTTGACTTTGCTGGACTGAGAGCAGCCCCCGTGTCCTATCCCCCACTGGCAGGTGCTGATGGGTACAAATGGCCTCGGCCACAAAACCTGCCCTGGTCATGCTCAGAGATCCCCTGCCATGCTGGGAGGGAAGAGGCTGGATTTTTGTGCTGGGGTGCTGAGGGACCCCGGGGTGCAGTGCTGGCCTGTCGATGGCTCTGGTTGGCCCTCTCAGGACAGGTCAGGTGAGGGTGGCAGTTTTCAGCTGCAGGAATTCCTATGGAGAGAAGGGAACAGGAGAGGGGTTAGGATTTAGCACAGATTTGCTGTAAGCTGGGTTTCCACCTGGATCTGGGAAAGCTTTAGAAATATTTGGTGTGCGCTTTGCTTCACAGACTGGCACGTAGGTAGCAGTTTTAGTCCTGAGTTCCTCTGCTAAGAGGAAAGGCTGAGAGATTTGGGATTGTTCGGACTGGAGAAGAGAAGCTTCAGAGTGACCTGATTGTTGGCTTCCAGTGCCTTAAGGGAGTCTGCAAAAAAGATGGAGAAAGACTTTTTAGAAGGGCCTCAAGTGACAGGACAAGTGGGAATGGCTTCCCACTGCCAGAGGGCAGGGGTAGGTGGGATATTGGGAAGGAATTGTTCCCTGTGAGGGTGGGCAGGCCCTGGCACAGGGTGCCCAGAGCAGCTGTGGCTGCCCCTGGATCCCTGGCAGTGCCCAAGGCCAGGGTGGACATTGGGGCTTGGAGCAGCGTGGGAGGTGTCCCTGCCCATGGCAGGAGGTGGAACGGGGTGGGCTTTATGGTCACTCCCAGCCCAAGCCATTCTGTGATTGATTGATTGATTCCCTGTCTGCAGTGTGCTCACAGATTCCACTTCAGCAGCCAGCAAAATTGGTTCCTATCAGAGCAGCTGCCTCCTGTTTTGTCAAGGGGCAAAAAAGAAATGTTCACCTGGGAGAGAAAAGCATTTGTCTCAGGTGAGCATGGTTGCTGGCAGCGAGGCAGGGAAGGGTTAAGCCGGGCTGGCTGTGCACAGCCCTCCCTCCCTGTGCTTTGCAGCAGCCCTTGTGAAATGAGCCCCAGGTGTGCCCAGGCAGCCCAGCACTCAGAGCTCTGCGAGGAGCCCAAACCACGCTATGGGCATCCAGCAAGGAGCTGATAACCACGACACCCTCACACGAGCTCGTGTTTCCTCAAAGTTCCCTGCAGCAGTAGCAGGGAGAACCAGTGGGTTTGGTTTTTTGTTTGGCATCCAGGCACACTGGTGGGGGTATTGCTGTGGTGCGTAGTGCAGAGCTGAGCCCCAGACGTGGCTCTGAGACACTCCTGATGGTGTGGAGGAAGAGTCTAAAGGGTGATTGAGCAAAACAGCAAAACCTCGTGAGAGCTGCTGATAACAGTTTGGGATTTGGCTTCAACTGAGCCATGCATAAGAATAAAGCTCTTGGAGTAGAGTCTCAGGGCTGGTGGTTTTAGAAGTGTCTCTTTGTTTTGAACTGTCCAGTTTGAGCACTGGTGGCTGGACTCAAATCTCACAGACTCTGTGCTCAAAATTTTCCAAGAACTGAAGCTTTTTAAAGGTGATTCAAGTTGAGCTCCCCTCCTCCCACCATGATTTTGGAAGATTGTGACAGAGGCTGCTCAATTAAAATGTAATTTAGTTTTCCTCATCCGAGAGCTGGTCCTGTTCATTCGTGTTGTTGGTGTTATTCCCAGAAATAGCCTCATGGCATTCCCTGAATTCTAAATATCTGAATTTACTCTGAGACCAAGTTCTTTGAAAGCCTGGGTGGCTGCAGGACAGCCCAGCAGCTCCTAGTTAGCCTTCTGAACGTGATCCTTCAACTCTGGCTTTTGCTGGACTCACAGATTTTTGCTGGAGTGGGTTGTGAGAGAAAGGCCTGTTTGGGTTGCAGCATATAAGAATATTAATTTGTGCGTTCGGTGGACATTTGAAAACCAGATGTCAGGGCTGATTATTGGAATTAGGGAAGAAAACATGCAACCCCCAAATCCATCTGACTAATTTCTTGTCTCTTTTGCCCCAGGAAGCTTCCTACATCTCAGACCTAGATGAGTAAATAAAATTATTGGTGTATTTCCAATAACTGACCCCAACCTGTCTGCTTTGGCCTTTCAGATACATTGAGATATTGCATCCAAATTATGATTTCATTTGGATATCAGGGGCAAGTATATATTTGGGTCTCTAAAACTATTAGCCAGGCTAAGCAAAGCAGACCATAGTAGGTGAGTTTTAAGAATCCACTGATGATATTTTAAGCCCGAGTTAACTGCAAATGCTTTGTATGATCTGTCAGTCAATCCAAAGAGAGTCTCGTGATGGGTAGACTATGTGTTGGCTTGCCTGACACTTCTCAAAGATTCTGACAGTGACACATATCAAACAGGACTGTCTTTCAGCTGCTTTGTCTTCAGCTTCCTCTACTGCTGGTTTGTTTATGTGAAATTATAATATATTGTGTGATGGGCCCAATTTGGAGTATTGGGATTAAAATGCCGATGGTGTTTGCATCCAGACGCTGACTGCTGAACGCTGGGTGGCTGGATCTCTGTGCTACCAGCTCTGAATCCATTTCCACATGTTGAATTTTGATAAAATAGGGATCTAAATGCAGGCCTGATTTAGCTTTCTCATGGTGACCTCAATAAGTATCACGTACAAGACATGTAAATGTGGCACTTGGGGACATGGGTTATTGCTGGGCTTGGCAATGCCAGAGAAACAGTTGGACTTGAGGGTTTGAGAGGTGTTTTCCAACCTGATCAGTTCTGTGATTCCATAGTTCTGTGTCAATAGAAAAAAATCACTTATTGGAAACAAAGTCAGTTATGCTGGAGAGTTTTAATTTTGAAATGGAAAAATTATGGTCACCCCATGGCACTGCTCTCGGGATTTACACTGCCTGTGGGTTCCTTAGGGAGATCATCATGCTCTAATGAAAGTCCCTGGAGAATGGGAATTAGTTTGGTGCAATTAGAACAGGCAATAGCACTTAATGAGTGGGTCAGAGGATGTTCCATGCTGGTCATCTCGTATTTCTAAGACATAGAGAACTGCTGTGTGGGGGATACCACAGCTGGGCTGCACTCGTGGGCAGCACCCATGGGCTGCAGCCCGTTGTGCAGTGCTGGGGAAGGGAAGATTCCTTCCAGCCCCTCGTGTCTGATCCTGTGTTATGAGCAGGGAAGGATGGGCTTGGTGAGCTCTGTAAAAGAACTCAAATTCTTCTCCCCTTTACCCCCGACTTGTGTGCACAGTGGAGTTCTCAGGCTGGCTAAAGAGTGGTTGAAGTTCAGGTAATTCTCACCGCTTAATGCCAAAGCCCTGGGGGTTGTTTAATCGTATTTTTTGGTAGCTGGGTGATGCTGCAGAACCGTCAGAATGATTTTTAACAGCTCCTTGGAAGCTGGAGCTGGGCTTTCCAGACTTACGCACACTGTGTGCTGCTGGTACGTAGGTAACGACAAAATACCTGATTTTCAGTGACAATGAATGTCACACCGTGCCCTCTGATTTGCCTGAACATCCAATATTGCAATTAGACAGAGCACAGTACACACAGATGACAAAACAATTAAACAGCAGTGAAACATAAAGGGAAAAAATTAACAAGTAACCAAATTCATTTGACACAGAGATCAAAACATATCGACGGTGTCTCGCAACTCTGATAATTCCATTGAGCTGTGCAGAGCTTAATGCTGATGCTCACACGCAACCTCTGATTAACATTAAGTGGGGCTGTCATTGTGCCATAGCTGGATAAGCCAATATTGAAAAATCTATTAAATATATCAGACTCAAACAGGGAGCACAAATCTTATTATGTTATTTCAGCTGTAATTAGGTGGGAGATAAAATCATAAACAGGGAAGTTCAGTGAATGTTTGTGTGACAGCACAGAGACACCTGGGTGTTTGTGGGTTTGGGGAGAGCCTGGAGGGGAGCCAAGGACTGCAGGGCTGAGAGGTGACTTTGGGAATATGCACAGAACAAGTTTGTTACTTCAGTGGTATTAGCTCCAGTCCTCACTGAGACAATGACAGTTGTAATGAATGTCCTTGAATTTAACTGAAAATAGTATTCAGTGCTTTTAGAACCCAGAGCCTTCCTAATTGCTTCTTTGAATAGATAAACATTGCTATTTAGAAGGGTTGCTTTAAGATGTTTTGCATTCTGTTCTGATTAATAATGGAGGTCATGCTACTAAAAACCTTCACATGCAAAAAGTGCAATTTTAAAAAGAATTCTCTCGGGAAAACAAAAATAAAGACACCTTTTTTCATTTTTCAGGACCATTGAGGTGCAAAGCCAGGCCCTCCAGAGCGAGGAGGGGAAAGTTGAGGTTTCTTCAGCTAGAGCTTTGTGCACAGAGGACACAAGTTTAGTTTTATTATGTGGCCCCATCCTGTTGTTTCCATGCCAAGTTTGTGACTTGCTCCAGGGAACTCGGTGCTGCACCCTGAGCCAGCAGCTGAATGAGCAGCTTTAGAGGCTTTGAACACATTTTGTGTGTTGGGGACCAGAAAGTAGTTCTTTTGTTTCTTGTTATTGAGGGGGAGATTTATCTTGCCTAACTTCAGTTGTTGAAAGGCTGATGTCCCTGTGTGGCTGAGGGCTTGTGGGAGGTGTCTCCCCATCTGGGAGCTGATTCCTGTCCGAAGATGCCTCTCTGCATCGGCAGCAGGAGCTGGCCAAACTCAGGAGAGAGGATTTCCAGCAGTAGTGTCTAGTCCCCATCCTGGTTTAATTTCATTCTGCTGGTTGCTGTTCTTTGATGCCTCACCATCACTGCACTGCTGTGCGGGGAACTGCTGCCTGTCCTGAGCATTTGACAAGTACAAAACCTGGGAAAAGGCGCTGAGTGAGTGTCCCAAGTTTACGCAGGGAGTTTTCTACAGGCAGCGAGCATGACTTTCCCAAATGGCACTGTTAATGCATGCCTAAGAAAACACTCCTCATCTTCTCAAAGCTTTTCCTTCTCCTCATGTGTCCCAACACCCTGTGGTGAATGAGGGATGAGCACCAGGGTGCTCCTCACACACCGCACAGCATCCCTGGGAAGGAGCTCCTCGGCTTCCGCTGTGATTCCAGGAGCTGGGGAGCTCCCTGGGAGCTGATGGGCACGTTGCCATTAGCTTCAGCCAAGCCAGGATTTTATCTTCGTCATGCAGCCCTGCCTCATTCTCTGTCCAATGTTTGAACTAACTGAGGCATAAATTCAGTTCTGATGTTGGTTGGTAAGAAGTGAAAACTGAGTTTCTGCCAAACCAGGATAAATTTTAAACTGTATTTAATAGGGTCTGTATCCTATCCCAAGAGGTCAGGACCTCTTTCTAATAAACTTTATGATAATAGATTTAACTTCTATTAATGTATTTGCCTTAGTGTTTGCAGGGAAAGAGGCGCTTTAAGAAATAGAAATGATTTATGTCAGGTATAGAATGCTTTGTTCTGTCTCATGTACTTTAGTGTTGGAAGAATGAACAAATAGTCTGTGAATAAACAAGGGAATATTTATATTCTTTCTGGATCTCAACTGCCTGACATGTTTCCTTCTGGAATGCCAAAGAGTTCTGAATAATTCCTGCAGGCAGTCATTAATTCTGCCTTCTCCTTCTCCTTTGCTCGGGGCGGGGGACCCTTAGTTCAGATACTGTCAAACTTGTGGCCACTGGGTGTACACTGGAGCTGCCCAAATTAAAGCTTGCCAGCAGTCTGAAATGTCACTCGTGAGAGCAGACTTGTTGGCATGCAAAGTGCCATTGGCACCCCCACATTTTGGTAGGGGCACGTGCAGCTGCGGGGCAGAGAGCTTGTGGGGGCTCTGTGCTGGGGAGGAGGACTGGCAGGTTTTCACACTCACCTCTTCACCGTTACAGAAGATAGAGATGAAAGTTTGAAAGGAGGACAAGGGACACCAATTTCTCTGGGACACCAATCTGATAGCAGTCTCTACAAACAGAGCCTTGTCCTGGTGCTGGATAAATACTTGGGGGATAAAATAATACGTAGTAAGAAGTCACAGTGTATTCCCAGATGAACAGTGGTTTTTTGGACTCCACCTTCTTTATGGTGCCTGGAAATAGCAGAGCAGGAAGAGTTGTGTGGATGTTTAGATGCTTTTTGGGACGTGGTTTTATTTCAGAGTAGCTCTGGTGGTCTGACCTGGTAGCATAGGAACAGCCACCTTCTCTTGCTCCACCACCAAATGTGCACAGCCAAGCTCAGAGTTGCTGGATGGACATCTCCAGGCAGTGGTGACACATCTGATGGTGCCTTGTCTCTCTCTGGCTCTGCTTATCTGTGTGTCCTCTGCAGCTGTTGTTAGTTGACTCCAAGTAAGGGATACACAGTACAAGCATTTTACAAACTGAGTGCAGAGCTGAGCACAAAAGCCCAGCCTGGAAGGCAGTCCTGAGCTGATAGAGTTACAAGGAATGTGTCTCTGACTTCTGAATCTGTGGATATAATCTTACTTGCTGAAATGCACCAACAGAAATGTAAACACAAGTGATCATTAATTTTATTGCAGGGTTTTTTTTTTCCTTTTAAGGAAGCTTGGAAGTGCTGTAAATTTGGATTTGAACCATCAGTGACTAGAGTTCAAAACATAGGCTTGACTCTTAACAAGATTTATGCATGTACTTAATGATTCTCTTGAAAGAGTTTCCAACTGGAGCCTTGCTGTCATTAGATTTGAAGCATGTGTTCGGGTACACATCGAGTACATGTGTGAGGGCTCCTAATTCCCGTTAATGCAGAGGGAGGAACTGCACTGGCCGTGAAGGAGAAATGTCTCCGGCCGTTTGAATTGCACGTACCAGGGAGCCTGCTGGACACGCAGCAAGACCCAATCCTTGTCTTTTCTTGTTTCCAGATTAACTAAATACAGCTAGTAGGATTAGCCAGTGATTTAAAAATCCACTAAAAGCAAGCTGTCACATTGGAAAGTAACTTTGCAAGGGCTGTGGCAGAAATCTGCAGGACGCAGGGTCTGTGTGCCAGGAGCAGGATGGCTGAGAGCACCGGCAGCAGCAGCAGGACGTGCAACAAGCTGCCATGTCCCTGCCTGATGGGAATCCTCCTCAGCATCACAAATTCTCCTAAGCCTACTCATTTTGAGAACAATGAATTTATTTATTGCTTTCAAATATTATTAGGCTCAGAAGAACTGTAATGCTTTAAACAGTGAACCGTGCCCATTCGGATGGAAAGCAGAGACGTGCTGTTTCAGGGCCTGTTCAGCTGGGAGAGCTGCTTGGAAGGATGGAGCTTTTGCAGGGAGGGTGAGGAATAGCTCAGGGAGAGAAAAAAGGAGTCTGAGCCCATAAATGGGAAATGTTGGTGTTGGTGTGCTCAGGATTAACTGCAAGGCATATTGCATGTAACTGCAGTCAGGGATGATGTTTCCAGCTACTTTATGTATTTGTTCTTTGGGAAGGTAGATGAAATAGTGAGTGTTTAGTTAGAACCCAGTCTGCTCTTCCCTCGGCTGGATATTACTCCATGACTGACAGAAGTGCTGAAGAACAGCTAGACTCCTGCTGCAGGAAGGAAGCAAGGAAATGTATCAACAAGCAGACAGAAGTGACCCTGGAGATTTGCTTGGGGAATCAAAGATAGCAGTGTTCAACCCTTCAAGATACAAAGCCTGCCCTCCTCCCAACAGCTTGGAGCCCACCAGCACTTCCCAGGCTTTCTCCAAAGCGGTTGTCTGTGGATGTCCTGCTGGAGAGGACTGCATCAGGGGATGGTGTAGGTGCTGCCTACAAGGATGATTTTGTTGCTCCAGGCTGATAAAGGCTTCCCGAGCGTGTGTTCTGCCACGAGGAAACACCTGGGTCCTCAAGGCTCTTCTGGGATCCTGTTGTGTAGGGCTGTGGTGGTTTGATTTCTTTCCTGGAAAGCAGCGAGCCCCTGGGTGCTGGTGCTGTGCGGGAAAAGAGCCGCTGTGGCCACGGGCTGTGCTCCTGTTCGTGCCTGGCTCTGGAGCTGAGCATTTCCAGTGAGGTTCCCACGCCTCCGTGCTGCACGCAGAGCCTTCACTGTGGACTCCCACTCCAGCCCTGGGTCGAGGATTGTTCACTCATCGTGCTGACAGAAGCCGTGCAGGCACCGTGCTTACTCAGACTCAGAGCAGCCTTTATTTATACAGCCACTGCCTCCTCCAACCAGGCTAAAAATAAAAGGCTTGCTCTGAGTAAGCAGATCGCCTTCCCTGTGAGATCCCTGTGATGTAACTGCGGAGTTTTTTCTCTGCTGTGGGGAGCAGGACTCAGCCAGAGCAGTCCTTGCCGTGGAGCGGGGTGTCTCGGGAGCAGCGTGCCTGAGCCGTGGCTGTGCAGCCGAGCTGACAGTGTGACAAGTGCCACCTCCCACGCCGAGGCACTTGTGGAGAGGCCCCGTGGCACAAGGAAGTTCACACTCATTGACTGCGATGGGTAGCAGCTCCAATCGCGCCCCAAAGCTGACAGAGAAAAGAACATTTCAGTGCAGAGCCATGGCAGGAGGAGAGAAGCAGGCGGAGGCTCGGAGCAAAGCAGCCTGACAAGTGCGAAAAGGGCCTGCAATCTGCATTGTGTCATCATTAAAGTGGCTGCCATTAGCTGGCGATGCACATTAGGAAGTAATACCAGGCACATCCAGCCTTTTGCTCCAGTGCCCTGAGGTGCTTAGGAAAATCAGGTGGTTTCAAGGCGCCCCTAATCACATTGTGCCTTGCATTGCAGAAGTTAGACCCGGGCTGGTTGCATCAAGGTCTAGGGAGCTGCTGTGTCAGGTGCTGCAGAAACACGGACCAAAAGGATTCTTCTCTGCTTGGCCAGGGGAATTCCCTGGCCAAAATACATCCACAACCCCTCAAACATAAAAGCAGTGAGGGAAGCTGACAGATAGAGAAACCAAACTGCACATCCAGGGTGACAAAAGCAAAATGCAGCAAGTACAGCCCTGTTCTGTGTTCTCTTGGTCACAAAGTTTAGCAAGTCAGCTTTGATTTGTATAATTAATAATTAATAACCTAAGTTGCTCTCACAGAAATTCAGTGGGAGGAGAGTTCTTGTTAGCTCCATCTTGAAGCTTTGCAGAAATTCTAGGGCTTGGGGTGACGTTTTATGAAGTGCCTCTTCATTTTCTTGAAGACCTTGATGCATTGGCTCTGCAGTGAGACGGTGCAGACTCCCCTTTGCAATCACATTCTGCTTGGGCAAAGTCAGAGGAATGAGTCCTCACCTTGTAACGCTGGTTTCCCAGAGATCACAGCATCATTTTTTCCTGGCAGTTCATTTTCTAGATCCTTCTCTCACAGAATAACCCCAAAATAGGAAAAGAAAAGGTAAGACTCATCCAGTGGGTGACATTTGTCCCTGTTTCTTTTTCTGCTGCTGGTGAGTACTGAGCTGTGCAGAGCAGACACCGAGTGGTTGTCAAACTGTTTGCCCTGGGATGACTCCATGGCAAGAAGTTCCACGAGCTAATGTACTTACACTGAAAATTGTATTACCTCTGTGATTCCACCGGCTCCCTTTTGCTCTTACGGAGAGAGGAGGTCTTTTGGGGTCATTTTCTGATGCTTTCAGCAACTGAAGAGATATAATTGCCAAGGAAACACCCAGCTGTAAGGCAGCCGAGCTGCCAGGGCCTGAGTGGAGATGACTGAGCAGCTGTGAAAGTACAAAGGCTGGAGGTGATGGGAAGTGAGGAAATGAGAGCAGAAAGCTGCTTTTCTGGGAGTTCTCTCTGCTGGTGAGTGGGGAATCTAGACTGGAAAGGGAATCCCATCTCTCCCCATGTACTGCCCAGCAGGAGCAGCAGGGCTTGTCCATTGCTGGGAGCTGCTGTCACATGGGATGGGGACAGTTTGCTTGTACCTGGTGCCGTGTCAGCTCCCTTACAACCCTCTGCAGCCAGGCTGGCTCTGCAAGAAGCCTGCCAAACCAAGGCATTAATGGTGCTCTGTGGAAAGGATGGAGGTATCAGAGGATCAGTAAAGAAAATGGATTATTATAGACCTTCTGAGAGTACAGAAATCTTTGTAGTTGGCTGTTACTGAAGTAGAACTTTGTGTAATGATGAGAACAGACATTAGTATACACCAGATGTGAGATTTTACAATCAATTTTATTAATTTTAATTGATTATAAAATAATGGGGTATACATTTAAGAAGACTGTTTAATTCACTGTAATTAGAATATGCTTAATTATTATAAATTTGATGGGGCAATAAAGGTATTAAAATAAATAGAACAGTAGAGGTTCTCATTAAAATTGCATCTGACCTCTGTGCATTGATATGTGCTGGAGTGAATGCAGTAAAATTGGCTGCAGTGTGGGAGCAGAGGGAGCTATTAATTCCCAATTCACAGGTCTTGGCAAGCGTGATGCAAATAAAGTCAAACTTAACTATCTGTCTCACACGAAAGACCAGAGAGGGCTGTGCTGAAAGAACAGTAGCTTGTGAATCACTGATGATTCCAGTTGTGCAGCTGCTGCAAATGTGGGGCTTCAGGCACTGAAAGTCTGGACACTTCACGGAAATTGCAATGATGCCCTTCCCAGCAGTGTAAGATCTACACTCGTAGGTGTGTTGCAGCTGCCGTGGCACAAGCTTTTGTTTCGAAGCATTATTTAGACATTTGGATGCTTATCCTGACCCTGAGCAGTTGGACTGGAAATCTCTCAAGAACTGGTGTTTGAAGGCTATTTTAGATCCTCACTGCCAGACCCGGGGAACATTTTGCAATCTGGAAGCAAGCAATGATTGAGAGCCAAATTTGCAATTTTTAAATTTTCCTTTGTGTGGGGAAGAAATTTGGTTTGCTTCTGTGGTGTGGGAATTGTCTTGGTGGGTTGTTCCCACTGCCCCTATATCTGTAGGTGCTGTGAGCACACAGGATGGAGCAGGGCAGAAACATGAAGCCCTCGAGTGAGTTAAAGCAGCACTGCTGCTGCTGCTGGACCCACTGCTGTCTCTCCTGGACATTGGTTGCTGTGTCTCTGAATGCCCTGAGAAACAGCTGAAGCAAGTTTGTGTATGTCACAGCTCTGAAAATGTGGATTTTGATTTTTGCAGTGGACGGTGGCCCCATAAAAACAGTTGTGCAGGTTTTTTTAAATGTTTGCATATTCCTGAAAAATTAAATTGCATGGGTTGGAAAGGAGGATGTTACAATGGTTGTAAGGAATGTGGTGTATTATAGGCTGATTGTTTCCACTGAGATGTACAAATAAGCAAGCGCTCCTTTTCTGTGGTGTTTTATATAGGTGAGCAGTTCTTCAGGGGAGCCTGGCTGGAGGATGGGGGCTGGTGCTCAGCTTCCTCCTTCACTGTGAATGTGGTGGAGGAATGGTAATTTCCACATTAAATGTGAAGGAGGCATTTTATCCTATGGCAACAGCACCTGCTTTGCATTGATCTGGTGAGAGGGCACGAGCACTATCCGGGAGTGAGGAATGGGTCTCAATAGGATATTCCTGTCTCTGAATGCAAAACTCCTATTTCTGCCTGCTACAGCCCATATATTCAGACTCATTTTTGCGTGGCACTTAAATGGACCTAAATATTTCACCAGCTAGCAAGATAACACTACAGCTTGTTTGGTATTTGGTAATCAGTTATTAGGACAGGGCTTCACTGAAATAAAATATGAGGGCAAAGGAAAGTAACGTGCCTGTGGCATTAGAATGCTGTTAGCAAGCTGGAGGCATATCAGAGAGATTGGTCCTGAGAGTAACATTTGCTGTCTTACTGCTTTTGAACTTTTTTTTTTTTTTCATTTGCCTGTTTCTGAGGTCTGGGATTTATCCTGAATTTAAGAACTGACAGGTTTTGATCATTTGAATAGGTATCACTGTTCAGCAGGGAATACATGTGCCAGCTGAGTTGTCTCTTAAAGCCAATTTGTACTACTAGTTATATGAGATGATTTCTCGAGACTGTAATGCATTTCAGCTCCAGACTCTCCACCTGTACTGTGACTGCTCCTCCCCTGCTCATCCCCACCTGATTGTCCTCTCCCTTCCCCAGCCAGTGCCCAGACACCTGTGCATGTTCTTTAACATGAATACACACAGAACCACAGAAAAATGGTATTGGAAGGTTGAGAGTCTGACTTGGATTTACTAAGGCAGAGCACTCTTAAAGTTGAAGGAATTTCTTAATCCCAACCTTTTGTGCTGAGCTCATGCAGTTTGTCTTCATGTAAGCAGAACCACCCCTGCTGTAGAATCTCCAGCATTTCAGCATTTAGCAACTCCTTGAGCTTCTCTCTATATAAATGATGGCTCAATTCCAGTGTTTTCGCTGTGCTGAAGAGCAGAAGAATTGAGTTCATAGTTGCTAACAGTGGTGCACAAATCAGAAGTATTTACCAGTAATGCCTATAAAGACGACTTTTCCAGTGCAGTAGTGTTTATTCATGAGACCTGCTCTGGTGATGACATTTATGGACTTTGGTAGGATGGTTGTGAACTGTAAATGTGGGAAGAGACCTGGGATTCGAGTTACCGGTACCCTGACTTTCACACACTTACACAGTCATCTGCTTGAAACTTGGTCGTTTCCTATTGTGCTCCTTAAGAGTTGTTTTTGTTGGAAGTTGGTAAGGAAATGGATGGTTTCAAGCTTTCAGCCCGAAAGATAAAGACTGTACATACCTTTTATCTACACAAATATACATTATACATATACAAGTGATACACGAATCCTGGAGAAGTTGGTGGGAGTGCAGGCAAATTTTGCTGGCTGGCCAGAGAACCTGCCTGGCCTCTTAATTAGAGAAGGCATTTGCCAAATTTTTCCTCCCAGTTATTGCCTTTCTAGGGAGATGCACTCCCTAGCTGCTCCACGGAGAGATAGAATGGCAGTCGCTGTTGACTCCACACTTGTATAGAGGTACACAAGGTATCCATGAGCTGTGGAGCTGCACAGCCCACACTGCCAGTCCAGCCAGACAGCCCTGGCACGAGCTCAGTTAGTCCCTGCTCATCTGCAGCTAGTCTGGGTTTGTCTGTTTGAACTGCAAGTGCCATGTCTGTCACAAAAACCAGAAATAAATCAATCTGCAGCCCTGCCGATAACACACAGAACATATGACATGCTCGGGCATACTTGCTTGATCCTTGTGGACCCATTTTTACTCCATTTCCCATGCATCTGTCCATAAAGAAGAACCATGAAGGGAAAGGAATGGCAGGAATGAAACATTTGAAGAATGCTTTCAACGAGCCCATTAAACCATCCTGCTGGAAACTGTAGCCTGGTGTGATAGGTCTGGTTCAGATTTTCCATGTATTTGAAGTCTTATGGTGAAGAATGAAGCCTCTGTTTTAGAGAAATGAGTCCCTAAGTGGAAAAAGAAAGAGCCCAGCTGTTAGTAAGGCACTTAAGGTTATTTTGCTTTTTGTTGGTTTTTGTTTTGTTTTAAATCTTTCTGGCAAGTGTAGCTGATACTGCTGGCTCTCGAGCTGTTTAGAGAAATCAGTCCTGGCTGAGTGGAGCTCACCTTGTGGGTGGTGAGGTGGGGAACCTCGGCAGTGGACAGGCTGCAGTGTCCGGGTGTCTTCCTGCACAGCCTGGGAGTGCAGATGATCTTAACTACGTCCCTGGTATCTGCAGCAGCAAAGAAAAGGAAGGAGAGACCAAAATGTTCAGGAAAAATTCAGTGTTTCCAAAGTAATGGTTTGAATGGGTTGAACTTTGCTTGGTGGGAGAAACATCCCTCTTTTGGTGCATGTTTACAATCAATCTTGTGGCTCTAAACCCATCCAGTTACTAAACAATTCCTCAAGTCCCTGAGTTCTTGTCGGTACCTGGTGACCATTTTAATGATGGTTTGCTCTTGCCCCCTCTCAGTGCAAGGCCATGGGTGAGCCTGTGGCGGTGCAGGAGACACGGATGGCTTTTGTGGGTCTGAGGTATTTACTCCTGTGCTGCCCAAGGAAGGGCCACAGCAGCCCTTGTTATCAGGCTGTCAGAAGAATTATAAATCAAGGAGTTGCATGAGCAGCAGGATGATTGAAGGCTGGTTTCTGATGGACTTTTATCTGGTAATTGATTTCCTCTGTGGGTTTGTGCTGTCTAATGAGGTGTGAGCTAACAGCCAGCCTCCCCCGTGGTGGGAGGTGAGAGAAGCCAGGTGCTTTTCCCTGCACTGGCTCCTCACTGAACTTCTGGGAACTTGGCACTGTGGAGACCTCTGCCCTGCTGTCACATTGACTTGAAATTAGTGGGTTTCAAAAGTTATTAGAAGGGGGACAGATAGGGAAACACACACAGGCAGGATGAACTTCTGTACCCCTGGCTCTTTGAAAATTAAGCTAAAAAAAAAAGAAATGGAGAAATTGTTTTCGTCTTAAAAGTTTCCTTCGTCTGTGCTAATCCTGGGATGGGGGAGTGGGCAGGGAGGGGTTGGAGAAGGCAGGGCAGGAAAACCTGGTGATTATCATGATTATAATTCCACGCTACAATACCCTCTTGCCATAACTGCTGACAAGTGTGTTGGTAACTGCAGAGGTTCCCAAGGACTTAAGCAAATAAACAGAAAACAGAGTCCTGGAGCCATGATTGGGAGCAATTTAGTTTCTGGTGCTGCGAGAAACCAGAGAAAGCTTCTCCCTGCCTGTTGATCAGCTTTCCTGGGGTTGGCTGATCCCTGCCTCTTCTCCCTGGATAACCATTTGCTGGGAAGACTGCAAGTAGGTTGGATGCTCTGGCCCTGTTGGAATGGGGAAGAGTGATAATGACTATTAGCACTTGAGGGTAGGGAAGAACTTTGTTGTCCTTTAACCCTGGACTACCTGGACATTTATGCAAAACTTGGGAACCCTAAATGCTTTATTAAGGCAGTTCAGCTTCAAAAGAAAAGTTCCTAAATGTTTGGATACAGTCTAGAAATGTCCTTTCATCCATTTAACAGTTTGTATCCTCAGGCATCCACACAGTTAATAGTGTTAGCCCCAGTGGAAAGCCTCTTGAGGCACTGCTGACTGCACTGGAGAGTGTGGATCATTTAAACATTAACAGCTTTGGTTATTAATTATTGTGGAAAATGTGGGGGTGGAGAATGCTGAACTGCAAATGCTGTCCCATGACATATTTTTCCCTTGCTGCATTATCAAATCCATTTCTGCTGTCAGCTGAGTGCAGCGCTTTTAGAGCAGCATGATGGGAGCAGAGGTTATTTTGCCTCCTGCTTGGCTTCCAGGTTTTCATTTGACAATGATGATGGTGTCTTTTCTGTAGGGTGTACAGATGATAGGCTTTAGCTTCATTTAATTTAGTGTGAGCTCTGTTTTCAGCCAGGAGGAAAATGTCTTGTAAAAATTGTGCCCTGAACACATCCTGGGAGATGGCCCAGCGTGGGGACGGTCTGGCAGCTCTCGGGGACTGGAGCTGTGCTTGTGGTGCTGGCTCAGCCCCACCTCTCTCTGTTTGGCCAGCTCAGCTCGTCCTGGCATTTCAGCTCTCCCATCCCTCAGGACTGGGCTGGTGGGAATTCAAGCACGGAGCTTTCTGCACTTGGGGTGTCTGAGCAAGGAGATACCACTGTGGTCAGGGAGGCAGAGGTGTTTTCCCCTCAGATACACAGAAGGGTTTGGAGCCCTGTGTCTTCACCTGGGGCCTGGCTCCTTGGATGGCATGGCCAGAAGCATCACATCTCAGGTGCTGGGGACCGAGCACATTGGAAAATCAAACCTCTCTGTTAGTGCTAGAAAGAGAGACTTGAGCTCCTCAAAAGCTTGGTCTTGAGAGCTAATACCTTACAAATATACCCACATGTCAGTACTCACAAGGCTTCAAGTCCTTGTCACCGCCAGCCAGGTGCTTTGAGCACCTTTGGTTCTTGGATTTGGGTCAGTCTTCAGCAAAGCCTGTCCTTGCAGCGGGGCTGGGCTGTGGAGGATGGCCAGGGTGACTCACCCATTCCATGGTAAATCAGCTCTGCCTCTTGCTTCATTTGCATCCAGCTAATATAGCTGTAATTACTGAATTGTATTTCCTGGACACTTGGAAATAATTTAGCTCCATATAAAACTAATGTGTCTTGCCAAATTTAGGCTTAAAATTGTTTCTACGGTTGAGTGCAGTAATCTTCTATTAGATTTAAGGGTTTTTTAAAAAAATATTTTACTAGTGCCTGGCTTGATTGACTCACAATGTTGTAAGGCTTATTTGTGGAGGGGGTATAGAGATATTAAATGAATTTGGAATTAAGTAGGTGCTGGCTAAATTCCTGCTTTACTCAAGCCCCAGTGATCCCAGTGATACGGAGTCTGGGCATGCAATATTGTTGCTGGCTTATTGAAGCTGAGTGGAGGTATAAGCTATGAGAATATGAGAGACTGGATTCTTGAGGGGTTTATTTTTGGTGCTTTTTCAGCAAAAACTAGGTTTATGTGAATAGTGTACTTAAAAACCGCTTTCCACTCCTGCTCTCTTATTAGTTAATGGCAGTACTCAGTGGAGGTTAGAAAGAGGGATTTGTGAGTAGCTGATTCTCCACCTTGTCAGGAGAGAAGTGAGGGTTCAGGAGGTGTCCCGGTTTGAGACAAATTTGGAGGAAACATCCGAAATGAACTTCCTCTCATAGAAGGTTTCAGCAGCCCCTCCCCCACCAGGTTTGGAAAGAAATTCCTTGGAGGAAAGTGAAAAAAGCCCTGTTTATTTAACAAGCAGAGTGCATGCAGGCACCAAAAGAATGAATAATATTAAATAATAAAACCTGTCGCTGTGGAGGAAACCTGGTTAGGTTCAGAGTCCTTTCTGTAGGTGTGGCTCTCTCTCCGGAGCTGGGGTGTGGCATGGGCCCCTCTGGGCCATGATGTGGGGCCTCCCAGTGATGTTCTGGTGTTGCTGAACAGTTCCAGAAGAAGAGGGAAAAACCACAGTCCCAGGGAAAATCTTTCTTGCCTCAGCTGGCAGGCCAGCTAAAATGCAAAGAATTGTAACTCTCCTTCTCTCTCCTGAGAAACAGAGCCAAAAGCTGGCTAAAAGCAGGAAGGTGCTCCCTGGGCTCTGCAGCGGCAGGGAGAACGCAGGGGAGGGAGTCTGTGAGCCCTGGAGCACAAACCACTCTGAAGAATTCGCTCGGCTTTTTCCCCCTCCTTTCTCTCGGACCCAGCTGAAAGGCACAGAAAGGCACACGGTTTATGTGTGGGCATAGAGCAGGTATAGGGGATACAGCATCATAAAGTCACCCCAAGACAGGAGGCAAGCAGGTAACTTCAGGTACAGAAGGCTGCTGGAGATGCAGGGGGATGAGCAAAGCACTGAGCAGGTCCTGGCATAAATCTGGTGTAGGAGAAGAGCCTTGGAGACCTCAGTGCTGTAGCATGTGGGCACCTTGACTTGCCTTTGTGTTAAAAAGTCCACATGTTCAGACTGATGGAGCTTGTACCTGGACACTGGCACTGTGGACTGGTTTGGGAGCTCTGTGAATCCAGTTTGCATGGCTTCTTTCTGGTTCATGAGTCATAATTAATGATAATGAGCCCTGGAGACAAAACCCGAGGAGTGCATGGGTGTGGGTGTCTGCAGCCCCAGCCCCAGCGTGCAGCTGGACCGGGGAGCAGCTGCTCTGCTCGCTGCCCAAGGGACTGCTGCTGTTGGGCTGGATCTGCAGGACAAGCCAGCCACTAACAGCAATCCAGCATCCCTGTCAACAGCAGGATTAGGTGCAGTATCACTGGATTTGTGTAGGAAGAATTTCTGGGGAAAGCAGATAGGATTTTTTTGGAAGAGCTCCTTACTGTGCATCCTTGTTTTTCCATATGTTGAAGGGTTTTCAAGGTTGCCTTGCAGTTTTAGGTGTTGAGAGAGGATGGAATTCTGTAATGTTATATCAGATGTTCATGGTTGTGGGGCTGCTTCCAGTCTTTTTCCTTTTTTGAAAATAATTTCTGGTGCACTGCTTAGTGAAATGTCCATATGAAGTAAGATTTGTGTCTCAAATGCTGTGTCATGAATGGGCTGATGGCTCAGTTGCTGTGTCCAGCTTTCAGCATGACTGAATGGTCAGTGCTGGGAATTGCAAGTGTTGGGATTGTAGACATTCCTACCAGTGCTGTGTTCTTTACTGCAGGAAAAGGCCTTTTGCTGTTAATTGAGTTACAGTTTCTTTTTTCCTGTGATAAAAATTGATACCTCACTTTAAAAGCGTTGAAGTTGCATGTGTGGCCACATTTAGAAATAAATTTGTCATTTGTGTGTGCACAAATGTGCACGTGTACAAGCCATGCAGGTGCCCACATGGAAGCATGTAAAGCTGCTGGGCATTTGGCCCTGTATTTTTGGATTTTACAAGGAAGGACACATTATGGAAGTGTGGATTGGATTAATACATCTGTTAAAGGATATTAAAAAAATGTAGCAGTGATGCTTTGTATGGAATGGAAATCCTGTTGTAAACATCCAAACCCCAAATAGCTGTGCCTGGAAAGGAACCATTCATCAACTAGGCCCTACCTTGGACAGATTCCTATAGATCAAAAACCCTCTGTCCCCACCACTGGATTGTCTCAGCATCCTCAATCCAGCCACCTCTGCTGTATTCCTGTCACCGTTAAGAATGGGATTTGAATTATTCAGAAAATCTGAGTATATTGCTACTTTATTACTTATTTATTTATTTGCACTGAACAGTTTTTGTTTTGCGTATGCAGCAAAGCAGGAGCCCCTGACCTTGCAGGGTTTCAGAGACAGATGAAAGTGTGTGTTCTTTAAGGCAGCTGGGAATTTATGGTGTTTGAAGAGACTCTGGCTCCAGTGTGGGTTGTTGGCAGCAGTGCTGATAATCACAATGTGATAGCAACTGGGCTCTATTATTTCAGATGTGCTTAAATCTTATTTTCTTGTGCTGTACAGTTACGTCTTTGCAGACTATCAGAGCTCAGAAGGGAGAAAGGAAAACGATCCTAACCCAGGAACCTTTGTTTCAGAAGGTTGCAAGCATAAATCTATTCTGTTTCGTTTTGATCGCCTGATACATTGCTAGATCTTGGGTAGAATGGGTGAGCTGTTCATAGGGTGTACTGATTTCTTGTGTAAAGACATTTGTATGAAACAGAGCACTCTTGTCTTGCAATCTGTTGGAGCAGTACCTTGCTAATTCCCTGGATTAGCAGATCTCTCATGTATGCTTGCATTTTGAGAGTTAGCAAATCTGGTGAACAAATGTCTCACAAAAGCCAGGAAAATGCATCACAAACCCGGTTCCATCTTTCAATATTCACTATAATTGCTGACAGTCATATTCCACAGAGGATACAGTAGTGTATCTCTTGTACACGCAGTAGGAGTGTAGTAGTACATGTCCTCAAGCATTTGTTTCTGAACCACAGCAGAGAGTTAACAACAGTAGCAAAATGTTCTGCTGATGTACTGTTGATCAAAAAATGTGTAGTAATGCCATCCCTAATGTGCTTGCATCCGAGATTTGCTCGGTTATTGAGTGTGCAGCCATGCATTGGCAGCCAGGATCCCCGCAGGGCCCTGCAGCCGCATACTGGGGTCACACACAGGGGAGCCCTCAGTGACACCCGCACAGGCTCCTCGGGCTGGGGTCACACACAGGGGAGCCCTCAGTGACACCCGCACAGGCTCCTCGGGCTGGGGTCACACACAGGGGAGCCCTCAGTGACACCCGCACAGGCTCCTCGGGCTGGGGTCACACACAGGGGAGCCCTCAGTGACACCCGCACAGGCTCCTCGGGCTGGGGTCACACACAGGGGAGCCCTCAGTGACACCCGCACAGGCTCCTCGGGCTGGGGTCACACACAGGGGAGCCCTCAGTGACACCCGCACAGGCTCCTCGGGCTGGGGTCACACACAGGGGAGCCCTCAGTGACACCCGCACAGGCTCCTCGGGCTGGGGTCACACACAGGGGAGCCCTCAGTGACACCCGCACAGGCTCCTCGGGCTGGGGTCACACACAGGGGAGCCCTCAGTGACACCCGCACAGGCTCCTCGGGCTGGGGTCACACACAGGGGAGCCCTCAGTGACACCCGCACAGGCTCCTCGGGCTGGGGTCACACACAGGGGAGCCCTCAGTGACACCCGCACAGGCTCCTCGGGCTGGGGTCACACACAGGGGAGCCCTCAGTGACACCCGCACAGGCTCCTCGGGCTGGGGTCACACACAGGGGAGCCCTCAGTGACACCCGCACAGGCTCCTCGGGCTGGGGTCACACACAGGGGGGACCCTCAGTGACACCCGCACAGGCTCCTCGGGCTGGGGTCACACACAGAGCCCTCAGTGACACCCGCACAGGCTCCTCGGGCTGGGGTCACACACAGAGCCCTCAGTGACACCCGCACAGGCTCCTCGGGCTGGGGTCACACACAGAGCCCTCAGTGACACCCGCACAGGCTCCTCGGGCTGGGGTCACACACAGAGCCCTCAGTGACACCCGCACAGGCTCCTCGGGCTGGGGTCACACACAGAGCCCTCAGTGACACCCGCACAGGCTCCTCGGGCTGGGGTCACACACAGAGCCCTCAGTGACACCCGCACAGGCTCCTCGGGCTGGGGTCACACACAGAGCCCTCAGTGACACCCGCACAGGCTCCTCGGGCTGGGGTCACACACAGAGCCCTCAGTGACACCCGCACAGGCTCCTCGGGCTGGGGTCACACACAGAGCCCTCAGTGACACCCGCACAGGCTCCTCGGGCTGGGGTCACACACAGAGCCCTCAGTGACACCCGCACAGGCTCCTCGGGCTGGGGTCACACACAGAGCCCTCAGTGACACCCGCACAGGCTCCTCGGGCTGGGGTCACACACAGAGCCCTCAGTGACACCCGCACAGGCTCCTCGGGCTGGGGTCACACACAGAGCCCTCAGTGACACCCGCACAGGCTCCTCGGGCTGGGGTCACACACAGAGCCCTCAGTGACACCCGCACAGGCTCCTCGGGCTGGGGTCACACACAGAGCCCTCAGTGACACCCGCACAGGCTCCTCGGGCTGGGGTCACACACAGAGCCCTCAGTGACACCCGCACAGGCTCCTCGGGCTGGGGTCACACACAGAGCCCTCAGTGACACCCGCACAGGCTCCTCGGGCTGGGGTCACACACAGAGCCCTCAGTGACACCCGCACAGGCTCCTCGGGCTGGGGTCACACACAGAGCCCTCAGTGACACCCGCACAGGCTCCTCGGGCTGGGGTCACACACAGAGCCCTCAGTGACACCCGCACAGGCTCCTCGGGTGCTCCAGCACCAAACACTGCCGGGTTATTCATCCCAGCCCCATAGACACGCCCCACTAGAGCTTACCGTGCAGAGTCTAATTATTTTGAACTGCTAGAGAGCTGTGTGCTGTACAGCCTGCAGTGGTTTATTGCCATGGATGTACGGGATTGACCCTCTCGTGCTGTGGTGTCAGTGTGTCCATGTGGGCAGCTTGCACTGGGATTTTAATGACCTGTTTGAAATGCTCTGAGGCTGTTTGAGACCTGAGAGCCGGAGTCTGGAGCGTTGGTGGGAGCAGGGGAGCACAGGAGAACAGACCCTGGGAAGGAGGAAGGAGTAGGTTAGGGGGGATTTTTAAAAGGCAGTACAGACATGAGGTATTTCTTGCAGATGTAGTTTTGGAGGAATTTACGGGTGCATGCTAGATACATAAAATACATGTAGCAGAAGTTGATTAACAGAAATCTCTGACATATAATGTCCACATCTATTGCTTGTCAGTTAGGGTGTTTTTTCATGTATTTTTTTCCTCCCAGCCTGGATTGCCTTTTTTTTTTCTGATGGAACTGTATCCTGCCGATTTGGAATTCAGGAAATATCTGGAGGGACTTTTTTTCTCATTTTTGAGCTAGGAGTACATAGATTTCATTTCGTTGGTCTGGTTTTTGGTGTATGTGAAATCCACATCAGTGTTTGAACTCACAGGCTTTTGGTCTGGCCCTTGTGGCTTTCCTGGGTTTTAAGTGATTTTTACAGCTTGGAGAAATATGGATCAATAAACAAAGGAAAAAAAATATCTGGTGTCAGGAAAACATTGTATTTCATGGTCTATCCATAAAGAAAAAGCTGCATGGAATTATGCAAATAAAACAGCGTGCTTTTTAATTGCATGGACAGCTTAATTACACTTCTAGAGCAGGTATCTATTTACATCTCAAAACATAACTGAATTTTAGGAAATACTCCATGTATATAAAGTACTTTTAAATTCTCTGTGTATTGTATTACCATAAAATCTGTTAGACACCACAAAAGCATATGCGGGTTTTAGCTCCCTTGTGGTTTCACAGGGCTGTTGCCCTGCTTTCCCCACTCCACCAGGCACGAATACATCTTGTTGCTGTCTCATGGAGTGAGCACAAGGCCTGAGGTTCCCTCCTAAAGGGGATTTCAAAGCCTGTTAATTATATTCAGTATGGAGTGAGTCCCTGGCCATGTGGCCCTGAGGTTCCCTGCAGCCTGGGGGAGCAGGGTGGGGCCATATCTGGGACTCCCTCACTGCTAACGAGGGGACAGCCCTGTAATGAGGGTGACGAGCCTGCTAATGAGGCTGATGAGCCTGCTAATGAGGGCACCTGGGCTAGGGTAGTGAAGGTGCTGCCCGGCCCCTCCTTGTGAGGGCAGTGCTGTTGCCCTGCGTTTGGGAAGGTTTGGGGAGTTTGGAGCTGCGTGGCAGGGGCTGAGGCCGTGAATTACAAGTGTTGTGGGAATTGTGTTTCTGTTTACATCCCCCATCATCCCTGGTGCCGGGCAGTGCAGACCTGGCCTGGCCCAAATTAGGGGCTCACTGCGGTGTCCGATTTGTTGTGTTTTCCATAGTTAGATTGCAGGAAGTTTTTGAGTTGTCACTAAACTCGACACTGGAGAGCTACTGGGCAGAGTGTTGCTTGGCCTCTGCTCTCCCCTGCCAGCCTCTGTGTCCTGCCCAGGATCAGAGACTGCATCAGGCCTGGCTGTCACAGGAGTCGGGGTGTGCAGGTTACTCTGTCTTCAAGCGCTTTGTAGCACTGCGGGGTGAGGCTGTGGTTTGAGGAATAACTTGCTGGGAAGGGGTAGAAGTGATAACACAGACATTTAATTCATTTAATGAGGCTCCTGGCACACTTCTCCAGGTGCTCCCGTGTCAGGTCTTTGGAGATGTTGTGCCTTTGTGACAGAAGCGCTGCGCTAAAGAGGATCCGTGGAGGTAACAATAGGATGTCAAAATGAAGTGAAACAAGGGCAGGGCAATTTTATGGAGATGACATGACAGGAGGAAAGTATGGGGGGAAGAAAAGAGAATTTAAGATGTCAGTACAGATTTACTGAAGGCTTTCCAATGTCAGCTAGAAGAAACGTCAGCACGACTGACTTGGCAGTGTCAAGGTGATGGCAGGATGAAGTCCGATCAGCTTGGGAAGCATCTCGTACTCCAGCTGTGGAGACAAGCTGCTGTCAGTAAAGATGATGTCAGGATGATAATTATTTTGCACATTGTGGTTTAAGTAGGGCATTGTTTCTGTTGAGGTATTTTGAATTTAGCACAAGGTAGGAGAATAGTAATTCAAAGATAAAAGCCTCCAAATGGTGTCTGCTTTCTGTGAGAATGCCAGGAGCTTCCAACCCAGCCTCTGAGCTGCTGCAGTGGAGCTGGCACCCGGCTGCCCTGGGGACTGGGCACTGCCTGCCATGGGTAGAGTCGAGGTGGGCTGAGTTATGGCTCTGCTTGACTTCTGCATAGTACGTGAGGCATATTTTCATTTCTCTCTTCAAACTCTGCCTAGTAAATAGGAGGGCAGAGGAGAAAACTGATGTCAGATGGGAGTGCAGCCATGATTTTAGGCAGGTGGGTTGGAGATATTTGAGGATGAACAGTTGTGATTCACTGTCGCTGATGAACAGACGTGCAGCTGTGTGTGACACTGTGACATAATTGGTGCTGAAACGGCTACACTGTGTTGAAAGTCACTGGGTGTAGATGGCAGAATAAAGTGGCGGTAGAGGCTGTTCCCACCTCTTAGGTTTGTTTTAGGATGCCTGTAGAGTTAAGTGGAGTCTTGAGGAGTAACAAAAAGAAGTATAATGTGTTACTGAAGTGAAAAGTTGGACCCTTAGCTGTTCTGGAGTTGTAGGGTATGGATTTGGGAGTAAATTGTGCCACACAGTAAATAACAAGGCTGGGGTGCACAGCTCGCCATCAGCTCACCCTGCCAGGCTGTCCCCACTCCAGGCACTTCCCAGCATCCAAGTGCTGCCTTGTCTGGCACCCTTTCCAAGAAGGGAATTCCCTGTTAGCTAAATTACCCTCACTCTCTGTGTGTCCTTTATCACAAAACAAACAAACAGGAAAAAAATGTGCTGGAAGAACCAATCTAAGGCCTGGCAATCCGATAATAAATCCCCTGTCTTTCCACACACACTCAGTGCCAGCTGTAGACTAATTAAACTCAATAGTTCACAGGTGTTCCTGGGAATGACTATCGCAAGAGCACTCTCCTCTTTAGGGCTCGTTAACATCTTTTTCAGAGCTCTTTAAATTTCATACACCAGCAACACTGAGCTAAAGCAGGTGAAAGATAGTAGAAAGGGACTTGAGCTATTACAGGCGTGCTCTCAGTGTTAGCACAGGCTGTAGACTCACTCAATTCAACATCTTATTCGTTCTGATGGGTGAATCTCTTGGAGACCACTGTAAGAAGGAAAATTGCTTTCTTAGAAACATTCAGCTTTCTGTAGCCAAATGAAATTCTTGTCTCTGGAGCTCATTATATAACTGTACTCGCTGTCAGGGTGTCCATAGGCTCTACACACACGCAGGGGCTACAGAAGAAGAAAGTCTGTGGCCAAATGAAGCAGATTTAGCCATTTTGTCAAGGCTTCTAAAACCTTCCCAGGGAGAAGCAAACAGAAGGCGAGGCATTCTCCAGCCTTCCCTGCTTATTGAATATTCTGGGCTTTGAGAGATGTAGTCCCAAGTGCTAATATTAGAGCACTGGACTGTCTCTCCATAGGCTGATTTAAGGGGACAGTTGCCATGACAAGTGCTTCCAGTTCCAACCTGCTTCCACTGCCTGCTGCGTACCAAGAGCTCAGATTTCAGTAGATCTCACAGACTCATGCAGTTCTGTGGCTGGACCATTCATTCATCTACCCATCTTCACTCATGTTCCTTTTGCCTGTCTTACAGAATTAAATTTGAATTTCTTGGAGAGCTCTCATAAGAATGGAAAAAAGAAAGGAGGCTTTTAGCGTTGTCTTTCAAGGTTCCCTAAAAGCCTCCTCTTGTGGAACTGGGCCAAATGCCACTTAAGTCTGATGTGCAACTTTCCTTCTTGGAGAAAAGCTCCTTGACCAGAAATATGGTGCCAGACCAGGCAGCCCAGAGAGAGGAACTGGTTTGCCTGGTTAAGATAGTGTTGGTGGGATAAAAGTATTTTTTAATCTAACTTGATGTACCTTATCTCTTGCCTTACTGTCCTGCCTCAGCCACTGCTTTCCAGTGGACTGGGATGGTTCATACGTGGATACACTAGGCAGAAGTGTTTCTGTTTTAGCAGTTACTAATTGAAAGTAATTTCTAGATTTCATAGCTCTTGTTCTCTTGAGCTCTCATGCTTCTGTTTCTTTCTAATGTTATTTTCAATTGTACTTACACTCTTCCCTAGACAAGAAAACCACAGCGATATACCTAAATCTTAAATGGATTTATTGCTGATTTATGCTAAATTGATATCCCTAAATCAAAATAATATTTCTTACATGAGTCAAGTGCACCATTTTAATGAAATAATTTTCTCAATCAATTCTGTTGCATCAGTGCAGTTTTACCCTATCCATAAAATCTTAAGCTGCTACAACTCTTGGTGTGGCTATGAATAGGAAAGAGCCTTCATTCTCCTAAATGCCAGATCTGGGGAAAAAAACCCCTGGTTTCAAATTAGAAAAAATCTATTCAAGTATAGTTTGTTCTAACTATCCTTTTAGTAATTCTTGTCTTTCCTGTGTCACTGCCATGGGTAAGTGTCATAGTGCTGTGCAGAAGGACAGCATTGGGAGCTGATGATGTGTATTTGGGAAACAGGTACAGACTGAAATGCCATTTCAGTTCTCTGGCCTGGCTACCGGAAGCCAAGTGTGGGAGTCTCCCAGTCCAGTGCTCTTCCCACCGAAGTTGCAATGTTAAACACTGCTTAGTTTCCAAACATGCAGAATACCCAGGTCAGGTGAGTCCGAGTGAATTTCCAGAGTCAGTTCTGGATGAATTGTTTGAATTGGGCTTGTCTAAATCTAATCAATTTAGAAAAAGCCTAAAACTCTTTCAGTGTGTTTGCGTTGAGGTGATTTTGTGAACCGAAGTCAGTTTGGTGGAGAGAAACCCATCAGGACAAGTACATATTTTCATAAGGATTTGATTTGTTAGCATTTAATGGCATTATTTTGTGAGTAAAAAAGTAACCCCAAAAAGTGCAGTGCACAAAGCTAAAAGTGTAAAGCAAAGAGTGGGCAGAGTATAAGAAATCCTTTCCTGACCCCAATCCCCTGCATGCCTGGGTATCACTGCTTGTGACATTGATTTGAGGGTATTTAATAAAGAAAAAGACTTCCTAGTTTCTGTGTTGGAGACTCCTCTGTGGCTGGCATCCAAAAGCTTATTTGCACACCAGTTCTGAAGTTAAATAAATTATGTGGCAATTGGTGTAGCACTAAGCTGGAGCACTGATACGAGGGGAAGGGCTTTATGGAAAGCATTGCCTTGGTTGCTTCTCCTCCCTCTTCCAGATGAGGGAATGATTAAAAATGCAGTGGTATTTATCTAATGAGTGTGGAGAACCTGGGATCCCTCCATGTGTGGGTCATTTTTCAGTGGCCAGTGAAACAATTCCCATTGTTTCAAAACTCAAAACTAAATGAGCAGATCTACTGTTGAGAAAAATACCTGTTAATAAAGGCAGCTTTGGTGGCTAGATGATTGGTACACCATCATCAATGGAGCTTTTAAGTTTCTCTTTGGTAAAATATAAAATAGGAGCCTCCATCCCAAACTGGGTGTTTCTTAAGTCTCAATGCATATGCACTTCTTCAGATACTTGTCTGCTTGATAAGTGAGCCCTGTCTGTCTTTGGTAAGAGACTTGCTTTCATCAGATTTTACTAAATGTGTGCTATGTAGTTGTGAAGAAAGATGTCTATGGGTAGGATTTGGGGAAACTTGGATTCTGGTATTAACAGAGCAGCTAAAATGCCCAGATGCAAACTCCAACCAGCTCCATACAGATAGACAAGATTTCCCTGCTCTCCTCTTGCAAGCATATTCTGCAAACTCATCTGAATATAAGTTAGTTTAGGAACC
Source organism: Ifrita kowaldi (assembly GCA_013398055.1). Taxonomy (NCBI): domain Eukaryota; kingdom Metazoa; phylum Chordata; class Aves; order Passeriformes; family Cinclosomatidae; genus Ifrita; species Ifrita kowaldi. Next base: position 148,516 of record VZRS01008108.1, read on the forward strand.
AGTTAATTTATGAAATGCATTAAGCACCACATGACTTAGTACAGTGTCTGAGCTCCTTATCTGTGGAGATGAAAATTGGTGTTAAGGTTGACTCTCTTCAGTAGTAGTTTCAAGATTAGCTCTTACCCCTTAGGAGTTAATAGGAAGTGAGAGATCTATGTCTATTTATGTGATAAAATTAATTCCTGCATAAGATGAGAGTAAAGCCCAAATACTTGGAAGTTTAGTCTCTTGATTTTATTTCTTATGAAACTGAACCCTCCTCCTCTTCTGGATTCAAGGAAATAATATAGTACTGAGATATATAACTTCAGTTGTTTTCTCAAAGGGAAGACTCAAGCTCTTCTTTGAAGGCCAACTTATTTCTGTCTAGCTGTTAAATAAATCCTAGAGCAAATAGCAGTGCAGCACCATATCTAAAGCAATATCCCAGTCTGGACAAGTAAAATGTTAATTTCTGTATCGCTTTATGCTTTTGATTTTGTAGCAAATCAGGTACTTAATGTCAACCCACAATTTTTAAAGTGCCTGATGATTTGGGCGTTGGCAGATTTTGGGTGTGCAGTATAAAGCAAGTGGGTTGGTTGGGTGATCGTGGTTGTGACCCCAAGCCAGCAGCTGTGTTGGTAGTGTATGAGCCCCTTGTCTGTGTTGGGTGCTGTCCCCAGTTCAAGGGGCCCTGGTTGGCAGGGCAGGAAGGGACAGCAGCTCCTGGGGCTGCACCCGAAGGGGGACACCGTCCCAAAGCTCTCCTTGGGCTGGTGCTGCCAGGGAGGGCAGAGCTGCTGACTTGTTTGGATTTGTGTTGTGACTAATGGAAAATAAGCAAAAGGAGAGAAGCAGGGAGGAGGCCTCCCCTGTCTTGACTGTGGGTGTATTTATGTGTGGGAAAAGTGCTGTTTCTTGACAGGTTTTTTTGTTCCTCCACCAAGCAGAGGGCAATACACCTGCTCGGGGTCGCTGTCACGGGTGATTCTGTGTGTGACTGAGCCCACGTCCCTCAGCCACCCCCTCCTCAGCTCTGCATGTGCTCACAGCCCGTGCCCCTTCTGGGAAGTGTCTGGACTCTGTTTTAGCACAAGTATCTATTGCTGCTTCTGATTTTCTCCTAAATGAGACACTAATCAGTTTTTAGCTGCAGCACCAAGAATCAAGTCCTTCACGGATCACCTTGCATAACTTTGACTTTTTTTTTTTCTCATTTGCTCTTTGTGGTTGGGTTTGGTATTTTTTTTTAAGCAATGAAGAATTGATTCAAATTCTCTTAGAACCCAACAGACTTTGAATCATGACATGAAAGAAGAATAATATTTGTTATCTTAGCATTCAGAACACAGCTTAATTCGTAAATGGTATTGACACAATTGGGTAGAAGTTGCTCTGAAGGTGAGCAGGGCTATCACTGAGGTGTGATCGGGTTGCATAAGAAGTGACAATGCAAGTATGCCCAGAAAACTTGTTTTGATGATGATGATGATGATTATTTCTACTACTATTATTAGCTTTGTGTCTGTGGATTAGCAGCAAAACTTTGATAAGCAAAAATCTTCAGCTGCTCTCGCCAGTGAATTCTGGATTCATCCCATTTAGCAGAACCTCAGTAGTACCTTCCTATGGACAAGAGTTGTCATTTCCTTTTCTCCCCTGATGAGTCACTACAAAGGTTTTTGCTTTGTCCTGTCTCACAGGCAGCTGCTCTTCTATTTTGGGAAAACTGTTACTTTGGGGGGTCCTCCTGGATGAAAGGCAGGAAAACTACTATAATTAAATAATAATACTGTGGAGCCCCAAAATACTACGTGTTTTAATGCTGTTGCATAATCTTGGGCTTTCTAGATGCTTTATGCTCCTGTATAATAGCCTCAAACACATGAGAAGGTTGTGAAATAGGAAAAAGGAAATTGCTTGACAATGCTGCATTTTTAAGCTAAAAATACTTAAAGCAATCTTGCCTGAATTCCTCCACAGATTAATTAGGATATTCTTTCAAAAATCTTTAAAGATGCTGGACAAAGAACAGTGTGATGCTCTGTGTCCCAAGTCAAGTGTAAATGGGGGAAAGCATTATACTGTTTTCCCTTTATCCCTGCTCCTTGCTCCCAGTGATGCTGTGGATCTGACCTGCAGGTCAGGATGGCAGCTGGGGATAGTGCACATGAGTCTGCAAGCAGAGAAGGAGTTTGCCTGGCCATGGCTAGTCATGAATTAGTCATCCCCCAACACCTCCAGTTAGCTGAGCTCGTTTCAGCGGGCTCTGGTGTGTTCATTTATTGGTGAATTTGAAGCTGTGATTGCGGCTGACCTCCTGATAGCTGGAAAAGTTCTTCCCTACGTGGTTTCTGTGATGGGGAGGGACGTTGTCAGTCAGTCCTTGGAGCTGGCTGCCCGAAAGAGAACTATGCAGCATGCCTTGTTATGTGGGCATAGAGAAGGGCGAGGGTTCTGTTCTGAACTGGAGCCATTCGTGCTGCTCGGTGGATGGAGATGTTGCTCACCACCCTGCTGGGAGGGACACTGCTCCTGGCACTGCTGAAACATGTTTGCTGTCGGTGTGTGCTGCAGCAGGCACAGTTCCCCTCAAGTGCAGGGAAAAGAGTGTCTCCTGCTGCTGAAATCCCTCATTTTGAAGGGAGGTTACAAGGCAGAAGTTGGAAGCAATCAGTTAAAGCTCCATTTCCACAGTGCCCTTCATGCCAAGCCTCTCAAGGCACTTAAGAAAATACTGGAAGCTGTACAGCACAAAATAGCATTGGCACATTGCTCAAGAAAAACAAACCTCCTGCCTGGATTTGAAAATTGAAAATTTACAAGACTGATTGCTGAGCTTCCAGGCCCAGGAATGGAGTTAGAAAAAGGGCCCTTTTGTGAGATCAGGGCAGTTTAGGGTGTTCTTCAGTGATGGGGATGACCTTTCTATCAGTGCTGATAATTTTTCTGGTAGATTTCTCTGTTTTGCCATCACACCATCTCCTCCTCCTAACCACCCAGGCTGTAGGATTGAATTTCTCTTTCCTGCAACAGCAGCACAGTGAACCTTCTTCGGTTCTTTATTTTTTTCTCTCTCTAGCTTCTGCTAATATGATTCTGATCCTGGAGATAGCAGGTCCAAGCTGAGTTCCCGCTTGCAGCACAGTATCTTGCCTTTTGATATTTTGAAAATGTGGCTCCCCTCCTCCCCAGATTGTAACCAGTGAAAATGTGTCTTTTTATTTTTGTAAAGCAATCTGACAGTCCCTGAAGCCTCATGCTGGATGTATATATTTACAGAAAAAGTTGACTGCCTTGCAAACATCTCCTCTTTGTGCAGCCATGGTATACTGGATCACACTAAGGAGACTTGCTGTGGGATGAGTATGTGAGGTGATCTTTTCATCATAAACCCTTCCAGTCAGAGTGGGCATTGCTGCAGGCAGCATGGATTTCTGATGTGAATGTAGAAAGAAAAGTTACAACTAATAGGAGTTGCTCATAATAATCCTGGTACAGAAATCAATCAAAGTCTGGTAAAAAAAGTTAAACCAGTAAAGATTTTCTGGTTTTACTGCTAAAATTTATTACAGTCTTGTCTCATGGGCTTTAGCCCATTTTATTTTCCTGAAGGGATATGGAGATTTGGGGATTTAATCTTTGGCATTATGGGGGCTCTTGCAGAATCAAGCTAACCATGAGAGAGCTGCTGCTCGTGGTGCAAGCCTGCAGCACATGATCTCAGAGAACTGATTCCTCTCTTCCAGTTTGCAAACGTGTTTTCCTGCCCATGGAGTTGGGGAGCCGGATATAAATCCACAGGCAAGGAGTTGTTCCTGCAGTTGCCTTTTTAAGAATAATCATCTGGGTGTCTGCAGCGGTATTTGGAGAAGTTCTGGGCATGCATTTTCGTTACTGTTGGAGAGCAGGAGAGAAAGGTGTTGGTTTGGGCTGTAGGTTGTCAGGAACAAAAAAGAAAAGCCATCTCTACAAGGGGAAACAGGAGAGATTTAAAAAAGAGCAAAAAGCTAGGAATTGGATGCTGTTGAGTGTGAATGTGTCAGAGAGCAGCTCCACACTGAGAGAGAAGGCAGGAGGTGATGAACCAGTCACGGGGCACTGAGCCTCAGTGGGCCTGGTGTGAGGAAAGGGAAGTTCCTCTGGCACAGGTGGGAATCACCTTCTTTCCTCAGCTGCAAAGACACTTCAGCCATCGCTGTTCAAGGCATGAGAGCAGCCCCCAGGCAAAAGCCAAGGCTGCATCACATGTGCCTTTGAACAAGATAATCACTCCCAAAATAGCCACTTGACCTTCATCTTCTTAAAGCCCTGCCATGAACCTCTGCAGTGGCTGTGGAGCCACTTTTCTCATACGATGAAACAGTGAATAATTAAATCATTTCAGTTTGTGTAAGTCTGATAGGAATTGGAATTGATAAGCATTTCTTTTCTTTTGTTCTTTTCCTTTTTTTTGTTCTTCTTGCAGGGCAAAATGAAATAACAAAACTCATGTGAAACTTTTCTGGAAGTCAAAAGTGTAAGTCTAAAGAAGCAGTACAAGGGGATTAGACCCTTAGGAAGATTAGTGTCTGTTAAACATGATGATCTGGATGTAGCTTCCAGCTCTCAAGGCCCACAAATTGCTGGGCTGTGGACCCTGGGAGAGAGGACCAGGGAAAGGGTTACCTTGAACTCCCTGCCAGTTCTCAGCCAGGGTGACTTAGGGGTTGGAGAATAGGGTCAGGGAAAAGCCTGGCTGCTGGTTAAGCAAGTTGCAAAATTCTGATGTTTCAGCAGACTTCATCTTGTCTAAAATTAGTCTTCATGAACGCCCCCTCTCCCCAGCAGCATGCCCCAGAATCCGTGCATGCTGGTGGCTTCACACAACCCCATCCCCAAACACTGGCCACAAAAATCAGGCATTGCTATGGAAAGGGAGAGGCTGAGCTGAGTCCGCGGGGTGCTGCTGGTGGACGGGTGCTTTGCATAATGGCTGGATCGTGCCACTTGAGAGGAGGGCTTGGCTGGCTGGGGAGGAAACATCTTGTGTGTCCTTCTGTCCCTCCAAAAGTTTGGTTGAAGTGCTGGGCCGCTGGAAGGGCTGGGGCGTGCCAGGAAAGTGTCAGCAAGCCTCATTTTGGCATTTATATATGAGGAGTAAGCACAATCCTTCTACTATTCCAATGAGCTGCTTTTGCCAAGAAAAATCATTTGTAACTCTTTCTTCCTGCTGCAGTGCTTCTCCAGCAGGCCTGGCTTAGATTGCTTTAACCCCTCGAGTGCCAGCAGGCGCTGCAAGCAGAGTGGTGCCTTGTGCACGTCTTGGCAAGTCCTCCCACGTGCCAAGCAGCTCCGCAGCAGACTGAAGCGTTGTCTGGCAGTTAGCTTTTCTTTTTCATCAAGTCTGTTCCTTAGGGCTGCTGCTGCTTTTTTATGTTTTTATTCCTTTCCTGGGGCTGTAGCGGAGGAGGAGGAGGAGGTGGAGGCTTGGGAGGAAGCTGGTTTTCAGAGAGCTGCTAATCTGAGGAAGGAGAGGAAAAATGGAGCAGGGAAATGGTGAAGTGGTTTGACCCTTGCTCTGTTGTGTTGTCCAGCATGATGCTGAATCAACAGCACAGCAAGGCTGCCAGGCTACTGATGTGCTTTTAGAGATTTGCTCACCTGCAAGTTCAAAAGCAGTTCTTCCTCTGTTCTCTCAATAAAGCCTCAAAGAATAGGAGATGCCTGTGCCTTTTTATGATGTACACTTCAGCTGTTGCAGTGTTGCATATATGCGCTTTTACCTTTGATCATCATTTGGAGAGGTTTGCAAGACAGGTTTAGTTGTGTGAGAAATGGATGCACTGTTTGGAATGAGCAATTTCTCCCCCTCTAGGTGCTGGCTGAATTTTATCACCATCCTGTGCTCTGAGCAGAAAGGCTGTTTGTTCCCTTTGTGTGTTGCTTTACAGGAGAGCACTGCCTTTGCCCTTTTGTAGAGACTGGGCAGCTGCTTTGCTGCTTTGCTAAAACCTTGATGAGATTCAGCAATTCTTGTTTCTCTACTTAAGAAGCTGAAAAAGACAGTAACTCCTTTTGTCTGTCTCGTGTGTGTTGGTTTTTTTTTTTTTCAAAGGGAAAGGAAAAGAAGCAAATTATTTTGTTTAAAAAAATAACATTTTAATAATGTAGTAGTCTAACCTTTATGCTAATTGCCCCAGGCTTTTAATGAAGCAGCGTAAAATTAGTCCTGTGAGTCTTCATTAATCAAATATAGGAGCTGATGGTATAGTAATAAGATGCTGTGCTGCCTCTGCTCCCCATGCAATGTTGACATTTGCTTACATTCAGAGTAGAAAGCAACTACTTTTTTTGGTAGCTCATTAAAATAATTAGCCATGTTTGGCTTTTTTAAAAAAAAAAAAATCTTTTCTTAAAAAATCCTTTTAATGAGGAAAGATGAAAACAGACAGGATGGAAAAGTCAAAAGAATCAAATTAAGATAGAAAAACTGACTGCTGGAGGCTTCCTTTGAACGGAAGATTTATGTATGTTAATGGCAGCTGTTGGCAGGAACCTCTGTACAGACACCTTGTTTGTTATTTGCAGAACTTAGAGCAGAAACAAACAACTTCAAGGGTCTTTGTTGATTTGTTTTGTTCCAAATGATTTTCCAAAGGTGCTCTAAGACTCGCTGTGCCTCCTGTCTGTCCCCAAAGTCAGTGCTTGCATGGGAGATGTGCCCGTGCACTGCTACGCTGCCCCTCTCCAGGTGAGTGAGTTCTGCTGTCCTGTGGTGGGTGTGAGCCCAACTCCTCCCTGCAGGCACAGGCTGTGCTCTGACCATGTTCTGCTTAAGCTCTCAGGGTATGCTGGTATTCTGCTGAGTCCTGGGTTCAGAAAAAGTAGTGCTTAAACCCCCTCCTCTCACAACAGACACAACCCCAGTGCTCAGCCCTTACTAGAAGTTTCAGGGTGTTTTGAAAGAGCCAAATCCTGGAGCTCCAGACCAGAATCACATCCACACTGCACTCCCTGGAGGGAGGGGTAGGCATCTGCTCTTACGGTCCCATCTCCACTTCAAAAGCATTTCAAGCAGTATTTTCTGGTCCGTCTGCTGCCTAAGTAGAAACTGCTGTCTGCTATGAAAATGTTTGTGGGAAGAATGGCAACAGAGTATGATTTTTGTGTTTAAGATGCTGGTGTAGCAGCTTTGGGTTTCTACAGGGTAATTATCAAAGCCGCAGTTGGCCGAGCAGAGCCAGGGAAGAGCCAGGATAATGATCCTTGCCGAGGATGTGTCAGCCCCGCGGTGCCCGGCTCTGTGTCAACATGCAGGAGACGGCTCCTCTCGGGAGAGCTCAACTGGCAGCACTGTTAATGTGCCCTCTCAGTTGTCGAGATGATGGCTCTCATTTCAGAGTTCAGGCCTTAGTGGCAGGGCAGGACAGTTGTGATTATGCTGCTCCTGCCGCTGTGGCTGTGTGCACACATTTCCACATGAAGAATGATGGTGGTCCGGTGGGGATGTGGTTCTTGTCTGGGGATCAGGGAGCCTGCACTCAGTTGCTGTGTTTGCCATATGGGATTAGCAGGCCAGCTCTCCATTCCCTTCCATTTTTCTCTTCCTATGCTGCCCCTTCCACAGGCACAGAGTGGAGATGAGGATATCCCTTTCTATTAAAAATGAATTTGGCTATCAGTTGATGATGATTTTGAAATGAACACTCTGATTCCCACTGCTTAGAAATGACTGAGAGTTTAGCAATTCAGTCAGAAAGGAAGTTGGATTCCCCCCCACATACTCCTCCTCCCTATTTCTACCCATGTGCTTGCTTCCAGATAAGTCATATTTCATTTCTGATCTGTTTTCTAGTGTGTTCCATCATCTTTCTCATTGCCAGATTAACAGTTCTTCTCTCCCAGTAAAATCTTTGCATTCCTTCTGTCCAGAGAGCTCAATAAAATTTGTTTGTGTTTTCTGAAAAGCATTAAAGTAGGTAACACAGCACTTTGACAGCCTGTGTTATAGGGACTATGAAGGTGAGGGAGCAATCCATAGCAGGAAAAATGCTCCATTTCCTGCAGTGAAATTCTTTGTAGGAGCCTCAGCAACCTAAAATAGCTGCCTCCAGAGGACTCCCACAAAAGTCTTACCCTTGGATTGTTTCACCTTCCAGCCCTATGCAGCCTCCAGTTTAAAACTTCCTTTTTTTTTCCCCACCAGTGTCATTCTCTTCCCACTCTCTTCACTTTCTCTCGTTAACCAGTTCTGTAAACGCAGATTCCACAATTATTTGTGAAATTTAAAGGAAAAAAATACCTGAAGCTTAGCCACGTGCAGTGGTGCTGTTATTTCACACCCTGCACAGTGGGCAGACAAAATCCAGCGTGTCCCAGGGCTCGGAGCAGGAGGGAAACCTGCAGGGCTGCGAGGGTTCATCCCCACGTGTGGCACTGAAAGCTTTGGCTTGTAGCATGTGAGATCTACCCGAGGAGCAGTCAGGTGTATGCAAAACCTCGCTGATGAGGTGTGGGGTTATATCCCCACTAATTATGGGGTTCTCTCTGATCCTCTGGCTGGGGGGGGCAGATTTGGTGCGGGTCAGATCGGGTCAGCCAGAGGCTCTGCCTGGAATTCCTAGCAGGAGTGAGCTCTCAGGGTTGGTGATGGACAGCCTGGCCAGGGCCGGGCTTTGGCTTTGATTGCCCCACAGTGCGAGATTAAAGCAGGCAGGGACTTTCTGGGGTGGTCACTGAGCTGGCTCTGGGTGCTGTGCACAGGCAGGGGAAGGTGGGCGGGGGGAAGCACTGGAGACAAAGCCTGCAGCATAGGCCTGGCTTAATCCCATCGCTCACACTGAGCTCTTGTGAGATCCTTGGGCAGCACTTAATCTCTGAGCTTTAATTCTGCGTCTGTAGGGTGAGAGTGCACGTGCTTTATCCACACTCTGATGAAGTGCTTAAAGATCAATAGGAACCAGTTCAAGGTATTATGGTTGTTAATGTAAATACGTGGTATATCACAGTATCTTCACCATGTTTATTCCATGGAATATATTTATCCATAAAATTCTGTTATATTTATATACAGCTCCAAACACCCTGGAAGCAGCTAGGTGTTGACAGAACAGCTGCAGTCTTTTACTATGTTCAATAAATACAAATGGATATAAACAGTATCCATCTGTCAGGCTCAGTTAGATGGTTTAAACATAAAGCTATTTTGTTCCTGTAATTGTATTTAGATCTGAAATGATAGAGGTTTGATTTTTCTTTACATAGTGATAAGATACAAATTCCTTTGAATTGCTTTGACTCCTGATTTATTGCAATAAATTAAATAATAATCCATCCTGTCTTGTTTCAGCCCTTCTCCAAGAAAAGAGAGCTCACTGCTGAGGCACTGAAGCATCCTGCTTACGGGAAGCCACCCTTCCCATGCTCGTAAGCACCTGGGCCTGTGACCTCTGTGTTTACAAGATATTTATTGCTGCTTGCACTTTCCACTGCTACACTGTTATCACTTCAGTGCCTTGTAAAATTTGATTGCGTTTAATAAATGTATTCAGCGTTATTGCTGAGCAAGTCCTTGTTCCTTCCCTCACACGCACAAACCCAGACACCTTCATAACCTACATATTTTCTTAGCTACGTATATTATTGCTTGTGTTGTATCAGAGGCAATTTTGGATGCATCTCAATTAGATCATTTTTCTAATTAAATAAGTGCTTGTGGTTGTAACGTGAGCGTGTTTCTGAATACTGAGTGAGTGTGATTCACTGCAGTGATTTTTCCAACTTCTGTGTGATGTTTGCTTTATAAAACTCAGCTTCTGGCACGGAGGCATCTCATTACCTTCCCCATGCTGACCTCTCGAGCTGATGTTAGCCAGATGTGTTCAGCTCCCTCCTTCACCACAGGCTTCCTGTGTGACATCAGGGAGATCATTTGGTCTCACTGTACTGTTTCTCCCTCTGTAAAACAGTAACCAGAACCCTCACCTACTCCTCGGAGCTTTTATGGAGCTTGGGCTATGAACACATGTGGGAGTATTGTGTCAGAGGAATGTCTGAAAACCTTTACCTCTTCCCCTTCACCATCCTGTACCTGAGCATGGGGGCATAGTAAAGCAGATGTTGCTTTTCTCGTGGCAGAGGTGGCTTTTGATTTCTTTGTCTTTTTGTGTCCGAGTGTTTCTCCGTAAGAAAATAGTTTAACCATATAAAAACTCTGTTTTGTGCTCCTAAGGGGGTTTAGGCACCATCTCCTTGGTGTGGCTTCTTATGGGTCTGTTCCCTGCCAAAGCAGAATCTTCACTGCTATCCCATTGCCAGCAAAATAGCACGAGGAAAGGGTGTGCAAACAGCTGCAGGGAAGTGCAGAGTGGTGCTTCTATTACCTTATTGTTTAGCTTCATTTTGTGGGGAATAGCTTCCCAAGTATGAGAAATCAGGGATTGAGATATTAGTTTTGCTTCTGTAAGACTGGTGGAAGCTCATTGGTGTGTCTGGAGCATTTCTGGGTACCCTGTAAGCTGCTGAACAGTGGTGTGTGAGTTAGTGCATCCTCCTGGGTTCTAAGGAACAGGCAAATGGCTGTGAAGTTTCATTGGGGACTAAGTATTTTTATTCTATGTATATAAGGAGGAGAAGGGCTTTTCTGATTGTCAGAAGTGAGAAAAAAATGACAAAGTTTAGAAAGCTAAATCAGGCAAAGAGATTCTTGTATCCTCTTTCATTTCTTCTCTTTAAATGTCCATCTTGTAATGATCACAAACTGCATCACGTGGCTTCTTGCTCTTGATTAATTGTTACTAAAACAAACAGTGGCGTCCACGCAGGCCAGTGTATGGTCCTGGTGTAATTTACTGGCTGTGCAGCTCAGGATGTGTTCAGTTGCAGAAGTCCCTCAGTTCCAGCCCTTTCTGCTGAGCCTCATCACACCAGAGACAGGATCAGCCTCTGGGACATGTGGGAGCCACATCTGTCACCAGAGCAACCTGACATTAAACTTATTATTTTCCTCCCAACAAAGTTAATTGCTCTTGTGTTTTATGGAATTTGCCTGAGTTCTTTGAAGTTAAGTAGCACTGGTTGTAAGCAAATAATAGCTTGAGGTAGTGTCACTAAATAATAAATTTGAGTACTGGTGGAGCAGAAATACAATGAACTGTGCTGTCATTCATGGAGGTTTATCCCCTTGCCAGTCTCAGATGCAGATTTCATCATTGGGCCAATTCAGGTGTCTGCTTTGAAATAATCTTTTTCCCAAAAAGCAGCAGAGTAGCAAAGAATAGGAAAGAACTCCTGTGTGATGGTGCAGTGCAAGCTGCATTAAAGCCTGGCTTTTGTGGGCTTTTGCTTGGATCTAAGTCAGTGCTTCAAACGGTCTCCAAGGATTTCAACAGACAGGTGACAAATGGGGAATGGAGGACCACTGCTAAAATTCACAGATGTGCCCAGGTTACATTTTCTTCATGGAGTCTGGCCCTTAATAATCAAAATTCCATGGACTTTCTGATACACTTGAACATGAAAATTGCATTTGAAAATAGATGATAGGCCCTCTGAAATACTCTCTACTAGTGACTGGCTATTTATTTCTTCCTTTCTCTGAATTTTTTTATACTTTTATAACACAAGAATCTTTTTTGTTTCTTTGGAAGCAAGTGTTTGTTTTTCTTTTCAGGGAATTACTGTAACTGGCAGCATCATTATACAATAGGGGATCTTCCATAACAATAGAGGGAATGTAGAAGATTAACAAGTATCAGTTTGGATAAGGTGTCAAAAACAGAGACTGAAGGAAACAATCACATTTTATAAAATTTCTTCTTGTAGACCAGGATGTAAAATTCAGTGCTCCTGAAATCTCAGTCTGTAATGGATTTTTTTTCCTGATGGCAGTGGGAGGTTTGCACAGAGATCATGACCTTTATGTAACTATGTTCTTATTATTTATTCAGAGCCATCTTGTCACATTCAAAAGGAAAATTTGCTCCTTGTTTGACCAGCACCAATTCTGATCTTTTTCTTCTACTTACTGTCTCCTGCTCTTTGTGTTTTGCTTTGTTTTCTGGGCTAAGCCCCAGCACTCTGCTTCTTCCCTGTCTCTTACCCAGAGGACATCCTCCCCCTCAAAGCCTTCCCCATCTTGTTTGCAATGACAGAGTTCCAGTTACTCGGACTAGTTCCAGTTAGGCCTCCCTGATCCAGCCCAGAGGACAGCCTGGGCATGCCCTGGAGGCAAGGATCTGAAAGCCCCACCAGCAGACACCAGCAGCAGCTACTGCCGAAATGGTTCTGTGGCTGCTCTGGGAGCTCTGTGCCACCACTGCCATCTCCTCAGGGAGAATGGGTGAGTCGAGCCTCCTCTCTGAAGTGTACTCCACATCTTAAGCTGTTTTCAAGGTTTTCACGTCTTCCTGGTTCACATGCTGCATCTGATGATTAAAGAAGGTCTGGTTTCTTGAAAGGTATGAAGGGAACAGGAGTGGGAGATGGAGCCCAGGGCAGTGGAGCCAGATGTGAGTGTGAGGATGTGGAAGCTAGAGACAGACCAGAAAGCTGCCGTGCTCTGGGCTGTGCTGATTTATCTTGCACTTAAAGTAAATATTTCTGAGCAAACCAGAAACTGCTCTCCTATGTGCAAACCAGTGTGCTGTAGCAATTACTGTGAGCAGTGAGCCCTGCCTACCCTGTGCCTGGGCTGGGAGGTAGCAGAGCTCCTGCTCGAGCCTCTCTGCACGGCTGGGTTGCTTCTGCAGTAAAGGCTGGGTGGGATGGGAAGTGTGGGGAGAGTGCAGATGTGTTGCCATTGTTTGTATGCAGCTATTCAGAGTCTTTTCCTACACTTGAGACTGAAACCTGTTTTTCTGGCACTGACCTTATCGAATAAACATTGATTCAAGAGCTGAATGTCCCACTTACATTTTTCTGTTTGACAGCCAACAGAAATGCACAGGCACAGTGTGAGCTCCTTCAAGGAGGCAGAGTGAGAATTTTGTGATTCTTTTTTTCACTTACAGTCTAACTCCACCATTAAATAGCTATTTCTACTGCCCCCCTTTCTCTTGCCCAGGCTTTCATTTTGTCCTTCTTTTCCCTGTCAGGGAATATTTAGGTTTTGGACCTTTAGACTGGCAGCACCAGAAAATTAAGTCGTCATTTTGTCTGCAAAGCTGCCACTGTGTCCCTGGGCACAGGGCAAGCTCCCTGCTAGTGACTTCAGCCTCTGTCTCAGAGGATCTTCCTGCTGCAGGTGTGGGAGGTGATTCACATTCAGTGCCCATCTCTCCCTGTTCTCTTGAGGTGCCAATTATCCAGCATTGTGTCAAGTTAGATCTGGGGGGGTGTATGTAAGGACCACAATTAGCTGGTGCAGGGCTGGAAAGCTGAGGGTACTGACAGTCAGACCTGCCAGCGAGATGAAGTGGGGAAGGACAAAACAATCTGGATGTAATTAGAGTCCTTCCCACCTTCTCCCACAACCCCTTTCAAACACAGAAATGTGTATCTTCCTACAAGGATGAAAAAGTTTGGGCTTTGTCTCCCGTCCTCCACCCCCACTCCTTTCTGTATGTCTGCACTTGTGCTTTCCAGCAGGGAAGAAATGTTCAGTCCCACAGGGAATTGTTCCTGCAGTGTCTCTGGCTCGGAGCGTAGCTGGAGGTGGTGGATCTCCCAAGGGAAATTTCTTCTCGTGAGGTTTATGGCTCACTTTTGCAGATCTCAGGGAGGCTGCTACTGTTCAGGATGGGAGTTGAGAAAGCTGTTGGAAATGCACCTCCTGAAATGTTCTTCATGCACCCCCACTGATTAAAGTATAGCCTACTTTTTCCTGCTTCCCTCATAAAAGATGTGTTGGGTGGAGCTCATCTGTCTAGAGGAAAGGAAGGCAGGGTAGTGGAGACTGGATTCTCTTTCTGTCTGTCTTTTGATCCTCCTGTGTAAGTTGAAGGTTTTAGAAATTATTAAAAGCTTCATGCAGGGTGAATACTTTCAGAGGAGACTGAACCTGCAAAACTAAGTTCCAGCTCTACGGTTCCCTCACAAGCTCAAGGCTGGGATATTAAATCCCATCACACTGATCAACATGGTCAAAAGAGCAAGAGGAGTGTGGAAGTGGGTTGACTTCTGGACATTTTCAAAGCCTTGTTTCAAACTTACCCTTAACAGCTTTTTAGGAGAGCCTCTCAACTGGAGAATGTAATGCTGATTGAAACAGGCTTTCTGTGATGCTGGGGTTTTAGGCACACAATTAGCTTCTCTGCTCTGTAAGTGGCCAAAAAGTAGCTAATACCTGGCATGGTGATGTGGTGTATTTAATCCTCCTGATTAAAAAATGTTATCCTTTCCCTTTAGTCTTTCTGATAGGCAGCAATCAGCTGTCACTCCTTTTTAGCATATCCCACACCTTAAATGAATGCTTCAATTTTGAGAGTAATAAGAACAACTCTGCACTTAAATTGAGTCTGTGGTTTCCAAAGCACTTAAGAAACTCACAGCTAATTCTGCCACTGTGTATTTAACTGTAATTTTACATATCTGGAAACCTATAGACTGATACTAGTAAAGCCTGTAGTCATAAATTGTGCTTTTGATGAAGACTCCGCTCTAAACTGATCAGTCACGTTTTTTTCTAGTAGAATAAATTGATGCTGAGCTGGGAATGAAACTCATTTCATGAGGAGTGTAGTCTTTTATCCCAGTCTCTGAGTGTTACTGTCTTTCCACCCACCAGGTATCACTGGCTCTGTCTCAGTAGCAAACATTAACCCCCAGCAATAGTACAGAGTAGTAGGAGGGAGCTCTTCCATCAGTCGGTTTCCTTGCTTGAGTATGAGCTGCAGCCAGTTTAAACTAACTAGCCATTTCTTGTTACCTGCTTTAAATGTTACATTGCTGAATCCAGCAGCCCTGAAGAACGGGGCCACGTCTCGAGAACCTGCCTGGGCTGCCAATGTTCTTCTGAGCAGCAGGGAGGAAAGAGTCTCTTCCTTCTGAAGCAGCATCAAAAGAGCTGTCGTGTGTGTAATGCCCTGTCTTCCAGCCTGCAGTCTCTGAATGTGAGATTCCCTTTATCATAATACAGTAAATCATCTCCGAAACACACACTTGGGGATGAAGAGGATTATGTTTTCGTTAGTGTCTGATTGCCTTTTTCAGCAATCCTTTCTCGGGCATTAAAGCCGTGGCTCTTTGCAAACACTGTTGTTTTTGGGGCTGTCACAGGGTGGATGGGAAGAAGTCGTGTTGGTTTGTACCTTAAACCTGTTCCATAGCAGCCTGACCGCCTTCGTCGTGACCGTATAAAAGCTGTCACCCTCCAGCGCCTGAAACAGACCTAGAACTGAGCTACGTGGGTGTTCTCACTTAGGAGGGTGTCAAGACATTAAGTTCAAGTCTGTTGTACTTGCTGTGAGTACCTGGGCAGCGTTCTGAAGCTCTGTACTACCGTTTCCCTTCTGTAAATCAGGGACAGAAGGAGCTCCACATTATCAGTTCCTGTAGGCTGGAAAAGGAATCGGAGTTCAGCAAGCTGTGAAATGGGGCTCACCAACCTCTTTGTCTCCACTGACCTCATGCCCAAAGCTCTGGATGGCTGGAGTGACCGTACACATCCCATGTGGTGTGGAGAGCCTCAGGAGAAGTGTGGGAGGAGGAGATGGCCCTTGTTCCCCAGGGAGCATTGGGACAGGTCAGGGCTGCACAAAACCCTCTCTCTGGGCTGCCCTGCTGTCCCGAGCCTCAGCAGCTCGTGCTGGCCCTGTCCTCTGCTGGGATTGATCATCCCACAGCTCTCACACCAGCACTGACCCTGGCTGGTCCACCTCAGACATGGGGAACCTGCTGGTGTCCTGCTGGTCCCACCCCAGGCTGGCTGTGGCTGCTCCTGGTCTTGTGAAATGGGACTGCTGATGCATTTTGTGGGGACTGGCTGATGTGACAGGTTAGAATTATCCAAGGCACTCTTTTATACTGCAGCACATCCTACTTCGATGAGGGCACACCACTAGAGTACAGTGGTTTTCCTGTTGCTATTTATTTGCCTCATCTGCTTTTTGGTCTTTTGGAAATGACCAAGACCTTTGCTGCAGCTGAAGAGGCTAAAATACAATGATCCTAATCAGGAGGACTGGAGCTGTGCTAGTTAGCTGAAGATTTTCGTGTTTTCTCTAAGGTCTTCTCTTTTTAAACAGTTTTCTTCATTGAGGCCCAGGAGTTAGATTAACCATCATCATAGTTTCCCCCAATTAGAGACTGGGGAGAAAGAACTAAGGCAAACTGGTGTTTGCAATTGTGTGCTGAGCAATTACCCTTTGGGACATTGGGGCTGAAGTGGGAGGCAGGGCACAGTGGAGAGAGGCATGCTGCTAAAAATGTCCCTTTAATTGGGCTGCCTGACACACAAGGATTTTGACACTCAAGGGGTTAGACCATCTGGTGTATGGGAGGCCTTGCTTTATAGATGTTTAACTTTTTTTTAAAGTACACTGAAGAAGCATTACTGATTCCCATGTCATGAGGCTGTTAGACATGGAAAGCCTGGTGAAAACACTTGAGCAGAGGCTCTTGAAAGCAGAAAAGTGGTCTCAAGCAGTTTAACTGCTACTTAGAGTGTGCAGTTTGCTGTGGCACGTTCTCCTCCTGCCCCCAATCCAGCTGGGTTTCTGCAGGGAATTATCTTAATGCTCTATGGAAAGACACATAAATAACTAAGCACAAGATTCTGCATAAAGCACATTCTGAATGTGCATGTTTTGCTATATATGTGTGTGTGTGTGACTGTAAATATTTGTGAAATAGCAATATAACCGTGGCATGCACAGTATCGATGAGGAGTTTCAAAACAGATCAGCTTGTGTAGGAGTAGGGCTCTCCTAAGAGTAAGAGTATCCATGAACCAAACTCTTCACTGTTCCTGGAGAAGTCCCATGAAGTGCAGAAGGAGCTGTTTTCCCGTCTTTTAAAGAGATGAAAATTGATACTGTGTCACATGTTTTCTCATCAGAAAGTCTGTTTTCATTTCCAAAAATACACAAGTAGGGCAGAAACTCATTCATACTCAGATTTGGTATACTTTGTCATGGTTGTGTAACTGCTCTTTATGATAAAGTCATGGAATGCCTTGGATTGGAGAGGACCTTAAAGATCATCTCACTCCAGCCCCGCTTCTGCCCCCACTGGGGGATCAGCCCAGGGCACAGGGGGTTTCTGGGTGCCAGCAAGTGGCCAGGGCATGTTGAATTTCTGTCCATCAATACCCTGAGGTTCTTCTCCTCCATCCATGCTCCACCTCCCTATACTGGTGCTTGGGATTGCCCTGGCCCAGGTGCGTGGTTTCCTGGAGGATCTGTTCCGTGATCTTGCCCAGCACAGGGGTGAGACTGACCTGCCTGCACCTCCCCACCTCTTCCTCATTTCCTTTTTTACAAATGGGAGTTCTGTTTCCCCTTTTTCAATCAGGGGAATGTCACTGGACTGCCACAACTTCTTAGATATTATTTATGTGCGTTATTTATTCTTTTTTTCCCCCTAATCAATAGGATTTACAGTGAAGCAATGTGCATGCACACTTAATTATCTTTTGGTATTCTTTGGTTTTGCTTTTGTTTGGCAGGTTGGGTGTTGTTTGTTGGTTTTGGAGTTTTGTTTGTTTGTTTTAATGCAGGAAATGGGACTAGTACCAATTACTGCTGAGAGCAGATAGTCAGCATTCTCGTTTCCTGTGATTTTCACCAAACTGGGAGCTTTGGCTGTGAAAGGGGCAGTGAGGCATCATAGAGAAGAGGAACTTTCTAGAGGGAAAAGAATTTAAGCAGCCGAGTTGCTGGAGCATGCAGAATCTGAGTTAATGGCTGTGTTTTAGGTGTAAGAAACTGTTCAGTGTAATTTTAGAACTGAGCAGCACGTTCATGTGGGTCCAGGAGCGTGTCAGGCTCCTCCATAACCTCCCCTTTCCCTGGCTGCAGTTACACTGTGTGACTTTCCTATGATTATGGTTATTTGTGTCTATGGGATTTACAGTAACAGAACCCTGATCTTTGATGGGATTTCTTAGAGCTATTGCAGTGTGTTTTGAAAAGGAAATAGTTATTTGTGGTGGCCTCAATTTTGATAGCTGAAGGTTTCCTATGGTTGCAGTTATTTAGAAGACTAAGCTTTTGTGTGGTGGTGTGCGACTCCCTGGCTTCGAAGTCTTTTTTGCATCTGGAAGTTAAAGGTGAAATACTCCTGCCTGTCGCTGTTGTGCAGTTCTCCTCCATGCTGTCAACAGGGCGCCTGCTTGCAGTGTTCTTTGTTGCTGCTTTTAAAAAAATTTCAAGGAAGAGGAGAGCAATCATATTTAATAATGCAATTACAATCAAGGGAAGATGTTTATCCTGTAAGATTCCAACTGCTGGAAAAGCCCTGGGGCATTCTGGGAAATGAGATGCAAATATCCAGGATTACCTCTTCCTAAAAATACCAGAATCAAACAACAACAACAACAATCATTGCTCTGAACAGTGTATTAAGTGATTAGTCTGTTATTGCCCACAAGAAGCTTTGGATTCTCCAGCCAAAGGCCCAGTCCAAAGCAAACACAGCGCTGGCAGCGGGAGAGCGGCGCGGGGGCTGTTCCAGGCACCCCGTCCCTGCTGCGCTCTCCGTGCTGCACAAACAGCATTTAACAGAGTTTGGCAGCCACAGCTGAAGCCTTCAGAGGTAAAAGCTCTGAGAAGAAAAGAAACCACATCTCGTTTTTCCCTGTGATCCAAAGGCTCTTGGTTTGGCTGGTGGCAGTTTGTAAATGAAGACACATCTTGGTGATGCTTTTTGATTAAATTCATGTGCAAAGTCTTAACTCCTTCTCTAAGTTGGCTGTGGAAAATATTATTCATGGGGTGAAAGTTCTGAAGAAACTTCAGTTGTGGTGCAGCAGCAGCAATGCATCCTATGCAACATTGGGTGCACCCTGTTTGTTTCTGTTTGCTGGGTACCAAGCAGTGTTAACCCCAATGTCAGTTCTAGGATGACATCAGTTGTATTCTATATTTAAAATAAGATCAAATATTAAACATAACCATTTAAAGAACTAATATGAATTTAATTTCAGTAAAATGTTAGCTGTGAAAATCTCGATGTTGGCTCTCTAGATTTAAGGCTTCGTTGAATCTGAGCTAAATTACAGACCTATGTTGCTGAACTAGGGCCAAAGCATGCTTTTCAGTCAATTAGATAAAACAAAAATAATTTCATATGGTACTGAGGTGAACTTCTGTCTGTCCAAACTGAATTTACACATTTGAATCCACTTCTACTGGAAACAAAGGATTCAAACATCCATTTTCCTCTAAGTGCTCATTAATGAGGGCATGATCACAGTACTTTCCGTTTTATATTCTGGGATTCAAGTAGAGAGA
Organism: Ifrita kowaldi; assembly: GCA_013398055.1. Classification (NCBI taxonomy): domain Eukaryota; kingdom Metazoa; phylum Chordata; class Aves; order Passeriformes; family Cinclosomatidae; genus Ifrita; species Ifrita kowaldi. Next base: position 167,874 of record VZRS01008108.1, read on the forward strand.
TTAAAGATTATTTGGAATTATTCTTTCTTAAAATTTAAAATACATATTTGAAGATGTTCTAATGGTATTCTTATACTAAATTGCTACGATTTTTTGGAGATTACTTCAGAAGATCATGGTCCTTAGTTTCCATAAGCTCCTTTTTGGGGGTAGTGATTCACACAATCTTACTTAGTTCAAGTCCATTCCCTAGGAGAAGCTGCCCTTGGCAGGTTTGCTGTGCTGTCACAGGGGAGAACAGGAGGTGTCTCTGTCTCGTGTGTCACTCACTGGCTCTGTTGCCTTTCACTCGCTCCGCCGCGCGTTGTGTGGGGAGGGCAGCGGCTCGGGTGGGGGCTGCTGGCAGCAGCTCTGGTCCCATTCCTCGGGGCCTTTGGAGTGCTCGGTGTTGTGCAGGGACATGTGGCTGTCCCCTCACTCACCCGTGGGAGTGCTGTACCCATCCATGCTTCAGCCCCTCCCGTGGCTGAGCCCACGGCACTGAGGGAGTGTGAGAGCAGGAAACCGCTCAGGCCAGCCTGCTGCTCCAGGGACATGCTCACACATCTCTGTGTCATCACAGCCTCTTGTTTCCTTACTGTCAAAAATCCACAAAGTTAAGGAGGCCGATTTAAGGTCTCTGGCTACCACAGGGTGATACTGTGGGATCATTTTGTAGCTTGTGTCTGCTGGCTGAAGGACCCCTGTGAGGACAGCGTCCCATTGTGGGAGACAGTGTCCACGTGCCTTGAGGAAGTAGAGGCCTCAAATGCATGATGGGCAGGTGCAGCAGCAGAAAGGGTCAATTTTATGGCAGGAGTTATTAGCATCCATCACATTCCACAAAATGAAGTATGCAAATGGCATGTAAACTCAGTTAATATATCTGTGTTTGTGTGTATGTGACTGTTCTCTGGATATGAGAGCATTGATCATGGCTGTTGTTTGCAGCAGGGCAGAGCAATGTGCACTGCAATGGCAAAAGAGCTGGGGAACTCTAACAGAAAGTGAAGTAATAAGACAATAAGAGACAAAAAGCAATAAGAAGTTCAGACATCACTGTATGTCTGGAAGGGGCCATGACCTGAATGTGGTACAGAACACATCATGGTGAGGTTTTCCCCTCTCAGCACCAGGGAACCCTCCTGTTTCCTTCATCCGAACTGTCCTGGGGAAGAAAAGGACACTTTCTTCCTTAGGACATCAAGCCTTCAGAAATATTTGCAGGTTTTCCATCACTTAAATAGCTTATGTACCAGAGAGTCTCCACACACCTGCAAACAAGGCCACTGGTTTGTACTTCAGCCTCTGCAGTTCAGCTGTGACTATGGGGCAGAATTTGGTTCTTGAGTTAACAACCACAATCAACCCCTGCCTTTAGGCACCTGCTCCTGGTGCAAGGGAGGGAAAACCCTGAACTTCAAACTTAACATTGCATACAACATCCTGCAATGTGCAGTCAGTCAGAGTTCCTTCACCGTGGGATGGATGGCAACACAGAAATCAAAGAGCCCAAGCTGGAATGGAGCAGGGGAAAGCCAAGTGTTTCCCTGCCTGCTCCCACTGAGCCTGGTGCCACAGGCAGGGAGAAGCACTGACAGGGCAATGAGGCGGGAGCTGCCTGTTCCAGGAGCCTTTTCCCAGCCCTGGAGATCTCAATCTGAGCAGAGTATAAATATTTCCCCTGGACCATGCTGCTTGTAGACTTGTCACGAGTTGGTTTTCCAACTGCAGCAGGATTAGGGAGTGAGGACAGAAGGGGTGGAAAAAAGCTTGCATAAATATTTTCTGACACTTGGTTTAAACATGCAGACGAAGTCAATCTTGTCGATATTCCCATTGAGATCTTTGTGCAACTGAGGCTTAGGGAAGAGCTTTCCTTGCCACATGGTGCTGACTTAAAACTACAGTAGTTTATGTATTAAAGAGGAAGAGATTTGGAGGTAAAAGCCAGGTGATCACTCTGTGTGGCGCAGGATGGATCATGGCCAAGACTAATCTTCATTTTTACCACTAGCATGATCAAAGAGGGATTAAAAAACCCCAGCTGTCTCTGGGGTCTGTCTCTGGCCAGGCAAGAGGGGGCCATGACTTGCTTATTCCTGGTGTCAGAAGCCAGCACCTGCTCTGCCAAGTTCAGTCACCCAAGGGGCTTCCTTCGGGGAGCCAGCAGTGCAGAGCTGCTCTGTGGCAGGGGCTGAGTAGACGAATTGGTCTGTTTGATGGGTTTGAACTGGGTGGGGACAGGGAATTTAAATCTTGATCACTGCATGCACTGTAGTAAGGACAAGGCAGCTGTGCTTTCTGCTGTTGTTGCTGGGCTGCCTTTGGAACTGTGTAGAAAAGATCTTGAGTTTTATGTTACTAAAAGAAAGAGCAGGAGGGAGGAATTCTACCAGTTGAGCTGTGTTTTATTAGCTGCTAGCAGTGGGCACGGGATCTGTGTTATGTAGCTGTTCCAATTCCTTCCAGGAGAGGTTACGTGTGCCTGCATGGTTGGTAAACTGAGATTAATTTATTCTATGGCCTTGGCAGCCTCTGGTGAACTGCATTGCTATAGGGAGTTATGGGGGAGAGTATCAGATGTCAAACTCACTTCGGTCTGACAAGGCAAAGAGTTTTGGGGTTGTTTAAAACCCTTCTCACTTTGTTTGATACTTGGGCTCTTACTCGAGTTTGTTTGGAAGTGTGAGCACAATTCTGCCCTCTGGGTGCGTGTAGGCAGTGGGAGGGTTCCTTTGTCCATACAAAGACAGGTTACTGCAGACATCCACTTGCTTTTAACAAGGGACTTTGCCTCCCTTGTCTGAAGGGTGTCAGAGGCTGGCAATGCAGATAGCCAGCTTCTGAGTCACAGGAATATGCAAAAAGGGACCTTGTTGATGTACTGACCTTTGGATAATTATCTTGATTTGTTGGCATATGACTTATTAGTCAAGGAAAGGCTGTTGTTTAAAGCAAACCAATGAGGAAGACAAATAGAGGGCAGTCCAGTTCTCATCTTTTGTTAGAGCAAGAGCAAGAGTCCAGCCTTAAAAGCAAAACCCTTTAGAGTGGCTCAGCTGTGGATCGAAAAAAGGGAGCAATCTCAGTAGGTATTGACCCAGCAAAGTACTGGGGCTGTTCTGCAGTCTGGAATGCACATGTGTCACTACAAAAATGCACAGATCCAAGCTGCTGAGTTTGGGTGTAGAACTGAGTTTTTCCCTCGGCTGAGGTTCAGATTGCCTTGACTTTTCTTTCTGACTCATTTGAACCATAAGTGTGTGCAAATGCTTGTGACTTCCACACTGCTGCTGGTGCTTTATTAGGTAAAGGGCTTACCCTGCTCCAGAGCAAGGAAATTGTTGTTGCTCTTGGTTGGAACAGTCTGGGGTTCTCAGATGCGTGGGATACAATGGCACTGTCACGTTTGCTGCCTGCCCAGGGTCTCTCCCTGGTATCCTTTGTTATAGTTGCATAAATACTTTTCCCATTAAAGGAATTAATGCTTGCCTCATCAGCATTTAGAGCCAGGAATAAATGAAATACAGCCTTTTGCATTAAGTAGCATTCTGGGTTATGGTGGAGCGTAAAAAGCCCATCCCCTATTCCATCAGGGAAAAAGAGAGCCTGCTTGTCCAGTTTGGCTGAATGACTCTATGGATATGTCCCTAAACCTGAAAATTGGCATTAGAGCTCCAATCTTTCTAGATTATGCATTTATGTATCAGTGTTTGTCCTTGCAATGTCAGTGCAGCCACATGTATCCCAGTGGTGAAATTTAGGCAGATACTTTGGCCTGCTGTGATCCCACTGCAGGTCCTGGGTGTCCTGAGTGGGAGAAGTGGTGGTCAGAGGTGCCTTCTGCAAATCCCTGGACAAGTGTCCACAGCAAAGCCAAGAACCTCCAGCACTTTTCCATGCACTGCTTTGCTTTTTAAGTGCCTCTATACAAGTGTTGAGCTCACTGTTAAAGAGTTATGATGTGAGATCCAGGCTCTTAGGATCTGTTCCTATTTAATTCTGATCTTCCCTCAGCATTTGTTGCCCAGAGAAGCTGTGGCTGCCCCTGGATCCCTGAAAGTGTCCAGGGCCAGGTGGACGGGGCTTGGAGCAACCTGGGATAGTGGAAGGTGTCCCTGCCCATGGCAGGGGTGGAATGGGATGACCTTTAAATCACTGGATGTTCACCTCCTCTGGAAATGCTGGAGGTTATTTTCCAGAGTATAATTTGGAAGCAACTCCAGTACTGGTAGACGGTATCAAACAGGTGTAACTGGGAAGAATTTAGCCCTAAGGTAATAGAAAATTTGTCCTCTTGCATGTTCTTCAACTCCACTTGTGAAAGCTGCAGAGCAGTTTGGAATAATATCCACTTCCATTATTTAGCTGCATAAAATACCTTGAAGGCAAATAGCACATCTATAAATTAAGCTTCTGAAGTGTTGGTCAGGTTACTCGGGGAGTTTTTGACAGTGAGATTATTGACGGTGTAAAGTGATAGTTCTGCTCTTGAAAAGCTCATTCTCCCAACACAAATCACAGCACTGCCAGGATTTATTGAACTGCCTGATGGAGAGGTACCGTACAAGCCTCTATTAGTCCCTTTCCTCAGCTTTGCCATCAGGAGGCTTTAAATAATTGTATTTGAAAGAAATGTCAGAGTGACAGAATTGGGTGCAGAAGGCCATAGATATTCCCTCTCCACTCCACCCCACCCCTGTTCTTTCTCTTACACTCTCTTTTGCTCTCTCTATTATTTGATAATTTCAGAAGGAGAGGGCTTCCCCAGCTGCATAATTGGAAGGTTTCAAGACATTGTGTCTGCTGCTTTAGGCAAAGCCTTGGTAATGCTGCAGAAGTGAGAAGCTTCCCAGCTTCACACCGTCCTGCAGAACTGTTTAGACAGCCAGGGATGCTCCTGCCAGGGCTGGGGCTGCCACGGAGGGTGGCAGGAGCAACTGTGAATAGAGCGAAATGCATAGTGGTGGCACTGTGGGGATCGACAGCCTCGGGGAACAGAGGGGCAGCCCCTGGGAGGCAGCTGGGAAGGCAGAGGCTGCTCACCAGTCCCTCTTGTAACTGGCTTGTGGTGAAGCCTTCATATGAGAGGAAAGGCAGCCGGTGTGCAGGGGCACATGGAACAGGAGGTGTTGTGCCCTTGAAAACAAAGGACACTGAGTTCATGGGATCACGATGTTTTCAGTTGCAGCAGAGCTCTGCAGGTCCTCTGGTCCCATGAGCAGGACTCAGCCACCTGTCACAGCCTGGTCTGCCAAGACCCCAAAATCCCCAAGGATAGATCCTCCCTGAGGGCCTCTGAGCTGGTGGACCTGAGAGGAGAATGCAGGTGCCCTTGTTCTCCCAGCTCTGTGCTTCTCCAGGCGCATTCCCAGGACACGTGTACGGTGCCCACAGTGCGGACACTGCACCCCGGCACCTCCGGCTGCCTGTGCTGAGCTCGGGGGCTGTTCAGTGCATTGCTGGGAGGGACAAATGCCTCACTGCAGCTCCTGCCCAGAGTGCCCTGGCTCTGTGTGAGGGGCTCTGGCTGAGCTGGGACTGCCCTGGGTCTGTGTGAGGGGCTCTGGCTGAGCTGGGTCTGTGTGAGGGGCTCTGGCTGAGCTGGGACTGCCCTGGGTCTGTGTGAGGGGCTCTGGCTGAGCTGGGTCTGTGTGAGGGGCTCTGGCTGAGCTGGGACTGCCCTGGGTCTGTGTGAGGGGCTCTGGCTGAGCTGGGTCTGTGTGAGGGGCTCTGGCTGAGCTGGGACTGCCCTGGGTCTGTGTGAGGGGCTCTGGCTGAGCTGGGTCTGTGTGAGGGGCTCTGGCTGAGCTGGGACTGCCCTGGGTCTGTGTGAGGGGCTCTGGCTGAGCTGGGTCTGTGTGAGGGGCTCTGGCTGAGCTGGGACTGCCCTGGGTCTGTGTGAGGGGCTCTGGCTGAGCTGGGTCTGTGTGAGGGGCTCTGGCTGAGCTGGGACTGCCCTGGGTCTGTGTGAGGGGCTCTGGCTGAGCTGGGTCTGTGTGAGGGGCTCTGGCTGAGCTGGGACTGCCCTGGGTCTGTGTGAGGGGCTCTGGCTGAGCTGGGTCTGTGTGAGGGGCTCTGGCTGAGCTGGGACTGCCCTGGGTCTGTGTGAGGGGCTCTGGCTGAGCTGGGTCTGTCTGAGGGGCCCTGGCTGAGCTGGGACTGCCCTGGGTCTGTGTGAGGGGCTCTGGCTGAGCTGGGAGTGCTGTGGGTCTGTCCGAGGGACTCTGGCTGAGCTGGGTCTGTGTGAGGGGCTCTGGCTGAGCTGCCTTGTTCCAGCTGGGTTTTAGTTGTGTGCAGGAGAAATTGAGGTTAATGGTGTTGGATAAACAGCATCCCAGCCTTTAGTGTGACCCAAGTGACAGTAGGGTCAGCAGGGCTTTATCCTCGGCCTTTCTTTGTCCTTCACAACGTTGGTATCACACTGGCCTGTCCCATTAACAGGCCAGTGGGGCTGAACTGGCCACCGCAGTGAGGATCCTGCCCCACTACAGCACTGCTGTATTAAATGCATTTAAGCACAAAGGCTATAATTGATCCTCAAGGATGTGAAACTGGGCTTTTAAGTTAATTTTCATGGCATTTTGCTGCCCACTCTGCACTGTCTTTTAGAAAATTTTGTCACAGTCCACTGTTTAAGGATTCCTTTATTTCTCTATGGTCTGTCATATACCTGAACTGTTCCTTTCCCTGGACACAAATTAAGGGGGCTACCAAATAGTAGTTCTGCTGCAACCTTGAAGGTGTCTGTGAAGCCTTTAAGTTAATTATCTCAAGGTAACCAAGGTTCACAACTTGCTGCAGGTGGGGGAACCTGGTTTCCTGCAGCTGGCAGCATGTTGTCCTGCATATTTGGAGAAACAGCTGAGTTCCCTGTCTGCTAGTGCTTTGACTATGCAATTCATACAGAGGCTACTGAAGTCAGGAGATAATAGATTGTATTTGTAACACCCACATATGGACTCTCGTGTGTCACAGCAAGAATGATGGCTCTCAGGGTTTGAACATGAGTGTGTTTGGAGAAAAGGATCTCTAATTTATTGTAAGCAGACAGAGAAGAGAAGAAAGAGGCATCTTTTCTTGCCTCTTGTGAAGTCATTTGGAACTAAATGGACACACAAACATAATAAAACAGACTTGTAGCTTTTAGAAGAGAGAAAACTCAAAGAGTTACGATTTTTACAATAAAAATCTGTAGAAAATAAGAATCATGACCTTGTTTTTACAAATTCTCTTACAAAGGTGAGCTGCAGCTGCATGTTCCCCTGCCATAGGCTGGCTCTTGTGTCCTACAACGTTAAGGATCTATTTGTGCTATTCTGCCAGATTGTTCCAAAAAGCTGCCTATTACAGCAAATGGAAAAAACCCCAAGGTGTAAGGTACCTCAGTCCTTTCCAGGGTGTAGGGAAGAAATTACTCCTTTTCATTTTCCATTTTTTCAATGAAATTGGCCCTTCAGAGGATGTGGTATTTCAGAGGGTTGACTCCTGTAGTAATTGGGAGAATTTCTTCTTGCCATCAGCCCCCCTGGTTAGATGTAGCTTTGAAGAAGAGATCTCTGGTCCCGAATGAGGAAATAGCATTCCTTTTCCTTCCCTTCAGTCCCACTTTCTCATACCCCATCCTGGTGTGAATTGCAGGCTGGTTTCAGTTGCAGAACATACCTGATAAGATTTGGACTCTGAAGTGTTTCTCCCGTAGCTTCTTCACTGTCGCAGGCAGCCCCGAGCCTGCGAGCACATGGTTTGTAAGCCTATTAGCAGCTTCCCGGGGTGTAATACGATTAGTCAGCACTGACTCATTTGTTTCATGGAGGCAAATGGAGGAGGTTCAGGGATTTGTTTATTTGGATGTACCAATTTGTTGCACAGTCTAACTTGTTTCAGAAAAGGCAGTTCCTGCTCTTCAGCTGGCTTCCCCTTTGCTGGGAGACTGCAGCCTGCATTTGCAAAATCCTGCTTTCCACCAGCATTATCCAGCTTGCCTCTGCAAAGGAAATAATGTTAAATGGAGCTTTTTATTGAATACAAACCTTTTCCATATAACTCCAGAGAGTTAAATGTGGCACAGAATGTAAATTCTGAACCGTTCTCCATAGGATGCCCTTCTCACTTCCATCTTGAGGTAATTATGTCAAAATACATGCCACTGCTCCCATGGACTGGTGATCCAGCTAGTACTTAGTGTCTGAATTAATGTTTGGAATTGTTGCTGCTTTCTTTGTAACAGAGACGAGAACCCAGCTGGTTTGGGTTATTGGTAATGGATTCCAGTGCTCTGAAATCATTCACTCAAATCCAGCTCCAGTCTGTAGTAACCCAAAGTAATTATTATTTGATTGCTACCCGGTGATGTAAACTGAGCTGGTCATCCCAGCCTGGCTGGACAGATGTCCAAGTTAAACAGCACCAGCTTAACTACTGCCAGTGGCTCTTTGAAAGTCTGTAAAGGATATTGCTGAAGACACTTAGATAAATTGGGTTGGGAGTTTTTCTTGCTTGTTGTTTGAGTGGAGAAAGAAATCCAGAATGGAAAGCCAGTAGAGCCTCTGAGGACTCTTACCTGAAAATGGATTTCTCTGGGATCACGGTTGAGGAGTGCAGAGTGGGAGGGAAAAGCTTCTTGTCTCTCTTCTGTCTTGTGTCCTGTGCTGGGGCAGAGTGTCTCTGAGGCAGTGTGGTGATGTGACAGCAGTGTGGGCTTGTGGATGGGCATGAACAGGTTTTTGCATTTTAACTCTCTGGGGGTCTGTGTGTATGCTGTCTTGGAAGCTGTTTCTGTATTTAGCCTGGAAGCCTTTAAAAAGGGGAGTTTAAAAACCACCATACTTTTAAGTAATTTGTAGTGGGTTTGCTCCATTTTTTTTATTACTTTTGATAACACAACTACTAGCTGTGGGAGTGTGGCAGCAAGAAATTTTGGCCTTGCAGGGGCCAGCAAAAGGCCTTTAGAATGTCTGAAAACTCATTTGTGTTCTCCACGCAAAACACTATGTAGATGCATCATAAATGGTCACATAACTTTCATGGTGCTCTTCTGGAGTACATTTCACCCTGAATTTCCTTCAGAGATGAGAAGCTTTGCTATCTCCTCCTAGCTCTCCACCAGCTGAGCAGGGCAGGTTCTGCTCTGTCTGGCTCTGGTGCATTGCCCCGATGGTGTGGGCAGGCGAGATGTGAATGTGTGACTGCACTGCCTGCAGATCTATTCATCACATGTGAGCATTGCCATCCCCTGACAAAAGCAATACGAAATGAATGCGTTTGTGGCACATCTTTCATCACATAGCTGGGAGATACCAAATCTCTTGACCTTTTTAGCAGTCTTTTGAGGCAGAGGGAGATGTGGTTTACTTGACGTGAAGGTTCTTTTCCTGCTGCTGGAAGAGAAATGCTATTGTCAGCTGAACTTTTGGCTGTGACTGAAGGTCTTCCTTTACTGTCTTTTATCTCTGAGGCTTGGCTCTTGGCCATGCAATTGCACTCCCTTTGCTTGCTCTGACTCTTGTTGTCCTCTTTGGATTGTCAGAAATTGAGCCAAAGCCACTTCTCTATTCCTTGTGCTGGAGTTGAGGTTGTGAAGTGGCTCAAGAGCTCTTGCAGGTCAGCTGTTTCTCAGGGCCTGTAGTGCCCATTCATGGGCACTCAGGTGAGTGGTCACCTACATCTCCTGGCCTGGGGACAGCCCTAAGTGTCCTCTCCCTCACACCAGACCCTGCAGCTGCCCTTCACAGGGAGGTAGAGGCTGTGGAGAACCCTCATGGCAGTTGGATACAGTCATTGGTGCTTGCTGCATTAGCTGGTAATACATGGTGAAAATAATGCTGAAGTGTTTGTGTGAGAGGTGGTGCAGACCTTCAGGGCATTTCTCTGTGGACTGTAGGGTATAAAAGGGTGTGAAGAAAGACTGCTTCAGAAAGTACCATACACTGATGCATTTCTCCCTCACAGAAGGAATTTTATGTTCCAAAGGAAACAAAACTTCAAATGAATTGTCTTGGCTTGATTGGTTGATTTGCTGTTGTGAATTCAGCTGGCGTTACACTCCACTTGAAATTTCCAGTTGCATTAAAGCAAATTGGTGATGTTAGTACTAGAATTCAGGCTTGAAGTTTCTACATGCATTAGTATAAACTTCTAACGACCATGTGGTCATTCAGAAAAATCTCAGCAGTGAGCAGCATATGAGTCAACGAGCCTGTGAGGGAGGAGTAAAATTCAAGTATTTTGTTCCCAGACCAGTGATCTCTGCTACTGAAATGGGATCTCAGTTCCTTGACCCTGAAAAAGGCAGCAACAACAGGAGAAATAACTGCTGTAAACAGCTCTATAATGAAACCTCTCAGACAGCCTGTCAGCATGTGCTGATCTTTTGCCTTCACTTGCTGCTATGGCAAATTAGGTTGACCTTTCCTTGGTAGCATCTTAAAAAAAAAAAGGAAAAAAAAAAGGTGCTAGGATTTAAAAAAGAGCCTAAGGGAATTAGGTGTACCCAGTGCTTATTGAAATTCAGCTGAAGTTGGGCATTTAACTCTCATAGCTGCCTTTCAGAATCCCACCCTCTCTAAATTATACCCTGCCCTAGAGGTGGTGAGAGTACCTAGGGCTGTAATTTAGCCAAATTATGAGATATACTTGACAAGTCAGAATTGATACTTTCCACAAGTTAGATTAGAGAGGCACTGGCATGAGAATTAACAGCAAGAGCTGGTAAATAAAGTTTGAGGAATTGCTAATCTCTGCGTTATGCCTCTCTCCAGAAATGACTGGGCCCAGGGCAGCCCTGGGCGGTGATTGAGAGCCCTGCCAGGGGCCCCTCCATCACACCACGCAGTTCTTATCTGGCAGTCGCAGGTTCCCAAGGTCTCAGTCCATCCTGCCTTCGATTTTCCAGCTGTCATGTATCTTTGCACAGTTTACCAGATGATTTCTGTCAGCCTCCTCGCCGGTCTGTGGTGGCTTTGCAGTGTTACCTGAGACAGGACTCAGATGGAAACAGCCAGACCAGCAGCAGGGCTCGAGGCTGTTGTGTTGGGTACCAACAGCATTTATCCCCTGTGTTTTTAGAGTGCACCCTGCCACGGCCTTTAGAGGAGGATGTTACTCTGCAGTGATGGAACATTTCCCCTGAGGCAGCTGTAATTAGGACTGATGAGCATCCTTGGGGTCCCGCCTGGCTCTCATTTAAATCAGCAGGAGCAGAGCTGATCCCCTTCAAACAGAGCTGCATTTGTGCTGCAGCACAGTGATGGATTTGGTTGTTTTCCCTTTCCTTAACGACAAAGGAGGAGCGAGAAAGATAATGTTGTGGTGAGGGGAGGGGTATTTGTCTTGGAACAATGATGAAGATAAAGATGGACAAGCAGGGCAATTTGTGAGTTTTATCCTCTATCCCACTTAATGGGCTGCAGTTATATAAAGAAATGGAGATCTCAGTTAATCTTTATACTGTGTCCTTGTTTAGGAACACAGTTACTTCAAATTAAATTAGCCTTTTGCCTCTTGCTGGAAATGATAGGGTTTCTCTGGCATCCTTGTTTATTTTTCATTGATCTAGAGAAAAAGAATTTCTCTCTCTTTTCCCCTGGGACGTTAAAAATAAAGGGATCACCTTTCTGTTTTCAGCTGCCATGGCCTAAAAAATATAGAAATGAGGAATAAATTCACCATGATTTGAAGAAATCCTCTTCAAAAAACCAATGGGGAACATGACAGAGTTAGAGAGACCTCTCCCTCAGAAGAAGAGTAATATATATTTTATTCTCTTATTAATATTTCATTGGCAAGAAGGTCAAAATCTACATTTAAATGGAAATATTTAAAAAGCAGAAGCATAATATTTGACTATCTGGAGCTTTTATGGGTTAGAGAAAACCAGAGGCTTGAACACATTGGTTCAAAATTCATGGGGTGGGCTGGGAATTCCTTGTGTAATTTATACAGCAAAGGAATCCTCCATTTGCCTTCATCGACACCTCTGATAAAGGGTTTATGTTCCTAATACAAAGCTCCATTTTAATTTAAAAATCCTTTTAAGTATGTCATGTCAGCTCGAGTCCTTTAGATGAGATAGTCTGTCAGTGCTCAGAATATTATCTGGGCAGATAGAGCAATCCATGAATTGTGAGGATGCAGGGTCATTTCTCCCAGGGCCGGGCAGATGCAGAGCTGCTGTGTGGTGTCAGCAGGGCCTGGGGCTTGGGGGAACCTGTCCTCAAAACATGAGGGACTGGGGGTCACAGCCCTGCCTCCTGTCCTGGCTGGGCTTTGGGGAGCCTGTCCTCAAAGCGTGAGGGACTGGGGGTCACAGCCCTGCCTCCTGTCCTGGCTGGGCTTTGGGGAGCCTGCCCTCAAAATGTGAGGGACTGGGGGTCACAGCCCTGCCTCCTGTCCTGGCTGGGCTTTGGGGAGCCTGCCCTCAAAACATGAGGGACTGGGGGTCACAGCCCTGCCTCCTGTCCTGGCTGGGCTTTGGGGAGCCTGCCCTCAAAATGTGAGGGACTGGGGGTCACAGCCCTGCCTCCTGTCCTGGCTGGGCTTTGGGGAGCCTGCCCTCAAAATGTGAGGGACTGGGGGTCACAGCCCTGCATCCTGTCCCAGCTGGAGTCGTGGTCTCCCATCACAGCACCTACTGCAGATCCCATCTGGGTGACACTGAGAGTGCAGCCCGTCTGCACGGGGAGGATCCTGTAGATCACTTCAGTCCGGATGTGAAGTGGCTTGGGCAGCTCCTGCCTTATGCTTGGGCTCATCTCAAACACATTCGTTTTCCAGTCCCAGTAGTTCTGGGTTTTAACATCAGTCAAGGGTTGAGATTCCCAGGCTGTGGCAGTTGTGCCACCAACCTCTGGTATGCTAACTCCAAACAGCATGAGAAAAGGAAATAGAAAGCCCAGTAGGCTGTGTTTTCCTGATCAATTGGAAGAGATTGAATTTATCTTCTGCCCAGCAGAGAACTGCTCATGCCCATGCCCTGCATTCATCCAAGAGGAGAGTCCAACATCTTTGTCGGTGACAAGGACAGTGGGATCTAGGACACCCTCAGCAAATGTGCTGATGACACCGAGCTGTGTGTTGCAGTCACACCCTGGAGGGAAGGGATGGATCCAGAGGGACCTGGACAGGCTGGAGAGGTGGAACTGTGTGAACTTCATGGAGTTCAACAGAGCCAAGTGCAGGGTCCTGCACTTGGGTTGGGACAATCCCAGACACACCCACAGGCTGGGCAGAGGAGTGATTGAGAGCAGCCCTGGGAGAAGGGCTTGGGGGTGATAGGTGATGGAAAACCTCACCATGAGCTGGCAGTGAGTGATCCCAGCCTGGAAACCAACAGAGTGATCCCAGCCTGGAAACCAACAGAGTCCGGGCTGCATGCAAAGGAGCGTGGCCAGCAGGTCGAGGGAGCAGAGGTCGATTCTCCCCCTCTGCTCTGCTCTTGTGGGAGCCCAGCTGGAGTCCTGCACACAGTTCTGGTATCTCCAACATAAAATACACATGGAAGTGTTGGAGCAAGTCCAGAGGAGGCCAGGAAGTTGATCAAAGGACTGGAGCACCTTCCCTATGGAGACAGGCTGAGAGAGCTGGGGCTGTTCAGCCTGGAGAAGAGAAGGTTGTGTGGAGACCTCANAAGGACTGGAGCACCTCCCCTATGGAGACAGGCTGAGAGAGCTGGGGCTGTTCAGCCTGGAGAAGAGAAGGTTGTGTGGAGACCTCACAGCACCTTCCAGGGCCTGAAGGGGCTCCAGGGAAGCCAGAGAGAGACTTTGCATCATGAACTGGAGTGCCAGGACAAGGGGGAATGGGTACAAATGGAAAGAGGGGAAATTTAGGTCAGATATCAGGAAGAAATTTTTCACTCTGAGGTTGCTGAGACTCCAGCACAGGTTGCCCAGGGAGGCTGTGGATGTCCCAACCCTGGCAGTGTCCAGCACCAGGCTGGATAAGGCTTTGAGCAGCCTGCTCTAGGGGGAGGTGTCCCTGCCCATGGCACAGGGGGTTGGGACTAGAGGACCTTTAAGGTCCATTCCAACCCCTTAACATTCTGTGATCCCATGAGAGGGCTGGGATGGCATCGCTGTGCCCGTGGCTGCCCAGCAGAGCCAGGAGCTGCTGCTCTGTAATGGGCACATCATTCCCTGCCTGTCATGGGGACATCTGAGCAAAGAGTTGAGGAATCCCTGGCTTTGGGGACACCTCAGGCAGCCCAGGACAGAGAGCTCTGAAAAACTGGCCCAGCTCAGTCCCCAGCGTGATATTGATCCCTGTCTGTGTTTGACACAGCCTGTCTGTAAATGTGCTGCCTGTGGCTCTGGGAGCAGCTGTGGGAGCAGCGTGCTCTGCAGAGGAGTGATAACATTGATTCCTTACTGGGCAACAATATTTGATCGAGTCTCACAGCTGGGCAGAGGCTTGGTTTGGGTTTTCCTTGTGTTTTGGTTTGTTATTGTGAGTTTTTTTTTAAAATCAGCATTATATTGACTAGCAGCAACCCACTGAGTATTTGTGCAGTTTGGGAAGACTTGCTTGCTTTGCCACCAGCAATTTCCTGCACACCTGAGCCTCCCAGGAACACAGGTAATTGTTGGAAATGATACAGGGGAGCTGAGTGCTAGAGAGAGAGCAACAGAGAGATGCTCTGCTGCTGCTTGACAGACTTGTAACCAGATTCCAGTTTGTGCTGCATTGCCCCTTCGTGTAACCCTATTAAGAAGCTGTAAATAGTAATATAAATGATGTTACAGTCATTTGTTTTGATGTATCTGAGCCTTTAATAAATCAGCTGTAGCTTGGCTAATAGGAATATGAGAGTATGGTGTTTGTTGCCAGCAGCTGCTAGTAAATTACAATGCAGTCATCTGTTTTACAAGGAAATTAAATGTTTGTTCTCTTGCTCCCTCTCCCTCTCGCATATTTTAGAGCATCAGAATTGTTCAAGAGCCGCTGTGTTTTGCTAGGCATCCTTTTTGATCCTGTTGCATCTGGCTGGGGTGGCAGGGAAAGCATCTGCAAGGAGATTTGAGTCACTGCAATGTGTCAGTCCCATATTCCAGCATTGCTCTGGGTGTATCCTCCAAAAAAACAGTGGCTGTGTTTGATTTTACCTGGGTGACAATCTCTCTCATGGGCTGTCCGCAGCATTTGATCCTTGGGTCTGCTACACGGCCCTTGCAGAGCTGAGCTGAAGCAGTGATTTGGGGAGTGGGCATTTCCCCTGGGCTGGGTCTGTGTTTGGACCAGCCCCGTGCCAGCCTGGCTGAGGTTTGGTCAGGGTTTAGGACTGTCTGGAGTGGCCCCAGGGCCAGTGGTAGGTCTGGCTTTTGGATGTGTCCATCCAAATTAATTACTCTTTTTGGTTTCCTTTAGAGGTAGTGGTAGGATCCAAATGCTTGGAGCTGCAGTAGGTTGGGATAAAGTTTACAGGGGTGGTAGTTTTACCAAGATCTCTGCTCATAACTGGAGGAGTCAAAGAAAGCATTGGACCCCAGAGAAGCCTCTTGTCATGGCTTTGAGGCTTTTCCTAAGTGCTTGTTCACCAGAAGGCTCTTGTAGAGTCACAGCCACCCTGTGTGCTCCATCCTTCTGCTCCATACTCCTGGGAAGGAGTTCTGAGGAAAGTTTCATATTTCAGGATGAAATATTAATCTCATCTTTCAGTGCTCTGCTTATCTCTAGATAAACACGTGAATGCAGTCTGGGGCTTGAAACTTATCTGACTTACTCGAAGTGCCTAGAATTCTATTAAAAACTTGTGATTTCTGTATTTGGTGAAAGAAGGGTTTGGCTGTGCTCTTTATCTCATAAAATGTTTCCATACTGTAACATGGTGATTGTTTCTTCTGTCTCTCACTGCAGCTGTGCAATAATCCATGTCTCCAGACCCAAAATGACATGAGTTTTGCCAAATATTGCAATTAAAATGCAACATAGAAGCTGTGTTCTCTCTGTTTTCCCAATTCTTTTCCCGGCTCTCAGCTGCACCCACGTTCCCTGGCGTGACAACACACGGTGCTGAGCAGGAAACAGCTCCATCCTTCTGGAGGTGTTGGTGTTAACAAAAAATATCCTCTGGCAAAGAAGGGAATCTCACCAAGGCTGTGCTTTGGAGTTCAAGCAGTGTCCCCAGTGTCCGCAGGCACTGGAGGAGATGGTCCCGTGCACAGCTTTGGTTTAATGGGACCAGTTGGTCCCTCCTCCCTCTGTTTAAAGGCTCCAGGAAGGAACTGTGCTGGACACCTTTCTGCAGGTGAACACTAACTCTGCTCTCACGGTCTGTGCCCTGGGAAGTGTGTGCAATCCAAGGATAACATCACAAATCTATGCAGTTCTATTATAATTTAAAGGAGAAATAACTGCACTGGATGACAGAGATACTGTTCCTTGTAGACTGATTGTTAATATTTCGTTTATTATGTCTTGTGGTCTGTCACAGAAGAACCTCTTTGGTTTCTGAGGGTGATTTCATGCAAGGTTGCACTTTGTAATACATTTGAGGTCTGATTTGGAGAAATAAACTGTGTTATATTAGTATGAGTAGGGCTTTTGTCAACTCCCAAACATAGGTTGTGTGGAAGGGGATATTGCCTGACCATGTCTGCCCTGAATGTTTGATTCAGTGACCACTTAAATCCATGCTGTGGTTTATTATTGTTATTGTTAAATTTCTATTTAAAGAGTAAATTTATTGCTGTCAGTCAGAAATCGGTCAGGACAGAACCAGTAACACATTCAGGCACGTGTTTGTGTCATGTTGAACACAGTGACTTTTAAGAATACATATGTGCCTGTTGTTGATACCTCTTGAAGGCAAAAATCCAGATTGGAAAAATGATTTATTAATAAATAGCAGTTGAATTTGAAAGGGACAGATGTTTCTGGTGCAGCTCTCTGGCAGAGGCTGTCTTGGTTTCCCTAGAGAAGTTGATGGCTGAAGTACTGCACAGGGCAGGGGGACACAACAACCCTCACAGCAGAGGTTTGTTTTCTTTGCACTGCTCAACTGGGCTCTGCATCATCAAACCTCAAACTGCTTTGCTGACATGGGGCTGGGGCTCACTCTGCAACGAGACTGGTCACTGCATGTTCTGAGAGCTGATCCAATTCCCAGTTTTTACTCCACTACAATGTGAAGAGAATATTGTTATACTGAAGTCTCTTGGAGGCAGCTAATGGTTTGCTTCAAGTCCAAAACCAAGAGAGATTTTTACGGAAGGTTTTTGTCCAATAGCAGTCTCAGTTAAATGTTATTGATAACGTGAGGCACACTGCATTTCCTCCTGTAAAACACATTGTCTCGGCAAGGTATCCCGGAGTGGGTCCCTCTCCCTGTGCAAGCTCTCACTTGGTTTGGCTGACTTGCTGATGTTCTCCAGACACACTTTATGAGCTCTGCCGCAAATTTATAAGCGTGAATTAAAATGTCTGTATTTCATACTTCCACGGACTGGTGTTTTCTATTAAAAAGCCAAACGAGTGTGGGTTGTGGTTTCTGGGGAGGAAAGCCTGAGCTACGGTTTCTGGAGGAAAAGAGTTCCCTGGGACAGTGACACGCAAAGCTGCGTGTCTGGCAGTGTCTGCTCCAGCTGCAGAGGGATCTGTGTGTGGAAGGAGTGTTCCTGCTTGGGAGCTTTTGTTCCTGCTCGCAGCGGGAATCTGCAGTGCAGCTCTGACCAGGGGCTGTGTGTGGCTCCCTGTGCTGCCCGAGCAGGCAGCTCTCCCTTTGCACGCCGTGTGCTCGCCCTGCAGCGCTGCCCACTCCCGCTGCCAACAAAAGGCAGTGGCCACCAGCTCCTGTCCCCTCCTGCCCAGAGCTGCTGCTGAGAGAGCCCGGTCACTCTGCCACAGCGTGACACGGAGAAGCTTCTTCTCTCATAATAACAGTGCAGGAAGGTGTTGTTTGCCTTTTCCGGCTGCCGTAGTGGTGAAGGGGGGACGCTGCCTGTGCCTCAGTGACTGACTGTGCTGGGCTGGGCTGGGCTGGAGGCTCGGCAGCGAGACACCCGAATGCATCCAGAGAAGGGCAGCAAGGCTGGTGAGGGGGCTGGGACACAAATCCTGTGAGGAGCGGCTGAGGGAGCTGGGGCTGTTTATCCTGGAGAAAAGGAGGCTCAGGGGACACCTCATCACTCTCTACAAGTCCCTGACAGGAGGGGGCAGCCAGGTGCTCCCAGGGAACAGCGACAGGACAAGAGGACACAGCCTTAAGCTGCGCCAGGGAAGGTTTAGGCTGGACATGAGGAAAAAACTGTTCAAAGAAAGAGTGACTGGGCATTGGAATGGGCTGCCCAGGGAGGTGGTGGAGTCCCTGGAGGTGGTTAAAAAAAGGCTGGATGTGGCACTTAGTGCTGTGGTCAGGTTGATGAGGTGGTGTTAGGTCATAGGCTGGACTTGATGATCTCAAAGGTCTTTTCCAACCTCATTAATGCTGTGATTCTGTGACTGAAGGTGTGTGGGGCAGCAGTGGTCCCACAGCAGGGCATCACCTGCTTGCTCTGTCCTACAACCTGAGTATGTTTTTTGCAGACAGGTTTATCTCAGTGCTCTGGAAGGAGGGGTCACGAGTAGGGTGCAAAGAGATTAAAGAAAGCAAAACCAAGGTGCCAATAACACCAAAGGTGTGAGTTTGATCCCTCTATGAGCCATTCACTTAAGAGCTGAACTCAATCCTTGTGGATCCCTTCCAACTCAGGATATTCTGTGAGTCTGTGAAAGTGTGAGGCTATGAGTGTTTGTATTGTTAATAATAATAATAATGATGATGATAATAACGAAGACAACCTATAACTAAGTACGAAATCTCTCAACAGAAATGTAAAAGATTTCATCCATGGCTCCTGGATGTTTGTAAGGGATCTACAAGCATCTGGGCAAGGGGCACAATGGGGGTAGAAACACTTGTCTCGTGGTGCCCTGTGCCATCTCCAGGGCTCTGCAGTCTCCTGGGGACAGTGCTCAGGACAGGGAGCTTGGGACGATGCAGTGCTGTGCTTTTGTGCCTTATCTTTGCTGTGTCTGTCATGCTCGGGTTTCTCAGTGCAGCCGTTGTCCCCCACTGCAGACTTGTGCTCCATCCCCTGACCCTCCAGACTGGGCTCTGGGGCCAGCAGGTTGTCACTGGAACCCATGGGAATTGTGAAATACCAAACCACAAAGCCTCTTTGAGGGGAGGGCATCCTTGGGCTTTGGTAGCTCTGGTGCAGTCTCTGAATTCTGGAACCTTTTCCTCAGTGTGTGGTGCCTGGCAGCAGGGCAGCGTGGTCAGGAAATGCCATGGGAAATGCTTGGATAATGAGCACGCGTTCCTGGGAATGTTGATGCACTCTGCCAGCCCTGGGAACAGCCTCTGTCAGCTGCAGATTATCTGCAAGTGGTATCTCTGGGTGATCTGAGTAAAAACACAGCCTCTGTGCTCAAAAGAGGAACGTCTCTGTAAACAGGGATGCTCTCTGGCAACTGCAGTGAACTGAGATAACTGCCTGATGATCAGTGCTGCACAGATTAATGATGTCAGGTAAATGGGATTAGAATTACATTCTTGGAGTAGTTCAGGTTGCAGCACTTTCAATTTACATTAATTTCAGGTCAAAGTAACTTTTCTCTATCCTGGTGCCGAGGGGCAGAGAATCAGAAGCCAGTCTCTGGCACCCCAGTTCTTCATGCATCCTGTGTTCCAGACAGATTGCTCAAAATAGTTTTTCCATGAGCTTGAATAAATCAGACTTAATGTATGAAGACTTGAAATGCATTTTCTAGGCAGTAGGAATATATATTTTGTAACAGATGCCATACAAATGCCTTGTGTCCTGTAAAAATATATAGACATTTTGAATGTGATGGGAAGTTGCAATTTATGAGAGCATCAAGATTCTTCAAGCCAAAAAGCTACAGACAGTTGTAAGAAAGATTGTCTTGTCTGTCAGTGCAAATGCTATTATACAACTGAATCATAACTGGCTGCACTTGACTAGCTGCATCTGAACTTCTGTCAGCTGTTACAGACAACTCCATTCTCTTTGCAGGGTTTTTTCTCTTCCCTCAGGAACTCAGCTGAACTTGTTCTCGTGCAGAGATCTCTGCTATGGCTGGAGCATTTCATTTAGATATTTAAGGTGTTTCTATTTGCTGCATTAAGACTTAGCCCCATATCCAGAGCCAGCTAACACATCAGTGGAGCTGGCAGGGCACTGCAATACCAGTTGGATTTTAAACATTGCACCAGCCAATTGACTCCTCAAGGTTCTTCCTTGGAATCTTACTTTTTATTGCAAATTAACCCATCAAAGCCGTCCAGAAGTAGCTGCCCTGCAGTGTATCTGTGCATTTAAATACAGGATACCCATCTGAACTTCAGTCATTACACTGGAGTAGTTTGGCTGAGCAATTTAAATATCATAAATCATTGTCACTGTAAAAGTGCCATCTTTCTGTCATCCAAAAATCTGCCCTTTTCCTCCCTCTTCTTTTAAGCAAGTGGTTACTTAAAGTCTACTGTTGCAGTGCTGAGGTTAGAGGGCTCAGCTGTATGACAAGCTGGTGGTTAAATGCCAGGGATAACATGCTTTCAGAAATATTTTTGGAAATTTAGTACAGTAATAGTGTAGTTTAAATAAAAAAAAAAGGTAGTTGTCAGCTAAAAGCAGAGCCTGCTTTGGGAAAGGAATAAATTATGACAAAGTGTCAAAATATTAAAAAAACACAGACAAAAGTTCCTGTAAATTGCATTAAAAAGTTCATTGACAAATATTTGATATGTGTTTTGTGCTGTGTCAACATTAGTTGAGACTCCTGGTATGTTTACCTTTGGTAATACTGCGGTTTTTTTCCCCCTTAAGTAGGTTATTTATTTTTAATGAAACACTGTAAAATCCATTTTTAACTCCCAGGAAATGCTGCGAGCTTCTGAGTGCAAGTGCTGTCAGTGTAACAGCACAGCAGTGGAGCTGTGCTGACCTGGGGAGCTGCAGCAGCCCCCACCCCACGCAGCAGGCACCACTTCCAGGGATCCCCACACTGGGAATGTCGGCCTGGCTGAGCCCAGGGCTGGGCTTGGTGCTGGGGGAAGAGTGGGGGCTCAGCAGACTGAAAATGGAGCTGTGGTCGTTCAGAGCACCTTTAGCAGGGAGCTTCAGGGCACTGGGATGCACGGCCAGGGTGGAGGAGCCCAGGCTGGCACCCACTGCCCAAGGACCTGGAACTCAGCACTGCTGGGAGCTAAAGGAAGGTGGAAAATGGTTATGGAGCAGAAAATGGGAGAGTTAAGAGTGGATCAACACTTAATTGGGCTCCTGGCTCTTTCCCAGTAACCTTATTGAACATGAGGAAAAGGTTCTTCCCCAGAGGGTGCTGGGCACTGCCCAGGCTCCCCAGGGAATGGGCACGGCCCCGAGGCTGCCAGAGCTCCAGGAGCGTTTGGACAGCGCTGCCAGGGATGCCCAGGGTGGGGCTGTTGGGGTGTCTGGGCAGGGCCTGGGGCTGGGCTGGGTGATCCCTGTGGGTCCCTCCCAGCTCAGGCTATTCCATGATTCTGTGATAGCTGTGACACTGGACATGCCACTTGCTCTCTGTCTGCCTGTGCTTGTCTCCTGGGAGATAGGCTTAAGCCTTTCTGTTGTGGGGTTTTCTGTTTGTTTATTTTTTCTCTCCACCTTTCTGGTGGCAAGCTCGGAAGGCTCCAGGTTATGAAGTTGTCACTGTACCACAGAATTAAATGGCAGTTTTGTCCCTGGACTTTTAAATCACCTGCAATCAGGGCACTCACATGCCTGTTTTAGCAATACAGAATAGGGCGAATTCACATGGTGCTTTAATAGAAATAATTTTTTTAAAGGCCCAAAACCATGGCATACAGATTTAGCCCCTGGCATACACTGATTTGATCTGTCAAGCAGTGTTTGGAATTAGTGGAGCACAGAAATGCTGTTCATTGTCACAAGGCTGGTTTTCGCTTGGTCCTTCATTTAAATTAAAACAATTCTTTATTTTTCCATGTTCTGATTAAAAGACACGTTTTAATTCTGTAGTCATTATGCATCTAACTCCAAAATATTTTACTCAGAGTCCATAAGTAAGAATTGCTAAGTGATAAATATTTTACTTTCGTTAGGAAGACATTCATCAGAGTAGATTTTAATGCTCTTATTTTCTTTCCTTGTAACAGAGTTTATTTTGCAGGTACAGACAAGTCTTTTGATAACAACAGTGGGAATGGTTCTGGTTTTACTCAAATTTTATTAGACTATTTTTGAGAAATAATTCAGCAATAATCCCACAGTAGCACATAGTTTTGCAAGGGGCTGTGGTCTCCTGTGGGCTTATTATAGAGAGGGAGGTATTTCTTTCCCTGGCATTACCACATAGTTTAGTGCTGTTTCACTCCCAGAACACTGGAGAGTTTGTTTCTGATTTAAAGGTATCGGTGCATTTAAATTGAGTGAATTGAATGGGTTTGAAAAGATACTGCCTCGAATTTGAGGGGGTGCTTGGCTGCCTGTTGGCTGCTGCCACTGTTGAGTCTCTGTGCATGGGGTTACCCATTCCCAATGCTCAGAGGTGATAAATGCAAATATCAGCATGTGATATTTTCCATTCACTCTGCCAAGTTGTAAACAAAGCTCTCGGTTGGATATGATCCCTTTTCAATAATAAAATATTTAAGAGCTACACAGTGCTTTTCATTTTCCAGGTGAAATCAAGCTGAATCCTGCCTGTTAGCATAGTCCTGGTATGGGACCCATAGACCTTGTCCCAGAAGTTGTTTTCCTTCAGAGACATTCCCCCCATGACAAGCAGAGCTCCTCTTCCTCAAGTCAGACACGGGACTGGAATGAAGAGGGAGCACAGAGCTTGTGCTTCTGTTAATGTTCTTTTTCTGACATACCAAAACGTTACCATTAGGACAAAAGAAAGAATATTCCCAGCAAAATACTGAAATAAAATTTTTGAAGTCGTTCCCCACCCCAAAGTAGCTATTGCAGAAGCACAAAGAGAGTACAGAAGCCCTCCACCCCAAAACAGATTTTGTCTCTGGGCACTGATGACTCGACTGTGAGCTGGAAGACGCAGGGGTGATTGAGCTTTTGGCCTGACTTGAACCTCAAGAACTTCTCCAGAACCTTGGCTCTGTGTTTGTCAGTCTTGCCACTCTGTGTTTGTTGGGTTGAGGGCTGGTTGTAGGAGGCATTCGTCTTTCTCTGGGCATTTCTGTACTTAAATTCTCTCAGAATTTCCATGTGGGAAGTGGTTGCCTCCACACTTGCTGGCCACTCACTGATCCTTCATGGGGAGCAGAGATGTATCTTGTACTCACCTGGAAGAGATTTAAAAGAGGAAAAAAGTAAAGTATTTGTCTGTGAGACAGGCAGCCCGAGGTGGATGTGTCTGCATGCAAGAATTGTGCTGGAAAGTAGGCAACTGTCCCTGGTAGGCAGAGCCAGTCCTGCACATTCCAGGGAGCTTGGCTTGAACTTGCCCCATTCAAAGGGACACCTTCCAGTGGGAGATTTGGATAAAAACCACAGTTTTTCCTGGGAAATCCTGGATAGCTGTATTAGGTCTGTGCTAACCCAAATTTAGGAAGCCTTTCTGCTGTGCCTGTTGGTGAGTGCTATTGGCTGTTCTGTCTCAGACACGGGGTAGCACAGAATACTTTTATTATCACAGTCTTATTTGGGCTCATCTGAACAGAGAAATTAGTAGGAATTAAAAAATAAAACCTTTTGCATTTGAAACAGTATTTCTTATTTGATCATCTTTTCTCTGGGAGTAACAAAGTTTATTGCATAACAGTTTGATTCTGTTTCTGAAGTGGTTTTAGTTATGTCATATAAAGAACTTGCATTCTGGAGTTGGGAATAGCAATTCAGGATTAAGTGCCTCTCCCCTTCAGCTATTTACTCTGCTTTGAGCCCCAATCTGCAGGACCACATCTGCATGCCTATTTAAAACATCATTTCCTTTGCACAGAAGCACCACTATGGCTAAAATTTAATTCTGATATTTAACTGAATGAAATTGCTTGCAGATGACTGTTTGAAAGAGAAACAAACCACATCCTTGTGTGCTGCTGCACTTTGGAGGATTTGCGAAATATTACACGAACGCAAAGAATGTGCCCTCCCCTGACTGAATAGTTGGATTTTACTCATTCAAATACCAGTGCATTTTGCTTCAAAAATCATGGCTTGTTATTGTTGTCTGACAAATAGCAGCCAGCAGAAATTGCAGGGAGCAGATTCAGCCAGCAGCAGGACTGTCTTTTGTTCCTACTGAACCTACCACAGCGTCTCCTCTGACGCTGTTTCAGGGACAGATAAACATTGCCACAGAGTAGTTCTGAAATAATTGCAATAAAGATTCAGATTTCTTTTTTAATATATTTTGCATTAGGTGACTTAAAACCTCTAAAATGTTGGACATCATCTAAAAAGTTGGACTCAAGTAGGAGCATTAGAATAAGCTGTGCTGGTCCAGCCTGGCCCACACATAAATCCCATTATACCAGCATGAATGAGAACAGTTTCCTTTCAGATGGGTGCAGAAGGGGAGTTGGCATGAAGGGGAGTTGTTCCAAGTCACTTGGCAAGCCTTTCCTGACAAGAGTGCTTTAATTCACAAAGCAGCCTTGTTTTTACGTCTTCATTGGTAGCTGGCACTGATTTGGAGATTGTTTGCCCGTAGTTCAGGTGATGAGAGCTGCCTTTGCCCACAGCGACCCTGCTGTGCAGCGCTGTGCTCCGAGCTGCTGGGTAACATTACTGATCTCAGAAAGCAGCAGCTCCATGAACTGCTCTGTGGATGAGTTGTGTCCCCGTGCTTGCTCTTGCTGCTGGCGGTGGAAGGGGTGCAGAATGTCCGAAGGGATGAGGAGTGGGCTGCTGCAGGGTGCTGCTGTGAGCCCCCACGCAGGGCTGGCAGGGCTGGCAGGGCAGAGCTGTCTCTCTCTGAAGCTGAGCTGGTTTTGCAGTGCCAGCAGGAGTGTGCTGGGCAGGTATGTGCCAGGGGTGCTGCTCCGTGTGTCTGGAGCCAGGAAGGTGCAGGGGGGGATGTGCACCAGTGGGTTCCTCATTCCAGGAGTTGCAGTTTTCCTTCTTGACATCTCCGTGACAGAATGTGGTGGATTTGCTGCAGACGGAGTGAAGGAATCCAGAACAGATGGGTCACATGGTTACCCCAGTGCTCTGTTTTAACCCTGTGGTGGCTTAACCCCGTCCCCTGTACAGCCAACCAGAGCAGGCACTGCAGGGAAGCTTTGCCAATTTCAGCTCCAGGAGTGTCTCCAGGACCCTCTAGTACTAAAATCAGAGACCTCTCCAGGAAAGGGTTTTTTACTGGTGATATTTATTGTGTAGGAGCTCTGTAGTCTGACCACAGAATCACAGAATATGCTGAGTTGAAAGGGACCCATTGGGATCATTGAGTCCAACCCCAGGCCCTGCACAGACACCCCAACAACCCCACCCTGGGCATCCCTGGCAGCGCTGTCCAAACGCTCCTGGAGCTCTGGCAGCCTCGGGGCCGTGCCCATTCCCTGGGGAGCCTGGGCAGTGCCCAGCACCCTCTGGGGGAAGAACCTTTCCCTGAGATCCAAACTGACCCTCCCTGGCACAGCTCCAGCCGTTCTGTGGGTCCTGTCCCTGGTCATGAGAGTGAGGAGATCAGTGCCTGCCCTGCGCTGCCCCTCGGGAGGATGTTGAAGACCACACTGAGGTCTGACCTCAGTCTCCTCTTCCCCAGCTGAACACTCCAAATGCCCTCAGCTTCTCCTCACACGGCTTCTCCTCAAGGCCCTTCCCCATCCTTGTGGCCTCCTTCAGATATCTCTAATGGATTATTGTCCTTTTTATCCTGTGGTGCCCAAACTGCCCCAGCACTGGAGGTGAGGCTGCCCCAGCCCAGAGCAGAGCAGGACAATCCCCTCCCTGGCCCGACGGGCGCTGCTGGGCCTGGTGCCCCCAGGACAGGGATGTCCCTCCTGGCTCCAGGGCACTGCTGGCTCAGATCCCACTGGCCCTTAAATCAGCCTGGGACCAAACTAAGTCACGCTTTCCACTAAAGGTGCTGTGCCCCTGGAAGGGCTGATGGCGTGGGCTGAGCTCCTGTGACACCTCTTTGGGTAGGGATTGACCTAAGGCAGGTGGTAACTTATTATCATGTTTGCAAGCTTTGTGCAGGGAAGACTTTAAATTTGATCTCTCCTTTGCCTTTAATCTTCTTGTATGTTTCCCCCCTTCTTTTTCCTTCTATTTATAGTTTGGCACTTTTTTTTACATGACATGTCTGAGTTTTCTGAGCCTTTTCAGTGATTCTTGTTCCAGCCTCCCCCACTTGATTCTGTTGCGCTCTTGCTCTTTTGTTTTTCTCTATTCCCTCGGTGGATTTCTCTTCTCTGCTGCTTACTTTGTTTCCTTGTCATCTTTTGTTCCTCATTCTGCTGTTACTTCCTCAGGGTGTTCCTTACATCCAGGTTCTATCCCTGGTTCCCTTCTCTCCCCTCACTTTTTAGTCTCCTCTGCTACTCTCTAGACATATAAAGAAGGTGGGGGTATCTGGTATCAGTTCTTTTTACTCTCTGACTCCATTTTACTTCTGTTTTTTTCTGTCACTGTTGGAAAGAAGAAATCTCTTCCTCTTTTCATAGTGCAAGATCCATTTAGTTTGTTCTAATTTTATGGCCCTTTACCAGTGAGGTTGGCAGGGAGCTACCCGAGATGGGGGAAGGAGGACAGACAGGGTGTTGTGTCCTCCCGCCTTCCAAAGCCAACTCTCTCACCCTGGGTGCTGTGTGTGACACCAGACCAAACTCCAGGTCGTGAGGGAGGAAGGTGTTGGTGTTCCTGCAGTGAGCCAGGAGAGTGTCCAGCTGGGGCTGTCCCTCCTGGGCTTGACTTTTTCTTGGTTCTTGCTTTCCCAGTCAGTTTCCCTTCAAATAACAGCAATAATAGAGCTCACAGTACAGCCCAGAGCTCTCATCAAGTTTTGGGGCTTGGTCCCAGGCTTGACTCACTGAGCCACTGGTGAGTCCCCACAGCTGTCACTAATTCTGACCTCAAGGGCAGATGTTTCAGAGGGCACTGAAAGGGAAGCTGCCATAGCTTTAAGAAACAGTTATGTATATGAATTAACATTCATCTGGAGATGAGTTCATTAATTAAGCAAAACAGTCTTTAATCCTTTGCTCTGATAATTAAGAATGGTAGATCTGCCATTGGTAATCTACTACTGTAGCTGGGCACAGAAAAATTCAATTGTTCAACACCAACCCGTGAGCTTTTTATCTGTTTGCAGGCTTTTTTTTTTTCCTTTTTCAATACTCCTTTATCAGCTTGCACTGAGGTGGAGCACAGGAGCACGGAGGCCTTTCTCAAGATGCTTACTTAACCTTTAAAAACCCACTGACATTTACAGGAGGTGCCTCTGTCAGACCTGCACACGGCTCCTGCACCGCGCTGCTGCGCGTGGTGAGCGGCGCCTCGGCACAGCCAGCACGGCAGGGCGAGCTCTGCATGCAGAGCGTGTTCTCAGGGAGCACTGCACATCCTCAGCATCCTCAGCACCTGGGCCCAGGCGTTTTGGCCAAGGGGCTCACGTGTTGGCACTGCACAGCTCCATCTCCAGAGATCTCCGCTCTTCTCGGCCCGCTGGAAAGTTGGGGTGTGGTGGTGCCTTGTCTGAAAAGTGGTTTTTCGGGTTTAAGGTGCAAGTTTGTGCTTTTGGAGCTGAGCTTACCTGCTGATGGTTGAAATGGGGGTCATCTAAACTTCCAAAGTCACAAGGGGTGTGTGTATACATCACTAATGCTCAAATCACTGGTAGTCTGTGATCTCTGAAATCAGACATGATGTGTTAAGCTGGGTGTGTGGCTTCTAATGATGTACCAGAGACAGCAAGTTAAGTACACTCTCTATAGTACATAGTAAATTAAAAAGTGTTAAAAACCCCATGGTTAGTAGTTTACACACAGCTCCATATTGTGAAATGATTACTCCTGACGAGGCCCCTTTCCTTTTTGGAACATGCACTAGGTAATGTTGTGACTCTGGTCTCTTTTCCAGTGATTTGTATGAAAAGTTCATTTCAATACCTTTTTCTGGTTTTGCCTGCAGGAATCATGAGTATGAATGAGTATAGACTTATGGCGTATGTGTGTGTGTGTGTATATATATATATAAAAAAAAATATATAGGATGATCTTTTTGAAATAGTGCATTTTCAATGCTGTCTCTCATGCACAGCCCCTCTAAGGACTAAACAGACCAGGATGACTCAGTGGGGAAAGAGAAAGGAGAGGAAAGACCCAGTTGTAAATAAGGTTTTATATGTAGCTCTTCTGAAATTACAGCCAAGGTTTAAGTGCTTGATGGTTCACATAGTTATCAGATGGCACACAAAAATGTAGTGCTTTGTCTTGAAGGGACTCTTTAAAATCCTCTTTTATACATCTCTAGTTACCATGTACTTAAAATTTAATAATAAGTGATGGTGTTTTAAAGTACTGCACATTTCACGGGGTTAAATGCAGGAAAGAAGGAAAATCTAGTAAGTCTGTCTGTGAGGAATAGCAAACTGAATTTGGAAGCTGAAAACCTGCTCATATATTGAGTTAGAAAGTGAGTCCTTACAATGGTGTTCACAGCAAGGCAGTGATACATTTTGCCATACCTGCAAATAGTTTGTCAAGTAAGAATTGGCAGATGGCAGAGCTTAAAAATACCTTTTTTTCCCCGTAGAGTTGGCTGAAAGCATAGTAGGAAGTGTGTTAACTGGGTACTTCCCTTCCATTAAGTCTGTGTGGCAAAAGGGATGATAAAGTTTTGTGCCCCCCCAAAGAGTGAATCCTTTTCTGCTGGGTTGCCACTTCAACCTGTGGGGAAGGGAGCGTGTTGGTCACAGCAGTTTCATGGCTGGTAAAATGTAAAAGCAGAGGCTTCACTGAGCGAGGATGTGTGCTTCCATGTGGGATTCACTAAGGAGGAAAGCACTTAATGAGCCACTTCTGGGAAAGGGAAGAAAAACCCCTGTTAGGGATCCCCCAAGGTGTTTGCTCCTGTTCCACAGCTCTGCCTGGCTCTGAGCCTGTGCAGCTCTGGGAGGTGGTGTCCTTCCTGCTCCTCAGTCCACTTGGAACTTGCCTCTGCCTGAAATTTGTGACACCTCTCTGCTAACAAGTAGAGGTTTGTATTTCTTCTAGAAAGGTGCTAACAGAAAAGAGCTCACTTCTTCCACGTGCTGGTGTTTGTGCTGGATTTTTGGCTGGTTTACTTAAGCTGAGATTCTCTTTATAAATGAACAAAAGGAAGCAGAAGCCTCTCTATTTTGATGGTCTAACTCCTTAGGCTTGATTATTATTTTTAATTTCTTTTTTTAATGAGTCCACTGGAGTATCAGTATGTCAGTGTCCATTGAAGCCTACGGTGGTACTCAGTGAGAAGTCACATGGCTGACTAATAAATCTGATTCTGTGGGGGTTTTTTGTCTCTTTAAATGCTGGCTGCTGTGGCCTCTGCCTGACTGCTGGCTTTTACAGGTAGTTTAAATGCTGGGTTTTTCACTGGTATTTATCTCAGTAGGGTGCTGATGGCCTCAGAGCAGCAGTGCTGGAGCAGGACCTCACAGTGGCGGATGGAGTCCACAACAGAGGCAGAGTTCTTGCATTTAAAAACAGGAGCTTTTTCTCCTTAAGGTTGCTGGTGGAGCACGGAGAGGAGCTGTGAATTCAGGTTTGGTCAGGTTGGGAGGCAGCCCCACTCTGCTTTACAGTGTTTGCTCACCTTGAATGTGTTCTGCTGGGGAGTTCAGTCAGAGAAATCCACAGCTGAATCTTTGCTTTGTGTTTGCAAAGAGCCTTTACAAACGGTACTCCTTAGCTCTACACGAGCCTCCCTCTTTTGGAATATTTTCTTGTTTCTCGTTTAAAATGGCTGGGGAGAAATGAAACGTGAACCACTGCTGGTGGTGGGGCTGCCCTGTGCCCAGAGCCAGGAAGCTGCAGTTGCTGCCGGTCTGACAGCGATGCTTTGCTCCGGTTTGTTTCCGTGAATATTGGCTCTCACTATTAAACATCTGCAAACGTCTCCTTTCCGCAGTGCCCGTGGGTATGTGGAGGTGAACAGCAGCTGAGAGTCAATGAGACATTTCTCTTCCCATGAACTGCTATGGATTACCTGGTAAAACAGCTCCAAGTACCTCTAATTCCTCCTTTGGAAAGCAGCTGGCAGGGATCGCTACCGCAGGAGCAGCAGCAGTGAGATGGATTTCTTGTCCCATCCCTCTGCTCGGTGCTCTCGGAAGCTCCCTGTGCCCTGGGGTGTTTGCTCTTTGCCCCCAGGGGCCCTGGTTCAGATCCAGTTCTTAGGAGCCAGTCAGTTCTGTCTCTGCACTGACTGGTGCTGGTTCCCTGTTCCCTTCCTTCCCCCCGTCCCCTACAGGCTCCTCGATGTCTCTCTGGCTCCCCAGACCCTCTGCTGCCCCCGGGCTTCCTTAGGGTGGTCTGGCTCTTTGCTCAAGGGTCTTTAAGCTCTTGCTTGCCAGTCCTGTTGCTTAAGGCTTCCTAGAGCTTTGCAGTCCCTTCCTTTCACCTCTCTTGGCCATTTTCAGCTTCCTGAAGTGACTTACAATTCCTCTGTGTTCATCACATGTTTTTTCTTAATGTTTTTTGTTTCTCCAGTCATTTTATTTTCTGCTCATCCTCCATTTCCTGTGAATCTGTAACCTTTCCTTGCTTTTACCTTCCCTCTTCCTTCAGTGAGGACTTTGATGTGCAGGCTTGACACCCAGCTCATCCTCCTTGTCCTCAGTTTCATGACTCTACTCTGAGCTCATGACTGAAACCCCCTCATATCCCACTGTGCTTTCTGTGCAAGGAAACCACACTTTGCCATCTTGCCTTAGCTGCCTGTGCCAGCATTCCGGGGTGGAGATGGCCCCCATCACTGCCTCCTGAGCTGAGCACTGCAGCTTTAGTCTTCTCTTTGCAGAGCTGCATATTTCTGTGAAAGCTGGGCTTGTGTTTTTTCCTAATTATCTTTATTATCAGCTGAGTTTTGATACTGCCAAGTTCCCTAAACTGAGGATACTCTTTGTGCTTAATGTCACTGAAACCAAAAAGTAATTGCATTCCTTTGCCATCTATTCCACGTTAATCCTCCAAAAGAAGTGTTTCACTCATCATCTGAGCCAGTGGTTTCAGTATAGACTCTGAACCCTCCAATCTTTAATTTTCTGCATGGAAGCAGAAGAGAGAGGGAAGAAAGGGACTGTGCAGTTCACCTGCTTTGTAACAGATGTGCATTGAATCCCAGGCATGACCACATACCTGTTGTGTTGGGAAATGAAGGAAAGCAGAGAACTATGCTGGGATTAAGCTTTCTTTTGAACCAACATGAAAATCCTTCCAGTTTTTAATGCTGGATTCCATTCTGACTGTGGCTGAGCAGAAGTTGGTGTCCTGGCTTGTCCTGGCTCACAGGGGTCTCATCTGAACTGCTTCATGGAGATGGTGGAAGGAAAGCTGCCCTGATTTCATGTTCAGATCTACTCACACACTCCAATATTTGTGATACCACTTTGGTCTCAATTAAAAGAGAGATTAGAAAATGAACAGCAACACAGTGATACACTGGAAAGTGCCCATAATACATGGGCAGGAGGAATAGGATGCCCTTTTGAGGTCATTAAAAACCGTTGAGAGGAGTTTTAAAAAATGGACAAAGAAAGATGAGAAGCTTTCTGCAGACCAGCCATCCTCAGTGTCTTCTAGAAGCTGCAATAGCCTGTCACTGTTGAGTTGCTCCTGAGGCACATCTCGAACATGTTGGAGGGGAGGAGGAAGTGCAGCCATCAGCTGGGGCTGGGTCTGTGCTCACCATTTGTCTCCAGTGCTGGTTTACATTGTCCTTTTTAATATTGCTGCTTCTTTTTGCTTTCTGCTTAATAAGAGTCTCCCCTCTGGCTCTTTCAGTGGCACTGAGCCTGGAACTGGAGAAGCAGTGAAAACCTGGTATTTTAAACAACCTGATGTAGGTAGGACATGTCCCTGCACCCCAGGGTCTGTGTGTGGCTGGTGAGAGCGTGTGCTCTGTGGGAATGTGGTTGTTAGAAAGGGTGGATGCCACATTTTCTCTCGTTCTGTTCGTTTCTGAGCCTTACATCATGTTTTGATGTTACCTTGTCTCGAGAGCGAAGGTTCAGAGCGTAGGAGTGGTGTAACTGCAGCAGTTCCAGCTGCTCTCACCTGACTTCCACCCGTGTCCCCTGCAAAGTGCCTGCCGCTGATCCCAGTACAAACACTGCAACACCCCTGTGGTTCCTTGTAGAGACTGTGCACAGCTGAAGGGAAAGGCAGGAAGTGTCACTTGAAACAAAAGCCCTACTTAAAGCACTGCAGAGTGTTATGTACTAACAGGTTTCCCCAAATCTTTAACAAAAGGTTATTTAAGGAGAGTTCAGCTGCTGTTGCCAGGGGACTTGTAGGGCAGTGTCTCTGTTTTGATAAACCTTTAGCTGCATTTGTCTGCTTAATAGCTGTTGATGACAAGGTCATGTTCACACCTTTGAATTTCTGAGCCCTTGTGGCCACTTGAGACAAACCTGCCACCTTTCATGGTTCGTTTTGCTCCTAAAAACTCACTTCTCTCTGTTGTGCAAAGAGAGCTGATATGGCTGAATACAAACTAAGCTCACACACGTGTTCATCCAGTCATTCCCTTCTCCCCTCTCTGTGGTGACTTTCCTCAACTTGTTGGCTGTTGTGAGCCAGACTAAATATACTTGTCTCAGCCTGTCCTACATAATAATAACTAATATCTGAATGATTTTCAGGCTCAGTCATCCAAGGTATTTAGATTTCTTAACTGGGACTTGGACTCTTGGATTTTCAAGAAAAGACAATCCTCATACAAGTGAACAACTTGGATGTTTTGCATGTTTTTGGTAATAATAGTTTGCTTGCCTTGTTCCCTTCTTGCTTTTTCCTTGTGATCCAAGACTGCAAGTAGGCATTAGTCTATCCCAATATGATAATGATTGAGGTGGAATCTAACTGAAGACATTCAGGCATTGCTCTTAGTCCTCACTGTGTATTGAGGTGTTCAGTGTTAAGAGGAATGGGGTTCATTTTTCCTCTGCTCTGGCCTTTAACCCATTTTCTGCTTTGGAATATGTTTGCCTTAGAATCTCTATAGGATGAAAACAAATACCAGAGGCAGAAGCAGATGCAGTGTGAAATTGCACTGGCTGGTCATTGTTCCCTGTTCTGTGTCCTGTATTTGCACCGTCCCCTTGGCCAAGGGCTGGAGTGCTGAACTGTCCATCCAGCCCCCAAACTGAGCCGTGTGTGGAGAGAGCCAACGTGGCTGGGCAGCTGGGGCAGCAGCCAGGGTGACTGAATTCAGGAGGGGTGCAAAAATCAAAGGCACTTCTCTGTGTATTTAATTCTTCTGTACTACAAATGTGTCGTTTCCATGAGACTCCATAAGAGCAAGGATGTTTTACCTGTCCCTAAGCCACTGAAGCCTTGCTTTGATCACGTTTGATTGAAAGATTTGGAACTGAGGGCTCTTCTCCCAGTCCCACATGTGTTGTGTAAACAACTTGGTTTATAGTTGATTTGCTGTCCTCCATGGTAAAGTAATTCTGTGAAATGTGTGGTGCAATCCCATACACAGGAGAGGAAATGGATTTTTTGCTGACTGTTAGTATCTTCTTAATGTTTGTTCTTCACAGATGTTACTCACCACTTGGGAGCACACTGAATTGGAGACATCAAGTGGCTTGTCACAGCAGTAGATGTTGGCATTAGGGCGTGTTTTCTGTGTGCCTTGTAAGGTGTCTGCAATGGATTTAGCAGGCGTTAGGACCTTGAAAATGGTTTATTTGTCTTGGTGGCTTCCAGGTCATACCAGTCAGGAGCTGTGTCAGGTTGTTGTGCAGTGCTGAATGCCAAGGATGAAGCTCTGCAGTGTTACCCCATTCTTTATGTAGCAGGTGACAGGTAAAAGTCTGTTAAAACTGGTTTTTTACTTTCTTGTGGGAGCCTGTCAGCTCCGAGCTGACCTCAGTGACACCGTGATGATGAAGGTGACACACTGTTACCACAGGCAGGACACAGCTCCGTGAGGAATATGAAAGGAGAGAGGGCAGGAGAGGACAGGCCTGTGCAGGTGAGAGCAAACTGCTGGTGATGGTTTGGTCTCAGCTCTCAGGAGTCAGAAGAGCCCAGGTTTCGTGGTGGCACCGGGTGGTGAGGCTGACAGCTCATACTGCAGGTGTGTGCCTGTAGCAGGTGTCTCGCTTCCATAGGGCACAGTCTGTGTTCAGGCCTGGATTCGTGTGCTCCTCCCCTGGAGCACAGGAGCTTCTCCCCTGATTCATGTGCTCCTCCCCTGGAGTGAGCATTGTGAGATTTGTGTTGACCTTTAATTCCAGCAAGTTACACTTTGTGGGCATTTTCTGTTTCTTCTGTGCAGGCAAAGCCAATGGTTTCCAGCTCAGGAGAAGTTCTGCTCCCTACACATTGCTCTGCCTGGTTTCTTATCTAATGTGGGGGAAAATCCCAACTCGGCCATAGATGAGCTAACTTGTGCCAGGAATGAACCCCAGAAGATAAATCAGCATTTCCAGTTGAACTTATCAGACTTTATATAGACAGGATGTGCCCTTCAGGTAGGGGAAATCTCGACGAGCTCTTGCTGAGGATCAGTCCAGGTTGCTTGATGGCAGCTCAGGCTGCTCCTGGGTATAAGCAAGGTTTAATTGGTGCCAAGAGCTGCTTCAGCAATTAATTCTCCACCCTTCTGCAAAGCTATATTTTTTGGCAAGGGGACTGACCCTTATCTGGAAGGAGATCATCATTCTGTTAACACCACAAATATTTTCAGACTTCCACAGTGAGTTTGTTGAGCTGCAGTGCTTTGGAGAACAATTCTGTAGCAATTAAAACAGACAAGTATATTAAGACTGACTTTACGTATGAGAGTTGGAATCCTTCCATGTGAATAAACTCACAGTGTGGTGATTTTGAAGCTGATCATTAGTCTGAAAGTGCTTTCCTGCCCTGGGAGGGGAAAGAAACAGCTCAGTAGGTGTAGATTTGGAGGGACACTTTGTCCAGCACTTGGGAGGTGGAGGTCAGGGTCTTTATCAGTCTTGAATTTATCTTTGACCTTCATTGCTCAGTGCTGTTTTTCCTTTTTTTCCTCCTGTCTATCAGATGGCAGCAAGTGGGTGTGAAATGCAGTGGGTGATCTGCACACTGTATTGAACCCGTGCTGGGGAGCAGGGCTGGGGAGAGAGCAAAGCCAGTGCCAGACGTGTTTAGAGCAGAGGGGAGGGCTCAGGAGCACTCTCACTCTGGAAAATCTCCAAGGCTGATCACATTTGCCGGCTCTTTCTTTCCTTAATGGGAGCTGAAGCTGAGACATTGGTACAAGTGTATTGGTGCTTGGGAGGCTAAACAAGGAGAAACATAAATAAAAACTCAATAATCCATCACTGGAGGGAACTAAGGAGCTTATCTGATTGGTTACAGCATGGCAAACACATCAGAAAAACACATAAATCCAGAAGACTGTGGGGTTTGGGGTTTGATTTTTTTTGTTGTTGGGTTTTGTTTTTTTTTTTTCCCTAAATCCAGTTTGAATCTTTTTAAACACTTAAAGGGCAGATAAAATGAGCAACCAGCATTTGAAACGAAGGAACAACTGATATGCTTGAAAGGAAAATGTCAATGCCACAAAAAAACATGGCCCTATAGATTCAAGAGAGGCAATTTGTAACCTCAGGTGCCAGCACAGAGATGTTGAGCACAGGGACTTTATAAAAACCCTGACTGTTACCAGTTTGTTAAACTGGCCAGAATGGTCTACAGTGAAACTGAATTTTTCGTGTTTTCCTGCAAATACAAAACTCAGTTTGGGCCTGTCTATCCACAAATGGGTTATCAGAGGGGAGTACTTTGGTCCGTCTCATTAAAACTTGCTTTTCTAACACCAGAATTCCATTCCTTCATTAGCTCTTCCAGCTGGATTCCACGCAGGCTGTAGAGAATGGCAGTTGATGATCTTGGAGTTTGCCACTGACAGAAATGATTCCTTTTCCTCCCTGCCAGTGATTCCTTTTCCTCCCTGCCCCATGTTTGGTGCTGTGCACATTCCGAGGGGCTCAGGAACAAACTGAACTCGGGGCAGAGCAGCTGATAAAGAGAAGAAAAGGAAGCACTTTAGACATAAAGCCTTATCCTCTTCCCTGAGCTGCCTTTCAGTGACATTTGTGTGTCTGGGCTTTATCATTCTGCTTATCAGCGTTCCAGGGAGAGACTTGGCAAGTGCCAGAGGTGCTTTCAGTGCCAGCGTTACCTGCTGGGGGTTTATTCCCTGTGCTGCTCAGGGCATGGCTGGCTTCTGAAAAGAAAAGGAAATGCAACTGGTGGGAATGTCTTTCTCTGTTCTTCCAGGATGCAGGGGTCTCTTCCCATCACATTTGACTGATCCTTAGCCCTTGTTAGGTGGCATCTGGGAGAACTCAGCAGGCTTTTAGCTACCCCAGCCTCACGAGGCTGTGTGTGCCCAGAAGCTCCTCTTCCCCACATTATCAGTGGGTCTCATAAAAGCTGTTATTTCTCCCTGAAATCCTTTCTTGTCTCTTCAGCTTGTTGTGACTAAAACCATTCCTGCTGATATAGCAAATGCTGTAATTTTATATATAGTTGCATTTAAAAAAGGGGAAAAAAAAGATCTTGTGCTTGGTTTATTTTTCAGTGGGCTAGGCAGTCATTTATTGTATTTCAGCCTTCTAAGATCAGCAAACTGCACCTGTTCCCATCTAGTGGCAAAACCAGCTCGGTTCTGCAGTGGTGGAACGTGAGGTTTGGGATCTGCAGTTCTCTGTTACAGAACCCCAGGTGTGAAAATGAGCCCAATTCCAGCCCCATGGTCCCTGCACAGGGTGGGCCACGGCATAGGGACACTGCAGGGAGACAGCAAATTGTGCTGTGGTCGTCTTTGGAATTTCATGTATTGCTCTAATAACTTTGCATACCAGCTCTAATCTGCTTTTAATTCTCTCTGTAGCTCAAGTCAAGGTCCAGACTTCATTTCAAATCTGTTATTATTTTTGCATGTCCTCTTTTTATCAAGTGGTTTATTTTGTCTAAATGTAGCAATTAAAAAGAAATTATTACTCTGTGAGAAATTGTCTCAAGAAGAGGAAAGAAGTTTACAACAGCAAACTCTGATTGTCCTTATTTGTTTTGGCAGATAAACAAGAAAGCAGTTTTCAAAGCAAATCCACAGGAGGTCCCTTTGGGATACTTGTTTCACTGGGGGGAGAATTCTCTTTTTCCCCACCCTGAGCAGATCACAGCATAGATTCTTTTTGGATTTGGCATGTCAGTTCAGGCTCGATTCACACATGAGCTGTCTGTCAGTCCCCTCATAGCTGCCCCCTCCTTTTTTGACAGCTTTTTGAGGTGTTGTGGATGATCTTCCCCAGGTTCCTCTGCCACTTCCTACTTCATTCCTTCAGGGGATGTTTGAGGCAGAGCTGCTGAATCCCTGTAGGTCTCTAACCCAGAAGGATCCCCAGGTGCAGCCATGGCATGATGTCCACTGCAGCTGGCTTTTTGGTGTTCCTGCAGAGCTGTGCTCACTCATCCCCCTCACAGGAACGAGCATTTCCCCTCTCAGTGGTGATCTCAGGTATCTCTGGCTGGCAGTGGTGGGGGCAGCTGGCAGGGGCAGGCTGGACAGGTGACATCTCTGGGTGAGGATGGAGCTGCTGGGCTGTTCTGCCTGATCCTTGCCTTCAGAGCCTGGGCACGTTCCATGTTTGACATACCGTGTTTACTGAGACTGCAGAAGAATGTTAATTGCTGTGAGATTGCAGTTGCAATGCCCTGGCTGCGTTCACAGGAAACATCGAGGGCCAGGCAGGTTTGTAGGTAGTTCAAAATCTTGGCAGAAGCTGCCTGGCCTTGAGAGTGCTTGTGGAATGACAGCTTTTGAGCCAAGCAAAACACCGCTGCTGTAGAACCCATCGTGTCCTCTGTGGAGAGTTTTGGTTGTGTTTTAAAACATTCTGCCTTTGTGCCCTTCTGTGGCACCGTGTCCCCTTAATGGCTGATCCTGGGAT
The DNA here is from genome assembly GCA_013398055.1 of Ifrita kowaldi. NCBI lineage: Eukaryota > Metazoa > Chordata > Aves > Passeriformes > Cinclosomatidae > Ifrita > Ifrita kowaldi. The sequence continues at coordinate 205,974 of VZRS01008108.1, forward strand.
GCTGCTGGGTGGGTTTCCTTCAACAAAAATGATGCAGTCCCATCAGCCGTTGTAAAAGGGGAGATTTATGATGTCTGTGTGTTCATCCCATTTCTGGAGACAGCTCCTCTAATGATAAAGGTGCATATATCTCGGTGTGATGTAAACAACTTGATGGATGGGTTGCAGTTTATGTGGAGAAAATATTGGAAGCTTTTTATCTATCTGTAAAGCTTCCTGGGAGGCTGCAAACAGGTGGCCTGGAAGCACAGACAGGTAGATCATCATTACGGGCAGTCAGGCTGTTTGCAGGTCCCCACTGAGGCCAGCATTTCCATTCTGAAAATAATCAGCTGGTGAAGGCAAAAGGGAAGGAGCTCAAGGCTGCCAGAGCACTTACCTCTCTTTTAAAACAAGAGTAAGCAAAGATGGATTATATTAATATAATAACTGGCAGCCAGTCCATGTAGTTAAGTGCTGCTTTAAGCCTTGTTTAGGAAAAAATGCAGACTCAGGGACTGTAGTGTCCAGTCACAGATGCAGGTTTTAAATTGTGGAGAAGTAGGAAAAGATTAGAATCTTGCCATTTACCGTAGTGACAAAGGTACAGGATGTCCAAATTCTGAAAAGGACATTCATCTTTCCACCCAGGCAGTCTGTGTGTGTGCAGGTCTGTCTGTGTTTTTGCACCTGCATCCCCAGTGTGGGCACAAGCACTAATTAGCATTTCAAGTGGAAAACTCTCGCTTAAAAAATGAAGCCTAGTTTCAGTTGTCATAAAAATGTCAACCAGAGCAATAAAATGTCTCCCTAATTTAAGAACACTAGAAGGCAAAATAAATTAAATATTGAAACAGATAGAACTTCTTATGTTGAAGTTGATGGCTTTAAAATTATTACTACCATTAAATTGGTACAAATCTTCTTTTCCTCATCGATGGCACACAGGCCTGCCTGTGTGCAGTGTGCTGGAGTGGAGAGAGTTTATAAACAGTGGGGGACTGACTCCAGGCCTTGGGAAGCATCACTCCTGTGTGACAGCAACTCCTGCCACCCCACAGAAGCACCCAGTTCTTTTACTTGCTCAGAAGTGACTGCACCCCTGGGATTAGAGGGTGTGGGGGGCCTGTTTTGTGTTTCAAGGCTGGTTTTTTGAAAGGGTTATCCCTCAGGGTAGGTTGTGGCTCAGCCAGTCTGGTTTGGAGCCAAGGACAGCATCTGATGGACCTCATGGTGTGGTGACAGCCCTTCTGCCTGGCTTTGAAAGCATCCAGAATTGACACAGGTCACCTTGAGCTTTTGCATAAAGCTGGGAAAATACTTTCTCAGGGATGTTTTTCTGGAAGCTTAGCATTGTGTGAGTGTTCATGGTTAAGTGATCCTACACTGAAGGATATTTAGGCTCTGAGCAGTGGATTTTGGTACATGCAGAGTCTGAGATTCCAGGCAGGCTGAGTGAACCGTGGGCAGCATCTCTGCACGAGCAGATGTGCCCAGCCTGATCCATGGGGGAGGTACAGAGCAAGTGAGAATATTATTCTGCCCCATGGTGTAGGAGCAGGAGGAGAATAGTTTGCAGGGTTTCAGTCCTGGTGCTCTCCCTACCTTTTACACAGGCCCCAGAAAGTCTTTGGTGTGGTTTCTTCTATTGCATGGAGTAATGAGGTGAGCTTGTTTTACACGAAATAAAGACTTCATGATTCAAACCCACACATTTCTTTTTGCTACATTCCTGCCTGGTGTATCCTTATTGCTCTGATATCTGGTGCTTCAGTGCAAAGGGGATTTTTCACCTGGGGATGATGATGATTCTTCTTTTTTTCCGGTGTTGGTTTGTTTTTTTCCTTGGCTTTTTTTTCTTTGCTCTTTTAATTATATATAGGATCTGTAATATAAGCAAATTAGAAATGCTTTTTAATCAGCTTTCTTTAGATAGGCTCACTTTGTAGTACATAAGGATGGCAAAAACATGTTTGACTTCGTTATCAATAGATTGTGTATCTTTTATGTCATTATTAGTGAAGATCAAATAGGAATATCAGAGTTCACCATATAATTTAAAATCACACCACCCCACAGTTCCAAGTGGAGACCACCTAAGGCTGTGTGTGTAACCTTAATACTTTCAAATTTGGAATTGCTTTTTTTCCCTCAATGTTTGATTTGGCTTCTGATGTATTATTATATGTTTTAACTAAATACTGAAAAATGCTAAGAAAACACTTGTCAGTGGTGGTTTGGGGTTCAGTTTTAGCAGATTCTGACACATCCAGGGGAGGTGAGAGTTCAGTGTTTGTGGCAGGACTCACTGTTCCCGTGGCTGCAGTTTCCTGTGGCTGGAAAGGCTCAGCAGCCCTTGCAAACCAGGTCACATCCACTCAGCTCCTATCACCTGAAGTCATAAGTCAATTGTTTACATTTTTCTCCTTTTAAGTTGGCCTGGAAGAAGCTGACAAAAGAGGAGGAATCATGGCTGTTTGTTTTTTTGCCTGCAGGCAACTTTCAGATCGTTTTTGCTGGATCACAATAGACAAACCTTATTGGAAATCCAGGATGTTCTTCCCCCTGGCCCCTGAAGCTGTAACACTCTTACTGACGGGGCACTGGTGTTCCTTCTGACAAGATGGAGCTGTTAATTGAATATTAATCACGTCACTCATGCCATGGTACCTTTTGAACTAGGAAAGGCATTTCTTATATATCAGCATTGATATTGACCTCTCCTACCTGGGTCTGTGGCAGTGTGCAATAGGAGCACTGGGATTTGGGGATTTAATTGGCTCTGTTTTGGCTCTGAACTGCGTGTACAGCATGTGCATTTGGGATCCCCATCTTTAGTTTGATACATACTAAAATATTTACTCTTATCTGCTGTTTCAGACTACTTCTGAATGAACAACAAAGAAAGTTTTTTTGATGTTCTACTACCAGGTCTGGTGTCTTTTTAGCTGAGAAAGTGCCTGTTCAGGGAAGTTGTATCACTGGGCATTAGGAGAACTGGATCATTAATATTTAACTGTGTTGGAAGTAGAAAGCACTGTAACAGTAATAATAATTTGCACTTGCACAACACATTTCTCCTGAGGATCTCAAAGCACTTTACAAACCATTTAATTAAGTCTAACTAAATCCCTCTGAGGTTTATTATTAGTCCCATTTTACAGATGGTTAAGCAAGGGCATAAAGAAGTTAAATGGTTTGCCTAAATGAGTTAGTGGCAACAATAAGCACATACTTCAGGAGTCCCGGCCACATCTCTGCTCTTGGAGCAGAGAAGGATTCCAGTGACCACAGGGTCTTGGAGCAGCACACAGAAGAGCAGAGCAGCCGGAGCTGAGAGAAGGTGAAGGGTTTTGTTTGAGATAGATCCGTGGGAGTGCTATTCTAGGATCTCTTGGTGTCCTGGCTGTGGAGGACTCCAAGGTGCAGGAGTGAGATGGGGCTGAGTCCTGGCTCTCCAGCAGCCAAGGGTCTGTGTTCCATCCCACCACTCACCAGGGACACCCTCATTGTGCTGTTTCCTCTCTGTACAACGCTGGTGCTTTGCTTTCCTTGGTGCTGCAGCTCTGGCCAGCCAGGAAGGAAGGAAGGAAGGAAGGAAGGAAGGAAAGAAGTTCTTGCCGCCTCACGTAAAATTATTCATCCCATTAGCAGCTGCTTCTCCTCAGCTGCCCAGCAGGAGAGGTTGGTTTATCAAGACATAAAGCAGAGTGTGCAGGCGAGGGGGACTCGTGCTCACTGCTGATCCGAGAGCCACTTAGGAGGGTGCTCGTGTACAAATGCATTAGATTATGGTTAAGCAGCTTATGGACATAAAAACACATTAGAACTTTACAGCACACTATAAATTACAGTTTTGCAGCATTCACAGCCACAATGTTAGGTAATTACATTCATTAATCTACTACTAAGAGCACATAAAGTTGCCTCCCAAATGGTACCGTGTGTGCTTGTGCTCAGCTGGGGATGCTCTGAGAAGGGCCTCCCCTCCCCCACGGCTTCCCCCGTCTCTGCTCTGCTTTGTTCCAAAATGTTCTGGTTTCATGATGGTTTTCAGCAAGCCAGAATGTCAGGCACATTGCTCTAAATATTTAGGACTCACAGAGGAAGAATTTCTGATCATCTTGTCTCATACAGCTCTCAGCTTTTCTCAGTGAGCTCTAAGCAGTGTGGGGACTCACTGCAGCCGTTCATTTAGGAAGAAGTTCCTGCTCCTTGTCTCCTGGGTGATCCCTCTGAGCCACCTGATGTTTGGGTAGTCCCTGTAATTGTTAGCCTCAGCAGTTAATGTTCTGTTGAAACTTAGGTTGAGCATCTCATGCTTCATTTTCTTTCATGCAGAAATATTCCCTTTAATTAGAGCAGATTCTCAGCTGGTGTAAATTCTGTTGTCTCCAGGTTGAAGATCTGTCCCATGGCTACTTCCTTTCTTTTCCTTTCTCTATCTTGCATTGCAGAGAAAGGAAACCATCTCTCTGAGGTGCACCCATGTTCTGCACAAGCAGAGTCTTCTGCTGATTCCTTCTCGCTTCAATTTCTTTTTTTGAAAGACTGTTCATGGCTATTTCTTTTTCCTCTCCAATGGACCAAGTGTTATCTTTGATATCCCCTACCCAAGGACAGCGAGCTCTCCAATCCGTTGTTCAGCCACATTTTGACTGGGACTTTGCAGGAATTTTTAATTATGAAAATAGGAGGGCAGAGAGTTGTGTATTATCTGTTCTTAACCTCTTGCAGTGTGTGTTAGGAAACAGAGCACACATAATTCCCTGGAAAACTTCCTCCACTTTCAGTGGCAGCGGAGCAGAGTACACGTGTGAAAAGTACCACTCAATTAGAAGGGTAAAAGTAACAGAAACAGTTTGTCACCCTGAATTTTTAAGCAATCAAGTTAGTAAAATAGATTCAGTATCTGTCCTTGAAAAAACTTAAATGTGTTCCAAAAATCAAAGTCCCTCTAAAAAAACTCACACTCTCTCATGAAGGTATGAGTCCTCTCAAACATAACTTCAGTGAGTCAGAAAGCAAAATCTATTCTCATTTGTTTGTAAAACTTTAATGAATCTGATTGTAAAAACTGAAGCTTGTACAAGTCAACAAGAGCAGAAGACTTACAGAAATGACCCATTACTTCTGTGTCAGTTCCGTAATTGGGTTTTCAGTTGCTGATTTCCGTTCACATCAGGATCATCTTCACATGGGAATGAAAAAGAGCCCTGCGAGCTACCTGTGCCTGTGCTGCCGGAGCAGCTGCTGCAGGAGGCTGTGACAGCTGCTTAATCACACGCCAGGCCTCGCTGAAAGGCATTCATCTATTTGCTAAATAGATGGAGCTTCAATGACACTTGAGTACTCCAGTTTCTAGGGAATTTCTTTGTCATTACTGACAAATTTATTATCCTGACCATTAAATTAATAAAATGCAGAGCACATGGCAGCTGCTTTTTGAAGGAGGTGAATTTTGGTGCCACAGAAACTCCTCCAGCTCCGTGTCCTGAGCTGTCACCTGTCTGTACTGCACCTCTGTGTCTAAGGGCCAGAGGAGGTGGGAAAAAGCAAGTGCAGCATCTCTGAGCTGTGGGACAGGACAGAAGGAGCACGTTTGGCAGGGATGAGTCTCCCATCGGGAATTCCCAGCTGTAGTTCAGTGCTGTCTCTCACAGGCTCCTTGGGCCCGGGGCAGAAGCAGGAACCTCTCTGGGCACTGTGCTGCCTCTCGGTCACTGACGCACCGGGCTGTCAGCAGCAACGTGCTGCCTGTTCCCACAAGCCAGAGCTGCAGGGATGGCCTTTGCTTCCGAGAGAGCAGCAGCTGCAGGGAAACAACTGCCTGGAAAAATCACGTTTTTGACACAGTTTGCCTGTCAGCTGCTTAGCTTCAGCCCACCTCAGGTGGTACTCTGAGATATGCAGTTGTGTTCTTTACAGTGGGCTTTACTTGCCTTTTTCTGCATGTAAACATCAGGAAGCCAGAAATCCTTATTTTTAAGGGCAGTGTGTCTCCCTGCTGCCAGTAAGGCAGGGCAGCAGCCTGCAGGAATGGAGATGGGTGGGGATCCCACGGGACAGTGTCAGGGCAGGAGGATGCTGTCAGGGCTGGATGTTTAACGTCACGTGCAGCTGCTAACCTGGTCCCTGCCCTCCTGATGAAACGGCCGCTGTTCTGGGGCAGTGTCAGCGCTCCTGTGTTCCTGATGCCATCTGTATCACCCCTGGAGCATCCCATAAGGCACATGGGGACCCCATAAAGCCAGGCTGTCTCCTCCTGAGGAAGCACCAGGGCGAGTCTCTGTCCCTGCTCAGCTCAGGGCTCGCAGAACACCGAGAGCTTCACGGCTCCGCTCGGGTGCTCGGGATTTCACTGAGTGATGGTATCGATGTAAAATTTAACAGCCACTGTCTGTGCTGCCTGTGGCTTCACTGGTTACTGCTGGAACATGCCCTGCTCTTCATTTAGGTATTTTGGTCCATTTATTAGATATTACAGAGATTTTCCCTTTCTGGACAGAACTGGCAGTGATTTCTGGAGTGGGAGCCTACTGGGAAAGATTCTAATCTAGTTTCCGAGGATTTGTTTATTGGGGCAGCACATGCTGGGCTGATTTCAGGGTATGTGCTGCATGGTATTTTTTCTATCCACAAGTGAAGTTTTAATAAGGGAATGTAGTACTAGGACAGCAGTTTGTGTTTTGGGATTTTTTTCCTTTTATTTTCCTCCAAAAAGCAGCAAAGGCGAAATTGGCTCAGTGAGTATTTATTGGCAAATTAGTGTTCTTAAAGCCTTCCTTTTTGCTTGTTCTTTTCTAGAGCTTGGAGAAATAAGATTTCACGTAATGCATCTGGGATTGGATTACTGGATTGAATTTTGCAAAGTACACTGGGGATAGCTGAGCCTGTTTAGAAAGCAGCTAAGCCCCTCTGAGTCAGTAAAAATTCAATTCATGATAGTTGATGAGGGATTTTTTGATGGGTTTTGTTTTGGGTAGTTTATTTGCTGTTGGATGGTCATATTTCCTTTGAGGTATTTTATCAAGGTTTATTAAGCTTTTGGTGGAGGCTGTGGTGGGATACAGACTTTCTCTGAAAAGTATGATGGAAAAATGCCTGGAAGCTGGCATCCCTCCTCCTGCTTGCTTGTTGAACACAAACATTAAATTTTAAAGGCACTCTTCAGTTGAATTTGTGTGTTGTGACCATTTTGGAAACCCACAGAAACACGATCAAAATTTATCAAAGCTGTGGTTGTGGTGGGTTATTACTTTGCATCTGGTCTCTTGTGTCCTTAGAGTCTCCTGCTCCTTCCCTCCCTCTTCCCCTTCTCTCCTGCTGAGAGTTGGGGTTTTGGTCCTCTGGCCAGGCCAGCCCCATTATCCCAGTGCAGGTGGGAATGATCTCCGTGAGGGATAGGATCTCTGTGAGGGATATGACCTCAGAGCAGGGAATGATCTCTGTGAGGGATAGGATCTCAGAGCAGGGAATGATCTCTGTGATTCTGATCACAAAACTCAGGGCACAGCAGTGGCCGGGAAATCCCTGCTCTGATGCAGGGATGGATCTCATCTCAAAGAATGGTGTCTGAATTTAAATCCTCTTTCTCTCTGTAAAACTGGCCTGATTTTTTTCCCTGGACGTCCTTTTCTGTTTCCTAGGACAGTGCTACTGTGTTGCTGGTGTGCCTGGGGTTAGGGGGGTTTTTGGCTGTGGGGTTTTTTTAGAAGAGGGGTGGGTGGTGTTGTGGGTGTTGTTTGGTTGGTTTGGTTTTTTTGATGCTTTGGAGTTGAATTCTTTTGGAAGAGAACATCAGAGAAGTTTGCACAGTGCTGTGCAAGGAGAGGTGTGAGGGTAAGAACCCAGGGAGTGGCTGGGCTAAGCTGAGGGGAAGGAGAAGCAGGAAGGCTGCAGATTTCTCAGTGTGTGGAATAGGTTTTAATAAGGTCATCGAGAACTCAAAATTAATTCTGAATGAGGTAAAAACTGCCATAGCAGGAAACCATAAAACCTTTCATTGTAACCCTGTGTAGGTTCCTTCACTGTCCTGTGCATCCTATAATGGCCCTGAGAAGGAGATTGCAGAGTGTGATATGGGAGAGGGCTGTATCCTCCTCCCCCCCCTTAAAGAGGAAATGGGCAAAGAAGCAAAATGCTTTTGCTCTTGTAACAGGAAGAAATAATGGTTTTCTAGGTGAGGTTTAATGCTCTCAGCAAATCTTTGCAGATTTTACATTACAGTCATTTCCTCGAGTCAGACTTCCCTGCTGCCTGGTAAGTAAACACAGAAAGCATAGATTATCAGTTAAGAGTATCGACAGCATTTCAAGTGCTATCAGAGAACATTTAATTCAGTTTAATTTTGTGATAAATCTCATGTTTAATCCTCTGGTTGCTCTGTAATCATGTCTCTATTGATCTTGTCTGAATGACTGCATGCAGTTTAATAAACTTTGCCATTAACCCAAGCTTCCTAAAAGAGGAGATTGATTCCAGTATCAAGTCTGATAGAACCAATAAGCACCTGAAAATCATTAGATGTGTCCATTATAAAATATTTGCATTAAGATCAAAGTGAAAGTGTAGAGGTGAATTTGCAGCTTATTAGAGAAAGAGTTTGCAATTGGAAAGTCTCAGTATGTCAGTCAAAATCAGCAGCAGTTTTCAACCTGGCTGATTCAAACTGACACCTCCTTTCATTTCTTATTCCTCAAATCCCTCTTTCATCCTATTGAGCAACCTCCTTTCCTCTTTTCCCAGCCATAATTATATCCTGTAATTTATTGCAGCTTTTTCACCCCAGGCGTTTGTTTAGTGCAGGGGTCTGAGGTCATTTTTGCCTCATAAGAAAGCTGCAGACTTTGGGTGTCTTTTTGAAGTGTTGGTTTGGATTTTTTGTCCTGACTTCCTTTTCTAAGGAGTGTCCACGTTACATGAGCTGTAACAGTGGGATGAAGAGCTGGGGAGGGAAATGCTGTCCCCCCTCTGTGTTAGGGGCATGCAGGGAGCCTGTCTGTGTGGCAGGGAAAAATGGGAGAAAGCAAGAACCACATACACAGACACGTGGCTGAGGGCCAGCAGTGAGGCTGTGGGTGCTCATCTCTTCCCTGAAGGATGCTGGAGGAGATACAAAAGACATGACTTTCCCACCCTCCTCATCAGCTGGGGGAGAGTAAGGGAGATGCCAGAAGTGCCAGCTTGGCAGGAGGCAGGGAAGGGTCCCACAGGAGCACCCTGGCTGTGGTGGCTTGGCCTGATGAAGGGCTGCAGAGGCTTGGAAGATGAGACTGGCTTTGCTGTTGGTCCCAAAATAAACAAAGGGGCAGTGCAAGGCCTCCCATGCCTCGTGGGGTGTAGCAGTTGGACACTCCTGTTTCCTGTCCCAAAGGGGTGCCCTGCTCTGGGTCCGGGAGGAGGGAGATGAGCCATGGACCCCCCTCACCCTGCAGGGCCTGTTTGCCCTCCATAACCCTGGGTGTGCAGCCCCTGTGTTCTGTGGGGCCTGGTCCCTTCACCTCTTCAGGGATTTAGTGCTGCAAAGCACAGATGGAGTAGGATGTGGTTTTACTTCCATTTCACAGATGAGCTCTGCTGCATGGGAGGGCTGAAGGCCCAAATTCATGGAGCCATTTATTTCCTTTGGAAAACCAGTCAATGGGAATTAAATAGTTTCAGGCCCCTGAATACCCTCTTTGTGGTTCGAGGCTTAGCTGAGTGCTGCAGGTCACAGGGAGCGTCGGGGGGGAGATCAGGAATTCCCACATCCACCTCCAAGTCCCCACATTAATAACTTACCTTCTCAGTCCAGCCAGCTCTAATCCTGTGCCTGGCAGGGCACAAGTGGTGATAAGGTCAGACAGGAGAGATTTGGATACCGGCCCCTACAAGCAGCTTAGAAAACAAATCTTTCCTAGGTAAGGTTTCCTTCCCAGTGCAGACTGATCTCCTGCTCATGGTTCTAATTCTCTTCAACATATTCCATGGCTCTCGAGAGATGCATTGCAGAGCTTTATCTGCTCCTGCTCGAGGCAAGTTTTACAGAGAGACAGGAGCTGGGATGCTTCCTACAGAAGGAACAGTTCCGAGTTCAGTCGAGGCAGCGGCGTGCGATGAAGTGGGGTTTGACTCTAAGTGCTGCTGAAGTGATGTGATTCACAGCTTTTGTAACTCCCTGCAAGTTTGCTGCAGGCATTAGCAAAGCTCTTGACTTGAGATGTTCTGCTTTGGAACCAGATCCCCTGACTGTGCATCCCTACCAAGTTAAATTTGTAGCTTCTTGGTGGCTATAAACAAGAAATATTACAGTAATTGCTTTTCCAGCCACTAAATAGCCCTGAATATTAGATGACACTTCAGTTTTAAAAGATCTGTCTACAAAGTATCTTGAATATTTGCAGAAGACATTATGTTTTCAGCCACAGCATAACGGTGAAGGAAATTCTCTTTTTTGTGGTGTATGAGGTAGCTTTGCAGGGTCTGTGCCCTGAGATAAAACTGGAGAAAGCAGCCATCTCTGCTTTTCCCTGTTTATTTATTCATGCTGTCTTCTGTGCCCATTTAACTGGAGACTTTGTATTCTACATACAAATGGAAGGGAGGATCTGTTTCACCTCCTAGGAACTGCTGAATGCACCTGGTGGGTTTTTGGGTGATCCCACGGAGACTTTGGAGCATCCACTGAGCCCCGAGTGAAGGCAGGACGTGATGCATTCGCAGCAGTGCAGAAACAGGGGTGGAAGTGGTGTGGCATTTCCCCAGGGGGTCTGGGCTCTGCTGGGTACAGGGTTTATACCTTTGTACAGGAAAGCAGAACAGTTGTGGTGTTTATTTCCTCGTGTATGTGAGTGAGGACTCTTGAGATAGGAGCAACTTATGTCTACTTTGTAAGTGGTGCGAAGGACAAGGCAATGATAAATCTTGTCTGTTATGCTAAGCTGTGCTTCTGAACTGCAGAGAGGGGGATTTGCCAGTGATCAACACTGTACAAGAATGTAATCCCTCTGGTTTTTTGATCATCAAATTTATCTTCACTGTATCGGTTTCCTTGGGGAAGAATAAGCCAGCAAATGGAAAGATTACATATTGCTCTATTTCTTAAACTTTTGTTCTTTACTATTTTTTTTCAGCCTGAATGCTAGAAGGTGGCTTCATTTGCAGATGGGAAGTTGAACCATTGTTTCTTTTCCCCCTCTAATTGCACAAAGGTTCTGATCCTTTTCCTAATGAGGAATATTGCCAAGCTCGCCTTAAGTGTTGCAGTCGCCAGGTCCTAGCTGAGCTCTCTTTCTCTGTCCTTTTCTAATCGCTGTTCTTCCATTTTAAAGTCTTTCCTCATCAGTTTTTTGTGCAAGGCTGTATGCCACATGCCGAAACAGTGGCAGAGTTAGGAGTCTCTAGAGAAGAAAAAAGAAAATCCAGAGGAATACAAGACAGCAGGAGCTTAAAAGACAGAAAAGCTCCTGTGTTGAGTAGTTTGAATTCTTGACCTACAAGATGCAAAAGAGTTGTTTTAAAAATAGATTAATTTTTTGTTAAGGCTCAATAATTACAACCCATTATTACGTGGAGAATTTTGATTTGCTGAAAAAATCTGCAGGTTGGATTGGATTACTCACGGATTGCACCACCTGGCATAATCCATGAGTGGTTCTGCAAATTCTGTCCTTTGCTCTGCTCATGTCTGCATTCTCTGTCCTACTGGCTTGGGTGTGCAGAGGGACGCTCTGGTTTCTCTGTGTGCTTGTGAGGCTGCCTGTGGGACACAGAAATGCTTGGCTTGGATGTTTCCATGTCTCCCTGGAGCAGTCTCCTCGTTGTTTTTACCTGTGTTGTCTCAAGGTGGTGTCTCTGTTCCGACTCCTGGGGACCAGGTTTTCTCATCCAGTCCCGAGGCTGACAGGGCAGCAAAGCCAAGTGTGTCCCAGCTCGGTGCCTTTCCGTGGCCATGAGATTCCAGGGAGCATCCTGAGACCTGTGGAATGCACGGGACTTTCCTGGTGCTGCACCATCTTCCCACAGGACAAGGAATGCAGAGGTGCTTCTGATTCAATTTACAAACCATAATACATTTTTTATGACTGCTGAGTGCTGTGCTAATGAATGGTGCCAGTGTGAGGCTGAAGTCATCTGTTTCCTAGTGCAGGGACAGCAGGGATGAGAGCTGTCTAAACCCACATGCACTTATTCTAATATAAGGGGGATACCCTTTAAATGTAAAATTTATTGGCCCACTAACTCCTTGCCTGGGTCTGTGGCCTGCCAACCAAAGTGCTGTTTGAATTATTCAGGGAACACAATATGTGTGTGGAGGGTGGCGGAGCCCACAGCCAGCTTTGTGCCAGCAGCTCCTGCAATGGGGTTGTACTTCCCTCCAGTGAAATCCCCTGGAATGTGTGTTTTGATCAGTATATGCAAAGCCTGTATAACTGCAGATACATTTTTATTCTGGGCAGAAAGTTTGAAATTTTAAAATATTTTTTTCCATTCTAAATCAGAACAAAAAGTAAAAATTAAGAAAACTGTGAAGAAAAAAAAAACCAGAAGTTTTTGTGTAGAGCTGAGGAGCTGCTCAGTTATTTAGACAAACTGAAATATTTGTGTTTCATATTATTCTGTGTGGTTCTTGATAGCTGTTTAGTTGGGTTCTCTCCACCACGAACACCCCATTTTCCAAGGATAAAAATTCCTGGCCCTGCTGTGACCTGAAGCTGCCCCTTGACCTGAGGCAGGGACAGCTGTGGGAGATGCCAGTCCCAGCCCGTGGCACAGCTGGATGTGCTCCTGCTGCAGATCAGGGCAAGGCTTGACTGGCTGGAACAGGGCTGGGTGCTTGGGATCATCACCATGACTGTGCCACTGCAGCGTCACAGCACCGGGGACAAACCAAACTCAGCACTGCTGCAGGAGCTGGCTTAGTGCTCCTCTCTGTGCCTGACCTCTCATCCTAACTGAGCAGTGCCGAGCACTGGAGCCCTCTTCCCTGGCGTGGAGATTTAAAGGGAGCATCCCTAGGAACTCCTCTCCACATCTCTTTTCTATTTCTATTCATTCCTCAAACAAAGAAAACAAACAGGAGCACGTGGCCCTGCTGCTCACAGGGTAAGTCAGGCACATTGATTTAAGGTCCAGCGCTGTGAGATGAGCCCAGAGCCAGTGGGAATCCACTGCCCCCGGCCGCAGGGGCTGCACGTGGGAGCAGCCTCGGGGCTCTGAGTTGGGCAGAGCACGGTGGGAGGGAGGGGTTTGGAGCCCTGGTGTTGGAAGCACTCGGAGCTGGGGCTGATTCTGCTCAGGCCATGCTCAGGGAGCAGGGTTGGGCTGGAGGGGCAGCGTGGGCAGCACAGCCCTGGCTGCTCTGCCAGGATCAAAGGCTGGAGGTGCAGGGACAGCAGATACTTAGCAAAGGTGATTGAATTAGCAAAGGTGATTGAAGAGTCTGTACAACTTCTGTGGAGGAGTTGAGAGAAGGTGGCTGAGACGGTGTCAGCAGAGGACACGGATCCACTGCTGGGACAGGCCAGGTCTCGCTGCTGTTTCAGCCTCAAAAGGCAATCCCAGGTCTCCTGGAGGTCACTGAGTCAAATCTGCAGCAAAGACATAACCTTGGACTTTGCTGGCAACTTGTGTTAGACCTAGAAAAATCTCTAGAGAAAACACAATGGGACTTTTAGGCTGGCAGAAGCTGGCTGGAGCCAGAGCTTCAGGATCTCTTGGCAGGAGCACACAGGCTTCTGGCTGAACCAGTCTGAGCAGAATCAGCTGTGTGTACTTTGCCTTCCACAAAGCCGGGCAGCTTCAAGGAAAACAGTTCCATGGCTCTGCAATCTGAGCTGGCATTGCTCAGCACTTCCTCGGCACTGGCTCCAAGGTGAGGCTTTTTCTTAACTCAGGTTGCACAGGCTCCAGTTATTTCCTGATTGTTCTGCACAACATTTGAGTGACAAAACTGAGAAGGGAGGGGGGGAGGATAAGGCTGAGAATACCATGTCGTATCTGAAAAACATGAAATCAATGAATAGCAATCAATTGCTCTGATGCTCATCTTCATGTATGACACCAGCTTTCGCCCAACAGCTGGCACCAAAGTCTTAGATCTCCTCTACCTCCTGCTTGTAATTTGCTGTGTGGCATTGAGGGAGGCCATGGCACCACATTATTGTAGAAACAGCTCTTCCCTGTATCCTTCTAACACATGGTGCTCACTAAAGCCCGATTTCCAGGAGTGATAGCTGCTGAAATCAGTGAAGGCTGAGCTTCATAGAGAAAGCGCTCTGAGGAGCCAAGTTCTCTGAAAAATCAAATCTCGGGTGCTTCCCAATGAATGCTTCAAATTAGCAGATGTTTCTGACCTGAACATGTCAGGACTGTTGTTGCCACCTGTAAAATGGGAATAGTGAAATACCTTTGTCTGGCAAAACAACTGTGAAATAGGCCGTTGGTGTTTGTTGAGCATCTACCTGATACTATCGGGAGGAGCTGCACAGAGAAGCCCTTGAGGAAATTAATCATTGTGCATTCCGAGGAGGGTGTGAATGGAGTGCCAGTAAACAAGGTCTAGGTCCACACTGTGGACAAAGAGGAGCAAACAAAATCCGGCGTGGTTGCTCATTAGCCGAACACCTTCCATTCTCTGCAGGGAAACAGGAGCATGGGATCATGTAATTAAAGATTGTATCTTGGCCTGTATGCACAAGAGGCCTGAATTAAGGTGGTGGCTGCAGCCTTAATCCTGCCCTTTCATTACTTGCAAGCCCTTGACTTTGTAACCTCAATAATGTTGCCTTAATGTATTTTTGTGTGCGTAATTTAAATCGGCAGGACCTGAAAAGGAGCCTTCTGTTTATCAAGGCTATTGTTAACAAATGATTTTGGGATGAAAAATCAAAGCAATCTCTTTGCCACAGAAGTGCTTTCACACAACATATCTGGAGCAGAGAGCAACTTGCTCTGCTATTGTTGTCCTTCCTCTGCACCCACCCGGAGCATCCCCCAGCCTGGCACCGCCTTTCATCCTCACTCTGTTGCTCAACCACTTTTGCACAACACTGAACCACTTTGTTTCCAGATTCCAGAGAGATGCAGGAGGCGATGGATTGCAGCGTTGTGAAAACAAAGCAAACAAAACAAGATTAAACCTTACTGTGGAGGTCTTGTGACTTGAAGGAATTGCTGGGATTAGTGGATGGGCTACTGCACCCAATATAGTTGACATCACGCCTCTCTTCACCAGTCCCTTGTGTCGTAAAATACCATAATAGTGACACTGGGAATCCTTTTCTCTTTTGCATTGTGTTTTACACCTGCCTTCCTTTCTCCCTGGTGGTGTTTTAAGAGTGTTTGCAATTTTTTTCCCCTAGATAAATGCTTTTGAGGAACTAATCGTGCATCAGAAGAACACACAGTACATTTAAGTATTTTATCTGGAGGTAAATTAATGGTTATTATAAGCATCTCATTTTATTTTCTGATTTTGAAAGATTAGAGGGACTGGTCAGTGCATTATTTTCAGACTGTTACATCGTGTTGTTTCTGCCAGAATTAAAATAGAAAATTATGAAACATGAGAGAGGTATTGAAGTTTTGGGGCATTTTCATCCCTCAGCTGTAAAACTTCTTCCCCAGTGTAACAGAGACACAGTAGCAGTTGATGGGGACTGTCAAGATGTGATGGGAAATTTGGTACCCTCAGACTGGCAGTGTTTCTGAGGGGTTTGGGTTCAGTTTGTGCAGGTTTGGGTTCAGTTTGTGCATGTTGCTGTCCTGGATTCCCAGCTAATGATTCCCCGTGTGATGCTTCCCTGGGAGGGTGGGCAGGCCCTGGCACAGGGTGCCCAGAGCAGCTGTGGCTGCCCCTGGATCCCTGGCAGTGCCCAAGGCCAGGCTGGACATTGGGGCTGGGAGCAGCCTGGGACAGTGGAAGGTGTCCCTGCCCATGGCAGGGGTGGAACTGGATGGGCTTTAAGGTCCCTTCCCAAACCATCCTGAGATTCTGTGCTGGCCAAGCTGCAGGATTTCTCTCAGCTGTGCCCTGCAGGCATCCTAATTTCTTGCAAGCTAAACTTCTGTACCCAATGTCCTGGGTGAATGTGGAGGTGCTGCTTTTGCCATCGTTTCTGTTTCTGTGCTGTTCCCTTTGGCTGTTTCTTGCTTCCCCTCACGTCCCGTCCCTCGGAGCTGCTGCAGCTGACAGCAGGCTGCGGGGTCAGGCTGTCCTAGGCTCAGGATGGAACTGGCAAAGAATTTCAAATCGACTTTTGTAGCTACTGAAAATGTATTTTCTTTCCCCTTAATTGGCTTTTTCCTTCTGCACTAGTGTTCCTGATCAAATGAGAATTGTTTGTTCCTTGAAAGGCTCCAGAAGTGCCTTTCTTACAGTTCTGTTTGACAGGGACGTTTGGATGGCTGAATAGTGAACGGGGCAGACTGGCAGCTTCAAGCTTGATTTTCTAAATATTTGTGTTTTAAGTGGAGCATTGCATTGACATTTCATGACTATTTGACTTTTAAAAAAATGTCTAATTTCTTTATACCTTTTTGTTGGAGTGAAGGATAAATTGTTCGGCTCTGATATGAAGCTGTAGAGGAGTTTAGCAAGAACCTGAGGAGCAAATAATTGGAATATAGTTGTAGACTGTTGCAATTGTTATTTGGTTTAACAAGCAGTGCAGTGTAAACTACTCCTGGTTTTAATAATCAGGTTTTTTAAGTTGTATTTTACTGAGGTCACATTCAGTAGAAATTCAGAAAATAAGTTTTTACAACAGTGGAATTGTAACAATAATCACAAGGATGGTTTGGAAAGGTCAAGGCTTGAAATCCCTGAGCAGCACCTGAAATGTTCATCCAGAGAAATTTCTGCAGTGCATTTGCTACACGCTGCATTTACAGTGGTGTTTTTCATCCAGCATTCCCACAGAAGGATCCTGTAATAAGGAGTGGAACAGAGTTATTTACGTGTAGTTTTTAAGCTGCTGTCAGAGGGCAGGGGCAGGAGGGAAGGGCACTGATGGCCTGGCTCTGGGGTGAGGTTCATGGGGGTGATGTGTGTACCCCACAAAGCTCCACCCTGCTGCCGCTGAGGGTGTGATTTTTAATCAATGAGTTGTCATTCACGTAGCAAGAAGATGGACTTTGCCAAAATAAATCAGGCACAGCTCCCTGAAGACTTGATGAGAATGCAGCGTGTCCTTCAAGCCTCCTGCCTTGAGAAATGATCCGATGGGCCCAGGGGTGCTTCTCCTCCCCTCAGCCGGGGCAGGGCTGGGCTGAAGCTGTGGGTGCTGATGGGGCCAGGTGATTGCAGGGCCACCCTGCTGACAGGAGCCTGCTCAGCACCACAGGCCCTGCCCTGCCTGGGCACCTGCACTGGGATCAGGGTGATTAATGTGCCCAGTAGAAATAAAACAAATGGAAATTTTTTTAGATGATACAGTACACTCATAAATATTAATGCACTTTTGTATTGAATTGCGTGTAATTACATATTATGCATTTAAGTCACCTTCCTGATACACTTAAGGCACTTTACTGATGAAAGATATCTCTGAATAAGATGGTTTTAAACTGTGCCTAATATGTTTGTAGGATTTATTTAATAATGTGTGGGCTTGTATGCTGGCAGGAGAGGAGAAAAACCTCCATTAGAGACTGAATGTGTTCGTGGGGTCGGCTGCTCAGGCTGAATCCACTCCATGCGTAGCTGCTGAAAAATACGTCTCGACATGAAATATTACTACATCTTCTTATCTATGTAGATAAGGTCTGTGCAGCCCTGTCACCTTAGAGTAATTACAGCTTATTACTCTAATCATGATGATGCCTGAAGTCTGTAATTAAGATTGTGCTGGCTAATGTACTAGCACACGGCATGGTACAGCTATTGTCCTATCTAAACAAGGGAAAGATAAAAATGGGATGAGGGGGAAAGGGCAGCAAGTGGGGAAGTGATTTATGCAGGGCCGTGGTTCCCAGCCAAGCGCTGCCTCCACGGAGCCCAGGGGCTCCACGGGGCAGAATCCGAGACAATGCTGGGCAGTTTGCACCCTCAAACAGGAGGAGAACACCCCAAGCTACTTTTAATGCATCCTTTCCTACTAAGATTTATTCTTTTATCATATCCTCTTGCTGTCTAGTCTGCAGATGAAGAATTTAACACATATTTCTAGATACATATTCCTTTTAAGGCCAAGTCATGTCTGTGTTGAAAGCCTTGAGAGGCTCTACCCCACAGTTCCCTCACGAAGGGTTTGACCCACAGCACTCTGTAATTGTCCCCGCAGTGGTGTCAGCTGGTGAGAAGCAGAGGGCTCTTCTGGAGGAGTGGGGTTGTTTAAACACCAATCTTTATGGCTAAATTTCATAGCAAGCCCACCCACCAAACAGGGTTTAAGGCCCCTTTCACACGTTAGGCATGTGTGGAGCTCCTTTGCCTCCCTTTGCCTCTGAGCAGAAGAGGAACCTTATTTTTGAACATTCCTGCCAGTCGTTCCTTCTGCCTTGGAAGGGGCCTTTGCATCCAGTTTGGGGAAGGCTTTGTGGGTTTGGTGTCACTCACCTTTGCCATTGAGCAGATTCCTTTCTCCCAGTTCTCATGAGCTCTGTGTTCTTTAGGTGTATCTGACAACTGTGAAGCCTCCTGCAGTTGTGTGGAAGGTGGGTCTGAGGAAGGGTTATCCCAGGTACAGTCACAGCAATCTGCTGAGTCTGACCCATCTCACGCCCCCCTTAAAGCTAACAGGAACGAGTTATTTCTTGATGGAAGTGCCTGGCCCCATTAGACATTTTATAAGCTTCTGGAAGCCTGCCACTGTTTCATTTAGATCACTCACAGCTGGGGGAAAAAAATCCCACAAAAGCTACTTAGTCATTAGAAGAATTTATTTTTTTTCCAGAAAGTTTCCCTTTGTTCACTCCTTCAGCCTTTCACATTTAGAGTGAATCCTCTTGAAAAGCATTTGTATCTACAAACATGAGCTCTGTGTTTTAACAGAAGGCTTTGCTGGTATAATGTTCTACTCATAAAACATTGGATTTTTTTTATACTGACCCGAAAAAAAATTCTTAGCAGCATGATGATAGCTATCCTAAGTTACAAATCAGTTCTAACACAAAATATCTATTATTTTGTAACCTACCCTTGCTATCCAGGAGGTCCAGGTGTGCTTGTGGATGCTGTAGTGTTACGAAGCTGTTGAAGGTGAGCCCTGGTGAAATGGTTACTGCACCTGCATTTATGGCATGCAGCTAAAGCTAAAACCTTCCTGGGAAGGAAGGCAGAAGGTGTGCTGAGAAAAGGGGTTGTTGTTGCTTTTGATTTCCTTGGGCAGCTCCGTAGGATCCCCCAGCTTATGCACAAGGAGATCCCAAAGCATTTTAGGAAGATCAGTGCTACTACTGAGCTCTTTTTCAGTAGAGCCAGGGAGGAACCAGTGAAGGAGACACAGGAGGTTCTTAAATTACTAATCCTGTGTTGCAGCTAAGGATGCTCAAATTCTCTTTCATGAGGTTGGATAAGGCTCCTAACTTTTTGGATATGAATAACACTGTGAAGAAAAGCCCAGGGTAGTGTCTTAGGTGAAGAAAAGGTAGAAAAAATGTCTTATAGTTTCTGTTCAGTACTCCCATCTTTAATGCCTGTAAAATCATTCCCTTTGCTAAATATCAGATTTGAACAATGACTGTCTTCAGTTTAATTAATCATCTCATTGGTTTCAGTTATGAATTTTGTGAAGCTCTTGTGTTTTAGAGAGTCATTTAGGGAGCAGTCTTTAATTAAAGCCAAACTGCTTTTTGCCTTTAGGCATGTTTTTTTGCATTAAAAGGTGCCATAATTTGAATTATGTTCTCCTGAGCCCCAGTCTTTATGTGACACAGGGACCAATAGCCTTTCCTGCTGTCAGTTACAATATTAAGTGACAATAAACAACAGCTGAAAGGCTCACAAGATTACCCAGCACTTCATGGTGGGCATGGAAGCTCCTGGTGCAAGCAGCACGTTGGCAGAGAGTGCTGAAAGCATGAGCCTGCCTCAGAAACTGCCCCTCACAGGGCAGCACCAGACCCTGATGTGGGCAGTTCTTGGAGTAGATGGGACTCAGCACATGGCACTTACTGGATGCACAATGTGCTCTCTAATTAACATCTTTCCAAAAGCTTCTCATTCTTCTCTCCTGATGAATTCTCCAGCCTCCTCTTCCTCTGCCTTTAATTCTGTGCTATTGAAAAAGACTCATTTCAAGCGACATTGGTCTGAAATGAAAACTGGGATTCTGCGTGTTGCAGGTTATTTGTAAGAAAACAGCTGTGGGCTAAGTGACAAAACTCACATTTGTGTTACAGGAGTGGAGTATTTTTTTATAGGCAGACATTGATTCTGGGGGTTAAAGGGTCAGTGACAAAGTTTTCAAATACAAGTTGCTTTTTTTGTGCACTTTTCACCCCTCTCCCTGAGATTTGGAAATCTACTGCTTAAGTAAGGCTTGAGGGAAGCGTGCCTTGAAGTCAATGGAGATTCATTGGCTGTAATTGGATTTAGGTCAGCTCATGCCTTGGCTTCTCAAATACAAGGAATAATAAGAATAAATACTGGAAAGTCAAGCATTGTTTAAATCAAAATAGATTGTTAATTTAAACATTATAAACAAATGCTGTCTTCTAAATGTGTGTTCTCTTGATACATGAGATGCTTTTGAGAATTGCGGTTGACTGTATGAAGTCTCAAGGAGGATATGTCTCCTTCCATGCACTCACTTCTTCCTGCCAATTTTATTTAGCATTTGCCTATCTTTTGATTAGGAGGACATCAGTGAAGAGTGGGTTTTTCCCTTTTCTGGTGACTGCAGCATTGCCCTGACAGTGCTTTGGTGGTCACCTGGAACCAAACCAGAGCTGTAATTTGACCACTGTGTCTTTTTCCTCTTCTCCCTCTGCAGAAGGACGTAGCTCTGAAACCTCAGGAACGTGTGGAGAAGCGACAGAATCCTCTAGCCAAGAAGAAACGGGAAGCACTTACCAATGGGCTGTCGTATCTTCCAAAAAAGAACAGACTCCACCACCACCAGTACAGCTCCGACCGGGAAAATGACCGAAACCTGTGCCAGCACCTTGGGAAAAGGAAGAAGTTACCAAAGGGCCTCAGACAGGTGGGAGACAAGTTTCCTGCAGCGGGGAGGGAGGGCTCTGCCCGTTGGCTCATGGTATGTAGAAGCTGATTTCTCATTTTGTGGGATCACTTATTTTAATACTTTCGCAGTTGTTTTGTTCTTGGGCTCTCGGGTGCCACTTGGTGCAGTGTCCTACTACTGGCAGAGGTGGACTGAGAGGGAGAGCAAGTGGTCTGTTGATGCTGATCTGATTAATAAATGTGTAAAGGTGGGAAGAGCTTTCCTCAGCCTGGCTGTGAGACTGTCAGGGCGAGCAGATGTGGTCTCTCTGTGATTGCGAGGCCAACTTTGTCCTGTAAAGACCTTCTTGTCTTCAGGCTTTGGACACAGAAGCAGAAGACCCCTCTCAGCATCCAGGGTGAGGTGAGGCAATTGCAAAAAGGGCAGCTGTTAGTCAAGGCAAAGCTCTAGAACTGATTAGAGTGTGAGGAGCTCATTTGTGGGGTGTCAGTGGTGCTGGTGTCTGCTCCCCTGGGTTACTGATCACCCACCCTGCCTTCCCAACAGTGGTGGGAAATGAGCAGGGAGCATCCAGGGTTGCAAAGCCTGAGGCTGAAAACATTGGATTCATCTTCATGACTGTGGAGTGTTGTGCTGGTTACGTTTTTTGAAGAAGAAAGTGTGACAAGTGTGATTTCTGTGATGCTGGTAATAGTAAATAGCAGTAGTGACAAGGTCAGCTTTTGCCTGTATTTGAGTGATATTAATGACTCTTGAACCAAAATTTAAGCCTTCAGTGGGAATGGTTGATATTCATGGAATCAGTTTTCATCCTTGTTTACTGCAAGCCAAACATTGCTTTGCAGAGAAACTTGTGGAAAATAGTGAGAATTCACTGCTTCTCATTTTGTGAGTTCAGGGAGACGGAAGGAACGTTGAGGATGACAAGTATGCTGACTTGTATTCAATTTTGATATGCAGAGTTAGAGAAGCTGGGAAGAAATAAGTTTTCATGATAATTTTGAAGCCTGTATGTTAAGCTGTATGTAGGAATAAAGTAAGAGATTATACAGTACTTCAGCAGAGCAAAGAAATTGTAAAATGCCTGTTCTACACTACCAGCTGTTAAAGGTGTTACTTCTGATTTAATTCTACTTGGTATTTCAAAGGAAGGTGGGGAATACCCTTCAGGATCGTTGATGCAATGATTGCCTTATCAGTAGATATGGAAGGCTGCTGTGTTTCCTTGACTGTTTGCTGTGCTCACCTGCGTGGTCTCTGCTCTGTTTTGGTCTGTCAGATGTGTCTGCTTTGGGCAACAGAATGGACTGTTTGCACTCTGAACTCTCCTAGTGGGGCCTGATGTCAGGTGGAACCTTTCTGCCCAGAGTTTCATCTGTGAAGGAAATTGGCCTCCCTGCTGATGGAGCTTATTTGTGAGGTTGTGTTTTTGGGAATAAATATGCATTGGCTTGAAAGGTATTGAGTTGACAAATGTCATGGAAAATGCTTTTCCTTTGAGCTGATAAATCTGAGTACTCTGCTTAATTCCTAGGGGATAAGACTGAGAGGAAATAAAGTATCTTGCTCAATATAAATGTAATACATTTGGTGGGGGCAGAGCTCCTCAGATAAGAACGTTTTAGACTCATGAACAGTGTGGGTGCTGACAAACCCGTGTGGCTTTGGCACTTAACGTGGAAAAAAGGTGTCATGGGAAAGACTACAAAGTTCTTTGATAAGACATGCCCACCACCTGTAGAGAGAGTTTTGGGTAAGCATTCTCTGACCTCTTTTAAGACGAATGGTGAAGACCACAAAAGGAGGAGATTGATAATTCTGAGGGTGTTCTTTTCTGATCATTTTACACTTTGCCTCCTCAAGTGACTCTTGGCTGCACACCTTGGGTTGCCTTCCCCACCCAGGTCCATCCTGCTGAATTCCTGGGCTCCTGAAGGGGAAGTAGATGTGCTTGTCAGCCTTGTCAGATGGCAGTGAGCCAGGCACTGGGGCCACTGTGGTTTGTGTGTGACACAGCAGGAGTGTCTGGAGCCACTCCGAGTTCGGGAGGCTTCTGCATGTATACAGTGTCCTTGCTATATCAGGGCTTTATATTTGATACATAAACAATTTATCCTGCCTCTCCTGTCTCTGGGGGAGTCCTGAATTGTCACCTGTGATTACTGTAACTGGATGGCAGGATGCAGTCTCAGAGCTGTCACTTGCATTCCCGTGCTCTCATAAGACCTTGGCTTCAGTCTGTCCTTGCTGGGAAATGTTTTATACCCGGAGATCTCGTTCATAGGTTTTCCAGTGGTTGACAGTCCTGCTGGATATGCTTTCCTGTGAAATCTGTTATCTGCTGGAAGTAACTCTCACTGCAGGATTTAGGGTATGAAGCTCCCTTGTCAAACAGATTTAGTTGAAGTCAGCTATTGAAAGCATTGCTAATTAGTTTTCAGAGGAAATCCTTGCAGTATTCATGCAGGTATTTATCCAGCTCTGCTGAAATGCCTACAGGTTTATTGAAATCCAGAAAATGTGAAACTGTAGGTTAATTAAGGCTCATATTTTACTAGTGAGAAGACTTTTGAACTCTGCTTTGTGAGCTTTTATAAATGCACTTATTAAATGCCTCAAGGAAATTTTAGTTGGCGTTAAGCAAACATAAGACTCATCAGAATATTTCTCCAGCGTTTTGAATTTAATTTCCTTTACGTTAATTGGGGATGGCATGTTTTTATGTGCTTTCTGTAAAAATCATTTGGAAATCTTAAAGTGAACATTTTTAAACTAGTAAAAGGGTGGCAAACATTTTTAAATGGGTTTTAATGAGACTTTATTCCTCGAGGTCTGAGCACAGTGGGGCATACCAGGAAACAATGAGCTTTCAGGGCAGAAGGAGGGTTGAGAGTATTTTGATAATGAGGGGGAAGGATTACTTCTCTTTGTTCAGTGGGTGTGTGATTTGCAAAGAGCAGAAGACATTGACTTTTGCTACCTCCATTTCTTTCACTGTTTTCTTCATCTGCTGGGAGGTTCTTGCATCTTCTTGCAGAAGAGGATCATCTCTGGATACGTTTCTAAACCAGCAGTGTGTGTGCTGGGCAAGGGGTGCCTTGGCTGGCCCATGTGTGCACAAGAGCCAGCGGCTGCTGGGCTCTGCCTTCGCCACCTGATTGCAGAGACACTTCCAGAATATCAAATCCCAGTCCCAGCTACCGCAGGAATGCAGGGAAGGAGACAAATGGTAATAAATAGGGGGTGGATGATAAATAGAGGGAAGAAAACTCATGATGGAGAGATGAATTAGGAGGTAAATGTTAATGAGATAAAGGAAAAATGGGAAGAACAGCAGAAGAAGATACACTGCTGACTCTGGCAGTCCCCAGCTACAAGCATTATAAACCATTAGCTTTCACCTCGTAGTCCATTACATGAATCAATTAAAGGGGAGGGAGGGGAGTGTTGAAGCTGTTCCTTCTCAGAATTAAGTCCACGATCCCCTTGGCAGTCTCACCCTGAATCTGTACATCCTAAGTTTGAGACTGCTGGGCCCTTGGGTGGCTGATCTGGGCAGCCGTCGTTGTCCCCTGCCGTTGTCGTCCCCGTCATCCTCACTTGGGAGCACCGTGTGGTTCCGTGTGATGTGATTTAGTGCCAGCACACTCGTGCCCTGGTGCAGAGGTGCTCGTGTGCCTCCGAGCAGCAGAGCTGTGGTGCAGAGGGTGAGATCCCCGCGTGGCAGAGCCTGTCCCGCAGTCAGGAGGGCTGCTGCGGGCTCACGGCCGGGCCGGGAGCGGGGACACTGCTGGGGAGCGGAGCAGATGGGCTGGATTGTCACCGGCACTGTGGTGCAGAGGGTGAGATCCCCGCGTGGCAGAGCCTGTCCCGCAGTCAGGAGGGCTGCTGCGGGCTCACGGCCGGGCCGGGAGCGGGGCGGGAGGCGGTGCCGCTGCCCGGGCTGCGGGGACACTGCTGGGGAGCGGAGCAGATGGGCTGGATTGTCACCGGCACTGTGATCCCGGGGAGAGCTGACTGTGCTGACAAGCGATTTACAATGTGCTATTTACAGTTTGGGTTTGCAGGCTCTCAATGACATCCGAGTGCTCTTTAGCAACTGCTTTCATTACTACTTTCTAAGAGCTGCTAATTGAAAATGAAATTGTGGGTGGGCTCTGGGAGTGCCGTAGCAGCTACAAGTATTATACACAGCCACGGAGAACTGTTTCATTTCTTGGACTCCCTACTGTAGCTCTGTGCAAGGGAAGGAATGGGGATATATTTGTGCCGTGTGAGGTCAGACACCTTGGAAATCCTGCCTACAGCATGCATCACCTGGAGTGAGTGATAAAGGCTTGAACCTCCTTGTACATAGCTGCTGGGATTTGGGATTCCTTTACTGGCAGCCAGTGGATTTCAGTGACTATAAAACTTCTGAAGATCAGGAAGGAACCTGGGCTGTGAAACTACCTCGTGCAGGGCAACAGAGGGGATTGGAAGCTGTGTGTGGGATTTTTGGGCTGGTTTTGCACTGCTGGAGGTCTGGCTTTGTATGAAGTGACAGGAAACATCACTATTGACTGGTAGAATGTGGGACAAAGTCACCCTGCCTTGGGAGTAGCACCAGCCAGGATCAGGTCTGCAGGGATATGGCCAGGCACTGGTGGAAAGGGAGATACTGTTCCCATTCTGTCTGTAAAGGGAGAAGTTGCTTGGTTTGGGTTTTTTTTTCAGATTCCAAATGCTAGTGCAACCACTTTGAAATGAGTGGATTTGCTGTTTATGCTGCAGCCTACACAGCGTGGTTTGATTCTGTGCCAGTGTTGCCAAAAGTTTGAAGGCACCTACAGCAAGTGTCACCAGCAACAGGACTTGCAGGGGCCACTGGTTTAACCAAACTGTGTTGGTATCGTGTCACTCAAAGCACTGATGATTAGTCTAGCGTATCAAACAACACTTAATTTGAAAAATAAACAATGAAATGATGAAAAAAATTGGAGTACAGCTCCGAAAGAACAGAAAGATGCCATGTCTGGGTAACTGTGCTTTGAGGTTACATCACAGCATGAGTGGGTGTAGTAATACAGTGATGCTCATGTGATAAAGGGAGATGGGTCGATCTGGGCTCTGAGAAGCCTTTGTAGGATAGAAAAGGGGAAAGAGGTCTGTGGGGAAGGAGTGAAGGGATGGGGCTTTGCAGAGGTGTAGGCTGGGCTGTGTGGGGTTTTTGAGGGGTAAATGTTACACATGGTGTGCCTATAGAGGGGGCAGGTTTTGTGAGTGAATGTCCTCTGTCTCTGCTAATGTCCAGCTCAGTTTATCCAGCCCACCATCATGCTTGCAAATGCTGAGTGCTTCATGCTGGCCAGTTGGTAATTCCACCCTTGGCAGGGACCCTCACTTTATTTTCACACATGCACAGTGTGTGGATTCCTGTCTGTGTGGGAGCATGTGCTGAAAGCTGGGCTGCCATTCAGTCCCTTTCTTGTTTCCCGTTTGGAAACTGCCGTGGGTGACAAACAGTGCTTGAATTACAAGCATTTTGTGATTCTTGACTGCTGTTTGCCTCTGATCAGAGGCCACAGAAATCTCCAGCTGCACTTAACCCGCAGTCACCGTATCCAGTGCGTCATCTGTGAAGGCACCCAGCTGCTCAAAAGCATCCAAACAACTTCTGGGCCCTGATAATATATAATTGAGCTCAATGGGCACAGAAAAGATTGTTGTTCTCTGCAGAAGGGACTGAAAAATGATGTGTGTGGCTTCGTGCGCCTGTTGCTCCGCACTGCACATCCCCCCTGGCTTCCCCGCGTTCCTGAGTGGCCCTTTGGATTCCAGGAGAGCACACACAAAGCCAGGCTCAGGGAGTGCTGGGCTGGTCCCAGGATGCTGCTCTCAGCCGGGGCAGGGCTGTGCTCAGCCCCAACAAACACCTGCAGTCATTGATCAGCGCTCGGGGAGCTGCCACTCCACGGAACGCTCGCCCGCAGTGACGTGTCACAGGCGTTCCCCCCTTCTAATCACCAGTTTCACCTGCAATTTTTCAATAAGCTATTGAATTATACCTCTCTAAATGATACACTGCAAATCCAGCAGGTCCTAATTGCTAATGATGGTTCTGAAAGACTTTCATTTGACTGTAATTAGGTTTGCAAGCAATCAGCTGCCCTTATCAGGATGGAAACACATATAATGTAAAATACAGGCTGGTGGGAACGGAGCGTTTTCTTAAAAGGAGGAGGGAAGAGGAAGATGTTTTATTAGCAGAAACTGTGACATATTTTAACACCTTGGAAACATCATGTGTGAAATTAATTCTGCTCAGTATTATACCATCTGGCAATGTTATTGTTCTGTATATATTGCCATGTAAAGTGTGCTTTTTTCGTCTGGGGTATGAGCCTGTGTTTGAAATAGTAATCATGAGTCAAATTGATTACTAAGGATTTTACCTCTGCTAGATGGCTTAAAAAGACATTTCGAAAGTCCCAGGATCTCAAAATGGCTTCTCCATGGAGAGCTTCCCTTGCAGGGCTGATGAAGGTGGAAGAAAAGGGCCTTGTTTTTGCCATGCCCTTGTCCTGTGAATGAGTGTATGTGCCCAAAAGTAAGAGGTACTCTACCCAGATCTTGTTTATTGATGCTGAAGTAGAAAATGCCTGTATCTCAGCCTGAGAACCATTGTATTGGTGTGCTGGTTTGATCCTGTCTGCGTGCTGCTGTGTGCACTGCCCAGCTCGGAGCCTGCTGTGCATTAGCAGCTTCAGCACCAGTGTAGGCACTGAGTCCCCAGCTGTAGATACAGAGCAGTACAAGCTTAAAACTTGGTTAGAGGCTGGTGTTTGGCCACTCTGGATGAAATATCAGCTGTTGGGCAGTGTGGATTGTCCCTTAACCAGGACTCAGAATTGGCCATTAGCACCTGCCATGGTGACCAGTGTGATTGTTGTGATACTTCTGGATGGTGGAGCTTGTACAGCCAAGGAGGAGCGTGGAGGAACTCAGGTCATACTGGACACAGGAACAAGCAGTGGGGTATGAATATCTCCCCATCATTTCTCTGAAGCTGATGGTGTGAGCTGATCACCCCTGGGCTGTGGCAGAGAAGGGGTTTCTTTGCCTCCTGTGCTTGCGCCTGCCGTTGCTGTTGTGTTGAGTGTGATCAGGCTTGCAAGAAAATGAGCAATGCTGGCATGTTTTTATTTCTAGTGCAAATACTGCCACTCTCTCTGCTCTGCCCTGCTGCATCTCACTTCGTCTTTTGGCTCCAGTTTGCTCTGAGATAGAGTTGCAGAGATGTCACCACGCTGTTACCTGACCAGGTGATGCTGTGGCAGAGGAAGCGCCCCTGTGTGCACCACCCACCCAGCGTGACACAGACTCCCAGAGAATTCTAAACTGAAAAAAAGGAGATTAGAAACAGTCACTTTTGGGC
The DNA here is from genome assembly GCA_013398055.1 of Ifrita kowaldi. NCBI lineage: Eukaryota > Metazoa > Chordata > Aves > Passeriformes > Cinclosomatidae > Ifrita > Ifrita kowaldi. Next base: position 234,480 of record VZRS01008108.1, read on the forward strand.
CAACCTAATTATATTAATCAATTACATATCTTGAGAATTTTAGTAAAAAAAAAAAAAATTCTTTTCCACAGAGCAGCTATTGTCTCTCAGGATTATCTTTATCTTTTAATGTTGGCACCCTACTTTAATTGAAAACTTAAATGATTGTTAACCATGCCAGGAAGTGAACCATATTTTAAATGTTCAATGCAATCAATTGCTGTCTGAAAAGTTTCCATGCGTGTTACCAGTAAGGAATTAAACAAAAAATTAATTTTGACTGAGTCTGCCTGGAGATAAATTAAATGCTAGCTTAAGTATTATAAGACAGTATAATAAAGTGACCATTTTTAATTTAAAAAGGAAGTCATCCAGAACTTTTAAAAATATTTTTTTGTATTCTAGAAACAAATTTAGGCCAAGACTTCTAACCTATAGGTTTGCCTACGGATTAATTGTAAGCACAGAAGTTCATCCTCAAATTTGATATGAAAAATTAGATTGCTGAAGTTATGTTACTCAGTTCTTGTTTTCTCCTCTACAAACGGAGTATTCACCAGGGCAGGAGGTGTGGGAGTGATGGATTTTGCTGTGGCTGTGGCTCCCAGCAGCACAGGGGTGGGTTTGCAGCACTGCTGTGGTGCAGGGCTGGTGGCAGGAGCAGGGGCTGCTGCAGGGGGGCACAGGGAGGCCGTGGTGCCCCACTGTCAGTGCTGTGAGCTGGGACGAGCCACAGGAGCAGCAGAGCAGCCTCAGGAGCATATCAACCTTCCATGGATGCTTAAACTCTTGCTTAGGCTGTTGTACCCTTAGGTCCAGCTCCTGAGGGCTGTAACTCCACGGATTCAGGGCACAGACCTAGGCAATGGCTTTGAAAAATGTGTAGGGACACTTTCAAAGTGTCACTGAACAGCACTGCGAGGAACCGTCCCCTTCCCAAGGGGTGTGGAAGGCTCCCTTGTTGGGCCTTTCCAAGGAAAGCAGCAGTGCCTGGAATGGGGTGAGTGGGCTGTTTTTCTGTCTCTAGGTAGACTAAAGGCAGCACTCCTGCTTTTCCAGCTGGCTCGTTCCAGTCCCTCGGATGTGGAGGGAGGCTGTGACTGTCCTGGGCCTGAACAGCTGCGTTTGGGGCTGGGATTTATCACAAGTGGGGAGCCGAGGGCAGGGGAATGGCAGCGTGGGTGAATGGCAGTGTGCAGTAAATCCCTGTGAAATTCCAGGACTCGGCTCACACAATTGCTTTCATGGTTTGCAGTGCTTTGGGGGCCACTGTGGAGTTTTTGAGCTTTCCCTGGATTTAGCCTGGCTGGCTCTGGCCAGCCCCAGACACTGCCTGTGTCCTCAGAGGTAGCACAGTGCACTTCTAAACCTTCTGCTGTTTATTTCATTTTGACAAAAAATGACCTGGGTATAAAGCTTAGGAAAATTACTGATAATCTTCCTCAACCTGGAGGAAGTTATTCTGCTTTGTGGGGTTTCACAAGTTGTAATGTTGCAATTTTGTAAAATCAAGACATTTTAATTTGTGCCCAAACCCACTGAAATGGAACAAACTTTCAAACCCAAGTCTCCCATTTCCTATGTTTACTGCTGTATCAACAGTGTATGAGCTCTGTGCACTGGGAAGGCCTCCTCTGCTATTAGCAAAATGTGCCATAGGTGTATTTCTTCTCTGAGCTTGCTGTACTCTTGGATAATTCCACGGGATATTTGGATTGGTTGTGCAGCCAGTTGAAGAACGTAGTGTGGCCATTACTGTGTAAGGCCACAACTCCTAAAACAGACAAAACAAACTTTTCCTTTCCTTCTGACCTTTCCCTGCAACAATTTTTGCTGCTCAATATTAAAATACAGTGAGGTTCTATGAGCAAAAATGAAAGAGTTACCCTTAAGAATTGTTATTAAATTTGCTACAAGAATACAAATATTTTTATAGGAGATTGACTGCAGAAGTTACTGTGGTTTTGTGTTTCCAGTGCTGCTGGAATTTTGTCTCTAATATCAGCAACACTGTACAGGCTGTGACAACATTCCTACTCCTGATGTGTCTCATTTCCCATTTTTTAATCCAGTGTAGGATCAGTTTCAGATTTATCCATCTGTATTGGATCAGCTATTGAAGACTATTGAAATGAGTCACTCTGTTGTGAATGGACTTTCTGGAAAAAAATAAACTTGTAGCAAAGCCCCCCGTACTCAGGAGAATGCAGGAACGTGTTTCTGGCCATAGCTGCTTCCCTGGTGTCTGCCTTCTTCCGCTGCTGGGCTCTGTGAGCTGTAGTGACCTGCTTTCAAGAAAATGCAAATATCCACTTTGTCCAATTAAAGCAGATTGCTATTACAGTTCAATCACAATTCCTCCTAGCATGGACAACACCAGAACATTGTGCTCTCTCTAGTCCAGCAAAGCAAAGGCATAGGAATAGAGTGTTAGTCTTTCTAGATCCGTCCATGTGTGAACATCCTGAGACATCTCAGATCTATTTAAGGTAAAGTTTGACACAATATGACAGGTGTAAACTAGTGCAGGAAATTAAGCTTTCAACCCAAAGCCTGCTGAGATCCTGCAAGAAATTGTGGGAGAAGGAAGCAGGAAAATAATTGGTTTCCAGGCACAAGTTGATTTAGGTCATATAAAAAGCCATGGGCCATTCGAGTATCTGACAGCAGAGTGAGTCACTGACCTCAAAGTTCCCATGTCCTGTGTGCCCATTCTCAGGTGGTGGAGTTACAAATGATTGTAAAGGACCTGTGGGTTTAAGAAAGAAGAATTGAGTTCCCTCTCATGCAACTCTTTTCTGCATGAACAGAGAAACAAGAGAGAAAACCCCAAGTTTGCTCATAAAACGCTGTCAGGTCTAAGCCCAGCTTGTCCTGCTAAACCCTGTCCCCAGGCTCAGGTCCTTAAATCAATAAAAATAATACACCTAAGAATGGGTATAGAACTGGAAGCTGATGTTTGATACCCTTCCTTGATATTTCAGGTTGGCTTTTTCTAAATATGCTAATAAAAATATTTCTATCAGAAAGGAGGTGGATTTTATCCTAGCCGTCAGAAGCAGCAGATATTTGGTGTATGAACTTTCTCTGCATGGTACTTGTATTTTTGCCAGTCATGCTCATTTCCTTCTGAACAGGTTTTATTCTGATCTAGTTGAACAAAAAAACCTCTTACTTTTATAAAGTAAATGAATAATATGAATTTTATGAAATAAAAATCAAGTGCCCAAAGCACGCAGAGGGTTAATAAAAATGGAAATTCTGTTAAAATCACTAATCAATCTGTTTAATGTTTTATGGTGTCCCCTCCCCCCAACACGTTCTTTTCTTGTAAAGCACCTTATTGCTTCCTGCTTGTTTACCAGCTTTTAGCAAGTCAAGCAGCATTCAAATTGCTTTGATGTTAATTATATAACCTGCTCAATAGGGCTTGCTAGGTGAAGGAAAATAGCTCCTATGTTTAAGAAAATAAATTAATATCCAGACAAGTGCTCTGTGCTTTGGTTCTGAGGAAGGAAATGACAGGATACTGATGACTTAGTGTTGTGTTGTCAAATAAAAGCTATATTTGGGTGGCATGATGCTCTCAGTTTGCAAGATTTGATATTGGTTGTCTTCACTTCTCTTGATGGTATGGAATGATGTGCTGAGGATTGATCCTGCTAACTGGAAAAGGAGTGAGTTTCAGTATCTCTTGTGCCAAAGTAAAAGATTCAAGAAGCAGGGATTCCGCCTTAGCCCCCAGAAGCTGTGACTGATGAGTCCTTTGGATGCTGGGTTATCCCAGCTGCTCCACTGGTCCTGCTCTGGACCCTGGCCCAGCCCGAGCTGCGCTCACTCAATTCAGTTCAGCTGCTGTTGCATTAACATTTGAGCTGTAGCTCAGGCTGAGGATTTCCAAAAAATACTCTTAGAGTGTAGAAAAGCCTTGAGCAGTCTCTGCATGGCAGTGCCACGTGCTCGGTCAGTGCCCAGAGCTGACCCCCACGAGGGGCACGGCCGTGGTGCTGGGCTGGAGCTGCACCGGGACCTGACCTGGGCTCTGCAAGTCCCTGCCCCACTTCCCCATGTCCATCCTGCATAGAAATGGTGTTTAATCAGAAAGAACTTGTCTACCAATTCCTAATCAAGACAGAAAGGTTTAATTGGAGAATTTGTGCAGAGTTTGGAGATCTCCAGATGAAAGGCTGTACCTGTGTGATGAATGAATATTAATAATTTCTAATGCAAAGCGCTGGAGCTATTGCAGCTCACTGGATTTGTGTGGAATGACTGGAGAGCAGCTCCCAGGAAGCAATGCAAGCCTTCAGCTTATTAATGGCATTGTCTTTATAAATTAGTAACAGTGCAGGGAGGGAGGCTGGGTTGTGTATCGTTACAAAATGCTTTGGAAACATCTGAAGTCAGATTAGTGGTCTGATGCTTCCTGTAAGAACTGCAGTGTTTTCCATGATGGAAAGAGTTTATTTGCAGTACTAAGGCTTGTCCTTCCAACGTTTTACATGAACCTGGGCTTTAATATGCAATAAATACTGAAAATGATCCCTTCAAACTTTATTCATTATCATAATGATATATTTTGATATAATCATTGCTGGTGGGCTATTACTGGTCTAAAGCGAGTACCAGAGGGTGTGTTGTTTCCAGAAGGAGTGAGTGTCAGGAGATTTTTGTACTATTTTAGAGTGATCATAAAGCATTTCCAGGAGTGGAGCTGTATGAGACTGTAACATCGCTTAAGGGGAAAGAGATCTTACCTATCAATAGCAATGCAAGGCTTGTAATTTTAAGTCTTTCTAATTTAAATCATGAAAATCTGTTTTTCATGAATAATTCAGAACTCTGATTTAGTAGAATTATTTCCAGCCCATGTATATTAAGCAGCCAACCTGCTATGCCAGTTCTGTTTTCAGACACTGTTGATGGGGGGTTTCTCTTTCCTGCAGAAATGATCATCTTTGTCTGTTAGAAAATAAACCTGCTGTGGTATTTTGTTCTTTTGATTGCACGAGGATTTTGCTTTAAACCTCGCAGGCTAAAATTCAAGCTGAAGAAAAATAAACCCTTTACTACAGGAGCTCCTAGAATTAAATTTGGAGAGAGTAAACCTTGTACTATATCCATTAGGAAAATGGCAGTATTCTTCCATTTCCTGATGTTATTCAATTACTTACCCCGCTTCCTGCTTTTAGCGTAAACTGTATATTTTAGCTCATGACCTTTGACAGGAAATTGAATCAGAAGTGGAGATGCAATGAAAGTGGGTTTTTTTAAAGAGTCTTTAAAAACATGGGTGTTAGGAAACTTGGGGGTTTGTTTTGTTGTTTGTTTTGGGTTTTTTTTTAATAAACCTCAGTGTGGATTTTGTAATATAATGCATTTTGCTTGGAAAAAAGGAAATTGAAGTTAATGTCCTTCCTCCTTTGCCCTGGAGAAAGCACAGCCTGCATAGCTGCTCTTGTTAGTGCCTGCCTGCTGAAATTAGCATTGCATATTTTTGTTAATACCAATAAAAGTGGAGTTTGTTTAATTTAGAATCAAACCCTTGTTTGGATTGGATTAGCACTTTAAGAAAAATATTTAACTTGTAAAGTGATGCAACACAGGTCGATCTAATCTTTAGCTCCTCCAAGATTGTAGCTCATTTACAAGCTTTAGATCCTACTATTTCCCTTACACTTGTGAATAGTGTTAACTTTAAAAAACCCTAAACCAGTGTATTCATCTGAAGCTTTCCAACACAGGTACCCCAAAACATCCCGGATCAGTAATGAGGTCAATGCTGTCCAGCCATGCCCAGTTCCCTGATCCTGATGGAACTTCTCACACATGGTGTTCCCTGAGCTTTTCCATTAACTGTTGAATGAGAGTTTAGTAGTTTTTAGCTTTCTTTGTCCAGAATGCTTTCACGTCACTGTTCTCCCCCATATTAATAATTTTTACTAATCCTGTGTCTTTATAGAGTAATGACATTTTGAGGGGAGTAAGAGCCCTTTGTTATGTTTAGAACTTGAATTTAAGACAAAAATCAGGAGATGTCTTATATTTGATGTAATGCAGTGGAGACCCCCTTTCCTTTCCCACAGGAGCAGCCTGCCCCTTGCCCCCACTGTAGTGTTGTCTCCTTGCACTGGAAGCAAACTCTTTTTCCACAAGGAGTTGCTGCATTTCAGGTCTGCACACAGGGCTGAGTTGTGTCCTGGTGCCTCTTGGGCCCGTGCTAGGGGAGAGCCTGGCTTTTCTGCATATCCATGTGTCTAAGCTGGTACCAGAGCTTTGCTGCTTTGCGTTGTGTTGTTGTTCTGCAGGCTGTTCCAAGATAACACTGAATTCTTTCTTGTTCTGGCTGCAGCAATGCCAAGTGTTTGTTGAACATCTGTCAGTGTGTTCAGATTATTAACCTAACTTCTGCTCGTTTATGTTAATGAAAACATTTGAGCTCCATAACAAGCCTGTGTAACAGTTCCTCACGCTACCAGTCCCACTGATCCCCAGCTGAGTGGCTGACACAGTCCAAGCCCACCTGGCAGAGCGTTGGCAGCTCGTCCTTCAGAAGTGTTGCTGCACTCTGTGCTGCCCAGCCTGCAGGGTGGCACTGCTTACTGCTCGTCTTTAATCTTCAGGCTCTAAAGCAGCATCGTATTTCGGGGCAGACTAGAAAATAAGGGAAACGGACAGCAGACATTCCAGATTTGGCATCTGTACTCAGCTGGGTGTGGCCTGTCCCCCTGCTGTGATTCCACACTGGCTCTCACCTGCAGTGCCAGCAGAGGAGCGTTGAGGAGCACGGGCTGCACAAACCTGAGGAGGTCAGAACACAGCAGTGCTCTGCTCAGGTCTGCATGCAGGCAGGTCCCTTCAGTCCAGAGGCTGTGGGATCTGCGTCCTTGGACACTTCCACCTCTCCCCTGAGCAGCCGGATCTCTCCTGAATAAGCCTTGCTCAGAGTGGGGCTTGGATGAGGTCACCTCTGAGGGCCCCTCCAACCCAAAGTGTTGTGTCACACCGAGCGAGTAATTTCTGGGAACAGAAACTGCTGTCCATTGCAGTTCTTTGGGGTCTGCTCCAGGGCTGTTACTGTAACATGGATAATGAGCAGTGCTGAGGCCAGCTGAGGGAATGGTCCTGCAGCTGGGTCTCCAAAGGCCTTTGGTTTTTTGTTAGCACACAGCTTTGGAAGTTGAATTAGGGACTGATCTCCTTTTTGGACTGCATGTAGTCTGCTGGGCAGCAAACTGCACTCAGAGTCACTCTTCCAAGTCCTACAATCTTTTACTACAGATACTATTAATAAAAGTATTAATTACTCTGTTCTGGAATTAGGATTTCGTAATGAAACCTCAAACACAAAACTCAAGCCAGATTGGCCAAATGTCATGGAACACTCAAACCTGAGCTGCGAGTAAAATAAAAGTCTGAGTTGCTTTAAGGTTTACGGTTAAAAGAATGTAAAACTTTTCAGCTTGTCCAAGTTTTGACAGAAAACCTTGTAGTATTTGGCAGGCCTGGCTGGGTTTCCTTAAGTGTGAAATGCAAGATAAAACTGGTGACTCGGAGCCAAGCACAATGAAACGAAAAGGTTCTTCTGAAACAAAGAGAACTGGAGATGTATGGATTTTTCTCACAGCTCTCCTCCAGCTCCTTGCCCAGTTCTGTGGCTGGGGCATCCCTAGCATGGCGTGGGGGTGCTGTGAGAGAAGGAGCACTGGAAGGAGCTCTGTGACACAGCTTTGGGGAGCTGGGGGGTTGTGCCAGAGGAGGGTTCAGCCTATGGAGCTCCTACTGAGCTGTGGAGGGAGCAGAGAGGGACAGGAACTCCTGCAGGCACTCCCGTGGCCGTGCAGTGCACAGGGCAGTGCCAGCGGAGGAGCTGCAGCGAAAAGCTGCTTTGAATACATTTCAAATGTTTGACTTGGATTGGAGGGGAAAGGCAATTTACGCCCTGTCCTTCCTTTCACCCTTGAACTGGGACTTCTACAGCCTGTTAGGCGAAATGAAGAACCTTTTTTTCGTTTTCTATCCAGAAAGGCTTTTTAGGAAGAAGGAGTGGTTGTTAAAGTACTTGGGAAGATTTTGCTGATAGCAGATAAAGTTGTGTTTGCACATGTGGGGAGTGGGGGCAGTCAGCCCTTTGACGTTTCTGTCCATCCAGTACACTACACAGTTCTGATTATTTACAATATTTTTAATGTTTGATTTACCTCAATGCTTAGGATATTCAATTTTAAGTACTACTTTGACTTCCTTCTTTTTCTTTAATGTCCTGATTGAAGTTTTGTGCTAATAGGGATGGGTTTAGGCAGGAAAGAGGTAAAAACCAAATACATAGGATGTAAATAATATGTATATTTATATATGTATAACATAGATAAAAGAGCCCTTTTATCTATGATTGGAAGAATTTAATTTTTATTTTTAGGCAAGATTGCGTAACTCTTGGAAATTGTTGCTAGCTCTTTTACATCAACACAAAACATGCTCATGCTTATGACAGAATTTTCCCAGGGTGTCCCAGGGTGTTGTGGAGCAGGGAGGAAGATGTGTTTCCACCAGTAACTGTGCTGGGGCAATTAGGGCCCTTGGCATTAACTCCCTGAGTACAATGAGGTGCAGACAGTTTTCTCCACCACCAGGTGATCTCCGCTGAAACATTCTGTAGTGACTTCTGTAATTGAAAGCAGTCCGTAAGGCAGGGAAACCACTCCTCCCCCATCCTTTGGCTTTCCTGGTCACCAAATATCTTGAGCTGGAAGGGACCTGCAGGAATCACCGAGTCCCACCCCTGGCCCTGCCCAGACACCCCAACAACCCCACCCTGGGCATCCCTGGCAGCGCTGTCCAAACGCTCCTGGAGCTCTGGCAGCCTCGGGGCCGTGCCCATTCCCTGGGGAGCCTGGGCAGTGCCCAGCACCCTCTGGGGGAAGAACCTTTCCCTGAGATCCAACCTAAACTTCCCCTGGCACAGCTCCAGCCGTTCCCTGGGTCCTGTCGCTGGTCACAGAGAGCAGAAATTGGAGCTGTCCCTCAGGAGAAGCTGCAGACCCCAGTGAGGTCTTCCCTCAGTCTCCTCTTCTCCAGGCTGAACAGACCAAGTGCCCTCAGTCGCTCCTTGTGACCTTTTACCATTTTGATGGCCGCTCTGTGTAACCTGCTCCTCTTTCCCACTTCCTTCTCCTTATTTAACATAAATATATTGTGCATAGAATGGTAGAATCCCAGACTGGTTTGGGTTGGAAGGGACCTCAAAGCCCACCCAGTGCCACCCCTGCCACGGGCAGGGACACCTCCCACTGTCCCAGGCTGCTCCAAGTCCCAGTGTCCAGCCTGGCCTTGGGCACTGCCAGGGATCCAGGGGCAGCCCCAGCTGCTCTGGGCACCCTGTGCCAGGGCCTGCCCACCCTGCCAGGGGAGGATTTCTCCCCATTATCCCGGCTCCCCCGCCGTGTGTCCGCGGGCAGTTCGCAGCGCTGCCGTTTCCCCCTCAGGGCCCTGGGGCGGTTCGAGCCCCCCCGGGCCGGGCGCGGGGCCCGGCGGCCGCTGGGCGGCGCTGNATTGCCTTTGGCAAAGAATGCTTGTTTAGGGGGAAAGGTTTGGGGTGTGTTTTGATTTTGTAGTAGCAAGTAGCAGATTCCAGTTTTGATCAGACAGACATTAACTGGTCACCACTGGCTTCCTCCTGCCACTTGAACAAGCAGAAGAAAAGGCAGGCAGATAACAAAGGCAGCCACGGGATCAGCTGACAGGGAGTCAGAGTTCCATCCAGAGTTCCAGGGTTTATTCTTTTATCTCACCAAAGTGGCATTTATTGGCTTTGCTTGTGCAGAGCAGCTGTTTGACTCCACATGTTGGTGTCAGTGAGAGTCTGAAAACATTCCGAGCCTTCACACAGGTCTGATGGCAGGACTGGAAGTGATAGTGTATTCTACTGAGAGGCAAGAGGCTGATGGTGTGACTTGCTGGGAGTCAAACATGCTCTGTGTTGCAATTTGGTCTGGTGGAAGCTGTCCCTGTCCATGGCAGAGGGGTTGGAACTACATTATCTGTAAGGTCACTTCCAACCCAAATCATCTGTGGTTCTATTTGAAAATAGAAAATCTGTGAGAGAGAAGCAGACCTGTGGAGCTGCCTCTCTCCCCCTTTTCTGTCGGCTGCTCTAGTTTGGTTGTTACTGACTCACAGAGAGTGACAAATCCTTCTCCCACATCCAGTAAAACTTCAGTTAATACTAAATTTGTCTAAACTTGTGAGATAGGGATAGAAACCTTTCATAGAGAAATAGAAATTATACTTCCAGAGGTGTGACTAGCCCCCTGCTTCCTTTGGGCAGTCAGCCGGGGGGCCCACAATGGGAGTGTGAATGGCAGTACTGTTAATTGCTTTCGTGGTTCTGGAAGAAGAAAAGAATGAAGGAAGGGTTTGGTGTTGGAAGATCTTCATGGTCTGTTGTCAGTGACATCCCAGCTCAGTACCCTGAGGGGCCACTGCCAGGAAATGACAGAAATCAAGGGGCAGGGAAGCCCTGGGGAGCAGACAGAGCCCAGGAAGTTGTTGGGGTCCCCCTGCTCCTCTGAAGCTCATGAAAACTTTGCTTATTGAAATCTATTTGCAGAAGTGCAGAGGGAATGTGATCCCATTAAGGACCATCACAACCATCCTTGGGATTTACTGTACATGACTGAAGCTTACAAAAGCAGCAGCGGCTCCTCCTCGTCACCACCTCAAACACCAGCCATCAGAGCAGCTGAAATGGGGAACTACAATTTTATTGGGTTCTGTGAAATACGACAGGTTTGGCTGCTGTTACAGTGCTGTAGCACATTAGGAGCAGGAGAACTGACAAACTCTATTTTGCCTGTGATCAGCCTTACTAATGTATTATTCAGCCGTGATTATGTTTTAACGGACTAAGAAGTGTAGAAATGTTTCAGTATGGCTGGATGGGAGTGGTAGAGATCACTAATTATAACATCTTCATTATAAATATGGATAAACCTGAAGGTTAGAAATTATGTGTCTTTTTTAGTGGAGTAACTAATTCTGTGGAGTGTAGTGAGAGATGGAAATGAATGGTTTTCTCTTGTTTTGCATGCATTTAGAGAATTGCCCTAACTCTGGTGAAGGGCAGGTCTCTCTTTAGTAAACCTGTAACTCCTGCAACTAAAGAACAGCTGTTTCTCATCTTTGTCCCCCACTTCCCTGTTACTTATGAGGAGCTGAGTCCTGACACATCCAGCAGAGCACAGCTTCCTACAGCCTTTCCCCTCCTGGTTGATTCTCTGCTGTCTAATAAGGAATAAGCTTGCACTGCAGTCTGTCTTACCATGGAAGCACTTCATGCTCGTCTCCTCTATTTTGATTACTCCTCATCAGTTCAGATGTGGTTGCAAATAATTTTATAACGCCAAATCAACATAACTTGCATTAAATTTGATAGGGTATGTGAGCTGAAAACCTGAGATTGACAGGTAATGTGTTAGGCTGAGTTTTTTATTTCAGCCTCTTGGAATGGAGGCAGGTAGACCAGTAGGATTCAATTGGTGCATTCAAGTGTGCATCAGTACTTAATTGTACTACCTTGAGGACACAATTCTGCTTCTGGAAGTGCTGTGGTTTCCTTGCAGTGCATCCATGCTCTGCTAGCTGGACTCCAGCTAGGCTGCCTGCATCCTGCTGGATTTGAATGGCATCTCTCTGCCTGTTAGAAGCACTGTGGTTACTCAGTTCTGTTCTGGGGAAAGGAGAATGCCAGTGGGTCAGGTGTGTCAGGGGCTGCCCTGTGCTGTGCTCCATCCCATCCCCAGCAGGACACTGGACTCTGTCTGGGCAGAGATGATGTAAAAAAGTTCTTACACCTGCCCTCTGCAGCCTGCCCTGGACAAGGAGCACTGAGACAACTGATTCCCTCCATTTTTAAGTGGCCTGAGCCTTTAAAAGTCTCTTTGAATAAGTGGAAATTGTGGCGTCTTATCCCCTGTGCAGGCAGGCAGGTCGTGCTCAGAGATGTTTGTGTGTTATTGACAGAGACTGGTGCTTTGCTGTCCTCTTGCTTCAAAGCACTATCAGGAGTTATCTAATATTGAGATATCCTGTTATTTTACGACTTTGAACTGAAGGGCGAGAGCAAAACAAAAGACTCGAAAGGGAAGCTCGGGCTGTAATGTGTTTACGTGAAAAGTGGGTTTTAAAGCTTTGAAAAGGTTGTAATGCTCTTCTACCTTGAGATGCTAATGCTGAAACTTGAAACAGAGCACAGTATCATTAGCAATTAAATGTGTCTGTGTACTGCTCTTACATCTTGTAAGGCTCTTGCAAATCAAAAGGGAGAGGTGCACACGTCTAATAAAATAATGATTGGGAAAGCAGAGTTCCAAAGCCCTGCTTGCAATTCACAGACAGCAGCTGCATGCCTGGCATATTTGTATAAGGTTTTAGAATTAAATTAATTGCCCCAGGCTTTGTACTTGTAAACGATTGATTTTTGTTCTTTACCTGTGTGCTGTTGATACTTTGCCTTTCTATGCCTCTACTCCAGTGGCTTTTGTGCTGTACCATTCCAAGATTTTAACTCAAATTTTATTTTCTGTCTTTGAATTGCTTATACCATTCTTTTGGTGGCAAAAAATTATGTCTCAGTAGACACATAGATAACTTCTTGAAGAAGTTAATTCCAAATTTTGAGTAGAATATACAAGATTACAGATGTAAATACCAATATCCAATGAATAAAGCATGTTAGTAAGAAAGTGGAAATATTTCTGGATCCTGTCTGTAGAAGCCAACAGCTGAGTAGGAGGGCACTGGATTTAAATTTTTGGTGAATGTGTTTATCCAGTTACGAGTTTTAACATTTCTGACACCTGTTTTATGTTTATTTTGTTAAAACAAAATAGTGTGTATGCATGTATGTGTGCACATATGTATGTTTATTATGCACATGATGTATTTGTTACAGCAAATGCAATGTAAACATACAAAAGTTCACATTACTTTAAATACTGAGCTTAACTGTCAACCACAAAACATATTTGCAAACTCTTTCAACATGTGTAACATATACAATCCTAATTAGAACCAGCACAATAGCAGAGCTGCCCATATGGTAGTGATAATTACGTTGAAAGTGTTTGTCTTGTGGCTCAGAATTAAGTTTGGAAGATCCAATGTGAGCTGTCTCATGCTGGGGGGTTGTAACATGCCTTTAAAATGTGTATGGGAGTAATTTGCCATGCCCAGGGTGGGTTAGATGAGTTAAAGATGAGGGGGTTTGATACGGTGGTCATTTGATAGGAGTGTTTAATGTGTATTTTGAACAGAGTTATTGAAGGGCTGTCTTGACAGAGGTAGTGTTGTGTGTTTGTATGTGTGTTTTATGTATGTTCTCTTCAGAAAATCATGAGAAAAGATGGGTTTTCTGTCTGTTGTGCTGCAAGACACACCTGAGACACCTGTCCAGTCATTTCAGAGCATGAGCTGCAGTGTGTGCCCCTCTGGTATGGATGTTAATGGAAAGCATAATTTCCAGCAGAATAATTAGAACTGCATTTATGAGTGGGCCAGGGTTCTCCATTGAAAACCTGCTTTAAAATAATTAGTTAATTCTTCAGCACACTTGTGACCAGCTCATGCTGTACTTTGTCAGGGTAAATATGCTAAGGCAGGATGCAAGCCTGGCAGAAAATGGGGGTATTTAGCTTTCCATTATATATGGGCAAATAATAACAACTATCAAGAAAAAAGGCAGTGGCTACAGCAGTAGATAATGTGGGGCTTGTGATAAATACTCCTAGGTTTACAATTTGTTCTGCCTTATCTCTCAAACGTGTCCTATGGTTTCCATATCCTGCAAATCTGTGTGAAACAGAAGCAAGTTGTGCTCTAAAAAGAGACAGGCAATTTGCAACACCCAAGTGATGTTTTAGGTGAAATAATGTGGGACGCATTTGTATGTATGAATAACAGGCTTTTATTAATAACACAAAATGCAGCACTGTGAGTGTGGGACATGTTGGTATCAATCTAGAAGTGTTCCATTTGTAGGTTTGGCATCTGAACTAGGACACTGTAGTGTGTTCCTGCTGGCAAACGCTGAAATGTTGTTCGGTGTTGCAGAGTGCAGAAAGATCCCCATTTTGATTCATTAGGGTTTATTTCTGGGGGGAAAAAAAAAAAGTGTAGTGGCATTTCGCAACAGTTTCAATGGAAATATCAAGGTGTTAGAGGAAAATGCGTCTTGGTTTTAGGAACCGTGTGAAAATACAAATCATGATGAAAAGAAATAGATGTTGTGAGTTAACCTGCTGTCACATGCATTTTATTATGGATTTGTATTTACTAAGGGTCCTAAATTTGTATTTACTAACAGTTCTAAGATTCTCATTTTAATAAGGGTCCTCCATTCCTGCTCACTGCAGAGCTTAGAGTGTAAGGTTCAGAGAGGGTTTCTGTAGAGGCTGGATATAAACCCATCCCTCCCAAATCCAGGGTTTGTGCTGAAGGGCAGTGCTGTCGATACTGTGAATTTGCAAAGTCAAAATCTCAGTTGATCTTTGGTCTTGGCTTCTTTATTTATTTCTGCTTTGGTCTCTGAAGGTTAGTCCCTTGCTGGGATGTGAGAAGGAAAAGAATACAGGGATAAGGGGAATAATGTTTTAATCCTTTCAATGTTGTTGCGGAAGTGACTTCTAACTTAATACCTGTTTCAGTTATTGACCCTCTTTTGGGGAGATATTGAATTTGTGCATTTTATTGATTGTGCAAATGCTCATCCACTTTGGGAAGCGCATTCCTATGAAGTATCGCAGGTCAGTCCTCGCTGAAAGAGAGAATTACTTGCCTTAAAATCAATGGGATGAGGCCAGCTTGTGTCACACCATTTCTGATGGTGAATGCTGTGGGTTTGGGTTTTTTTCATCAGCCGTTTCCCTCATCAGTAACTGATGCCTTGTGTGATCCAAGTAAGGGATCACATATGCCTGTGTGTTTAAACAATCACTTGCAATTTCATGTGGCAGGGGGTGGAGCACAGGTTTGTGTAGGAAAATGCTGGGTAACACAGCTGCTCTGATGCAGCTTAAGTTTTTTAAGTGGATTCTGGTGGTTCCAGAATTTCACTTCTCTACAGCTTGGTTGGGGAGTAGCTGCTGTCCAGCCGTGGTGTCCAGCAGCTCAGTTTGGTGTAGGACTGTAGTGTGGCTGACACCTCTGACAGCAATAGGTGTCAGCCAGGCTGTGCTGCTGTGGTTTAGTCCAGCTCCTGCCATCTCCTGCTTTGGTGGAGTGCTTTCATTGAGCACAAATGGATTTCTTTTGAGGCCATGCATCTCCTGCATCAAGTGGTCTGGGAGCTTTTTTTCATCCTACCAACTGTTTTGTAGTTTGGAGAGAACATTGCTCAAACTGTCCACTTGTTATGGTAATAGATGCCAGCAAATGTTGGTCTGTTTGGAGTGACAACTGAAATTTTTCCCTCTTATAAGGAAATGCCCTATTTGTGTGATTTGCTCTCCCACCACCCCTGGCTGCTCTCCCGAGAGTGTCAGTGTGTGGCAGCGATGGTAAAACAAACTGGGAGACAGAATGGCATGACGCGAGTTCTCAACTCAGTGGCCTGAATCTGTCTCACAGACACAAATTCCGAAACTCCAGGGGGATTGTCCCTAGATAAAGGTAACACGCTGCATGTACTTACCTCTGTAAATGCCAGCACACTGACTGCCCCCATCCCGGCTGTTCCCCGAGTCACACGCCGAAGGATAGCAGCTTTTGCAGTGATCAGCAGCGCTGCTGCAGCCTGGGAGGCAGCCTGGCTCGGGGAGCTTCATTGTTTGGGGACAATGACTGGGCGCAGCTCTGTGTGCATAGCAGGGGCTGGCTCCTGCCTGCCTTGCAGCCCCCTCGGCTTTGCGAGCAATTGAAAATGTTAAAAATAGGCGGCAGCGATTCCAGCCCCGCCCGCGGGGATGAAAGCCTGCCTTGTTTGTGTGCCAGCCGGATGCGGGTGCGTCGGATTACATCCCTGCACGGATCCCCGTGCCCGTGTCCGTGTGAGTCCTGACAAATGCTTTCGTGGCTGTGCCCCAGCAGCTCCCTGCGGCAGCGGCCCAGCCCTCGCTGC
This sequence comes from Ifrita kowaldi, assembly GCA_013398055.1. Taxonomy (NCBI): domain Eukaryota; kingdom Metazoa; phylum Chordata; class Aves; order Passeriformes; family Cinclosomatidae; genus Ifrita; species Ifrita kowaldi. The sequence continues at coordinate 250,573 of VZRS01008108.1, forward strand.
CCCTGTGCCCCGCTGCACCGATGGAGCCCTGCGGCGTTGGTTCTGGCCACCTGCGGTGATGGACACCCCGTGATTCCCGGATGCCCTCTGCTTTACACACCTTGTATTTTGTGGCCACCCTCTCCTGTAGCACAGCTTTGCTAAAGCCACCAAGAGCGGACGTTTCCCTCTCACTTCCATGTGCTGTAAGTGTTGGATCTGCCTCAGGTCACACAGTCTTTTCGTTGGCCTGGTGATGATGACGAGCAAGTTCTCATCTTCTGTGCTTGTTTTCCCAGTAGAAAATGCCCCTCTGTGTGAAGAAAAAGGGATGTGTTTTTCCCTTGATGAAAGGTTTCTGTCCTAGAACTATCAGCGCCCCGGGAACCACAGGTCAGAGCTATCCTGGCTGGGCTCTGGCTCCTTATGTGCACAGGGCAGCAGTCCCTTCCTCTCTCTCTGGCTCAGCACCATCCAGCGCAGGCTTTTGCCAAAATCTCTTACAGCCCTGGATCCTGGCTCTTTAGCAACATCCCTGCAGGCTTTGAGAGAGCCTGGAGCGATGCCACGAGGCAAAGAGCCCTCTGCTCCTCCTTCCTTCGTGTGAGGGGGGAGATACACATGAGGAACTCTCACAGGAACAGTGGATCCAGAGCGCTCGCAGCCAAGTTCTGCAGGGTTTGTCCCGGACATTTGTGAGCTTTGCAGAGCCGGAGCAACACCTCGTGTTTCCACAGTACACAGCACAGAGGGGATTGAGAGCAGAGTGAAATCAATGGGTCCTTCCACCACCTTTGGGTGTGAAACCCCAGCTCTGTCAAAGCATGGGGGTGACCCACGGTGACTTCATAGGGCAAAGACTCCAATGGGAATTTGCTCAAGCTCTTGGTTTTGCCTTAGTTACACCAGGAGCTCCGATGCTTGAAATAGAACCAAAGGCATGACTTGGGTGGGGTTTGGGAGGCAGCACCCAAATCACAGAATCACAGAATATCCTGAGTTGGAAGGCACCCACAGGGATCATCAAAGTCCAGCTCCTGGCTCTGCACAGGACCAAAGCTGCTGAGGACAACAAATTTCTCTGAACAGGAGCATGAATTGATTCCTCTCAGCTCTTGGGCACTCTCAGACTGTCTCTTCCAGTGTTTCCTCGGGAAGCCATTCCAGGACCTCAGGTATTTTTCCATTTGGCGTGGCTGCAGGAGTGTCCCCATGGCAGATGGCTCTGCACAGTCAGAGGTGCTGCAGACCTGGGGCAGCAGGTCCTGCCCTGACCAGTTACACGACAGAGGGAGCAGAGGGGTTGTTTGGGGATTTTTCTTTGGCAAGTCACTTGTTTCTATTTACAAGCTCTACCAGTATTTTAATTAGGGTAATTACCCTTGACCAGCTAGGTGTAATGGCCTGCTGCCTCTCTAATGGCTTTTCCTGTGTGATTTCCCTGCTTGGTTCTGGGATGGCACTGTAAGAGCAGGGGGAGGGGAGGAGAGAAGAAACTGCAGGAGAGGTTATTGCATCCTGCTCAGGACTGCCAGAATTTTCAGGTTATTAAGAAAGCTAATTTATTACCTTTCTCCTCCCAATTGTTTTTTTCCTTTGTATTTTTTTTTTCTTTTTGTTAATTTTTTTCCCTCACAGAAGAAGTGTTCACCACAACCACAGTTTTCATTTGGGAATATCATGGATTGCCTGGGCATGGTTGCCGGTGAAGAAGTTTCCACTCACTACAAAATAATAAGCAAAGTTTTGCTAAGGGACTTGTGGGAACTTGTGATGAGACGCTTTGAAAGAGGCTCCAGCAAGAGCAGTTTTCTGTCTGAAAATGTTTCCAGGTTGGGATGGGGTATGTGTGAAGTGGGGACGCCAGAAAACAAAGTCAGCAAAATCAGTAGCCACTTCTAAATACATGAGCCAGTGACTTTGGGACTAAAATTGGCTTTGGGGGATTTCATTCAGATTTTCACTATTCTGTTAAGCAATCAAATGGATAGAATACAGAATACGTATTTTCTGGAGTTTATGATTTGCTTACAGTACACATTCTCAGATTTTGCTTCTGTAAAGACTTGTGTCCTCGTTTGGCTGGTTGATGTCCAAGCAGATCTCCTGGCTGGGGGAAGCCGGGCTCGCATGGGTGCTGATAAATCATCCCAAATTACCTTGTGTTGGAGGAGCTCTTAGCACAGTGCTGTGCTGCTGCTGCTCCTCGCTGCCCCTGGAGCACGAGTCAGAGATTTGAGTAATTTGGCTCTTGGTTTATTAATCAGGGAGGGACGGCAGTGCTTGCCTTGTGCCTCAGGGTGAAGCAGGGGGCTGGGTGAGCAGTGTCTCAGGCTGCACCGGGGAAACCACCTCACCTGCCAGCACTGCTTTCTCCTCTCTGAAAGAAAAGCATCCTGAGATTTCCTGTGCACGAGAAGTGTCCTGAGGAGGAGCAGCAGCAGGTATGGACAGCAGGTGTTGTGGCGTGGCCGGATGCCAGCAGAGTCCTGCACTGCTCTCAGGAGCTCCCTGCAGCCTCGGCCTCAGGGGATTTGTTTCCTCACTACATTAAAGAACTAGTGGATTCAAGAAATACTGTAGATGTTGTGTATATACTGTGGAGGGAGTATCCTGGAGCACAGTGCTCTGCTTCAGGTCTGCCGTCCCTCCTCACACAGCCTGGGGCTCTGTGCTGCCAGAGGGAAGGTACCCCCTTTGGAAACGTGGGATGCAAAAGCACAGAGCACCTGCTCTGACTGTAACCACATAGGGAATTGTGAGCAGCAGTGTTCAGTTTATCTCACATTTATCTCACATTTTCATTTCTAAACCCCATTAAAGCCCTAACAGTGTTCTTAGAAACAGCCTTTTAAAATTCTCACTTGTTTATATTATACCCCTAAAGATGCTCTTTCTCTCAGACATGTGGTGAGAAATTTGGAACAGCTGAAAATATCTGTGTATTATAAATTTTTTACAGTAACTGCATCTGTAATCTGTGCTATGGACACTTCAGAGATTGTGTTGCCGCACTGCAGAGTTTCAGAAAGCTCTGCTGAGATCAAATGTTTAAAAAGAAATATTTTTAATCATTGGTGAAAGTGGTGGATTCTTTTGGTTAGATGATAGTATTACTGGTGATAAATTAACAGTATGGAAAGAATTTAAGGATTGTAGCGTCTGAACTTCAGATTTCAGAGATGACAAATCTGGGTTCTGCCGCAGTCATAGATTGGCAAATCAAATTTATCTAAAGAGCGTGAACTCTATTTTTTTAAATTTTCCTGCACTGAATACCTTCAAAATAAAGAAAAACGCTCTTCATATCCCTTCATTAGCATGTAGTGTGCCATGACAGATTTATGAAAGACATCTCAGTGCTGGACTGCCCTGGTGTTTTATCCCATTTGGTAAATAGCATGGTGACGTGCTGGGCACTCAGGTTTCATTCTGGGTCCCATTCATCATCCTGCTATGTGACTCCAGACTATTGCACTCCTTTGTCTCAGTTTACCTGGGTATGAAATGCTGGTACTATCTCCTCCCACTCTCATGAAATGTAATTAAGTTAATGCTTGAAAGTACAGTTTAAGTACAAGCTGCAGCTGTTATTTTCTAAGGTTTTAATGCATGTAAGGGAAAAAATCCTTCTTGGTCCACTTCAGTTTGGGGTTTATTTTTGGTTTCTGCCTTTTTTAGTTCTTTTTTTATCTCCTTCTGTAGCTGTTACAAGAAAGTCAGGAGAATGTGACATTCAGTGAGTGACACCAGAGCCCGTGGAGGAGGGAGGGCTCCAAGTGTAAGCAGTGATGCTGGAGATCATTAACACTGCTATTTATAACTGTAAAAACTGGGTTTCAAGGGGAAACATCTAGGCTTAGCGTGGCTAATTATACAGCTGTTAACTAATCTAACAGTGATCCTAATTCCGGCAACCCTTGGCACTGACACTTCATGCCACTGTGTGGGGGAGCTGATGCGGCACTGAGCCCGTCAGGTGTCTGCTGCCTGCCCGGCCTCCCCTGCCAGCACAGCTGAGTGGCAGGGGACAGCTAACACCTTCCACTGCCACCGTGTCCATCCCAAACACTGCCTCTTCAGGGAGGATAAGGCACCTGGGCTGGAGGTTTTAAGGAAATCTCCAATTATTGCTAAAGTCAAAATGTGAGAGCAGGAGTTACGGGAGGATTTGACAGCTGCTGAATCCTCAGAGTGACTCTAGACACACATACAGTGTTTGCATTATTAATTTAATGTCTTTGCACTTTGGTGTTTTCTGTAGAAGTATTGCCTCAAGGATCTATCTGCATAGATTTAATGCTGAGATCAAGGTCTTTATTTCCATTTAAAGGCAGAAATTAGAAAGCAATCTCACTGAAAAAGTCTGATCAGTCACAGGATCAAATGGATTCGTCAGAAGTGTGTGATGCGCTCTCCTGTCACTTTCCCTGCTCCTGTGTAGAATCCCTTCCTATTTTTGAAGTTTGAAATCACTCAAGTGTGACCTATTTTCCTGTTCATGTTGTCTGTTTGCATTTTCCCCTGTTCGCAGGTGGGAGATGCTTGAAGGGAAGGTGAAGGCTTGTCCCTCAGGCAGCCCTGCCTCCCACTGGCTCCTCACTTCACGAGGGGCTCATGAGTAGGCAAACAGGGGCTTAAAGGTCCTGGGTGCACCGAATTATTGTCAGAGAGGTGGTTGTGTACACACTGTCCTTATTATAATATTTATAGCTTCCAGGCAAAGCAGCAGAGCCTGCAGCAGGCAGGTTCCCATTCAGGAGCAGGGGAGTTTGCTTTCTGCACTTGCTGGTGTTCCTGTCGTTAGTGTTCACGTGTGAGTGGTTAGCTTTACTTTCTCTTTTCTCCAGTATTTGATCCTCACCGAGGGCAACAGGAGGTGGCCCGATGGGAGGGGAAACTAGTGTGGGCCAGGGCATGGCATATGTGTGAAGAGCTTTTCATGTTTGCTTGCTGGGAGTGCATGAGTCAAGCAAATTGCCTGGCCGAGAGTCTTCTGAAAATGTCTTGCATTTGGGATGTACAGATTTTTTTTATTAGCCTTTACTTTTCTAAAGAAAATAAATTATGTGAAGCATACTTATCTCCCCATCTCTCATGGTTTTGCTGTTGTGTTACATTGGTTTCCATGCATTCTGTGGGGATTCATTGCTTCCAGTCCTGCCAAGTGCTCTGGATCACTGCCTGACAGAAGTGCTCATTTTCTCCCTTCTCTCCCCTCACCCTCCGTCTCAGCCTCCTGAGCTTCCACAGATCAAAGGAGAGCTCTGTTTTATTTTTAAATTTGGTGTTTATTGAGTAAAAGGGACAGTGTAATGTCATTATGGATGGCATCCTTTAAAGCTGCAGAGCAGCAGCTGTTGTCCCGCTCTCTGTTCACAGAGGCCCTGGTTGCTTAACAGAAAAGCTGTAAGCTACATCCTGGCTTCTTCACTTGGAGAAAACAGAAGCCATCCTTAGGAAGCACAAGGGATTTAAGTATCCCGTGCATGTTGGTGTTTTGGGAATAAATACAGACCGTCTTGCTGGAAGTGCAATGTATTGGTCTGTATTTGGGTCTGCTCATTGTATTATGGATTGGAGCTGTTACTCTCCACTGCTGTGTTCAGCTGCAGCTTGTCTGAGGGATGTGAGTGACAGTCTGCCCGTGTCCCAGTGGTGAACAGTGCCTCTCTTTTCCCTGGTTCCTGGTGTGCGTGGTTAGAGGAGGTGACCAGCAGATGTGGAAAGAAGAGGAGAAAGTATTTCACACTCATATTATGTCAGATCATACCAAGAAAAGAATATCTGCTTTTATTTTCTTTCTGTAGTATTGCCAGAGCATTTGTGATACCCTCTTTGCTGGAGCAGGTTTTTTGCAAGCCATTACACAGTGTGTGCAGCTGCTCGGGTTTGTAGGTACAAACTCCTGCAGGTACAAACTTTGCTCCTTTGTGTTGCACTCATAGGAGCTGGAAACAGTGATTTGACTCTTTTTTACCTTGCAGCATTTCCTTCATCCCCTGGTGTACTTGTCCAGCCGTAGCCTTGTGTTTCCAGAAGCACTCAGTGAGGTGTAGTCTGCTTTGGGAACTCGGGGTCCTGGCTGCTTTCCTATGTCCCTCTCACAGCCTTCCTCATCAGCAGGTGTCATTGCAACCCCATGGCTGTGCTTCCATGCCCGATTGTCTGAGCCCAAACCCACAATCATTGCGAGGCAGCCATCCAGATCTCCTAGGGAATATGTTACACTTTTCCCAGAGGAAAAGCACCCACCAGACAGTGTGAATGGCACAGATTCTGCACAGGCAGAGCTGTACAAGCAAATCCCCATGCCCTGCTCTGGTCCGTGGGGAGCCACAGCTCAAGCTGCTGGAGGGGCCGTGTGTGTTCACTTACTTTGCTAATGCAAACGGGACTCTGAGGGATCGCCCCCTGTTCTTCCTGTAGGGCATGCTGAGCTAATGGATCTGATTCATCTGGCCTCCTCCTGCTTTTCTAGCCCCTGAATCTTCTTTAGGAGCCCCAGCTGCTTGTGCTGGGACCGGCAATCCTGTGCCTGCATCGCTCCCTGTATGTGATGGCCGGGGGTGTGAGGAGCAGAAATCGGGCTCTGAGCAGCACGGGGTCCTGAAGGTGCTGCTTCCCTTTCTGCTCCAAATGGAAACCAAAGTCATGATTCCCCAGCCATTTGTAGAGACCATTTAGACAGTGATAAAAAAAACTGGGATAGAAGATCCATTCCTTTGAGAGCCTGCGTGTTCTGTTTTTCCATCCTCCGGCTGTGTCCTGGGGCGTCTGAGGGAGTCACCTGGGCCAGGCTGATGGGAATCTCCAGCTGCCCCAAATCAGGCTTTGCTGTCTGGGCATTGCAGAGCACAGCAAACATTAATGGTCAAAGCAGACAATTAAATAAAAGCGGAGTAAAATAAAGTCTTAGAGCTGGGGAAACTTAGGCATGACTATAACAAAGGAGTTTCTGGTCTGTTTTCTACTCAAGTAGCTTTGTTCAAACTAGTTCAAACTAGGGTTTCTACGCCAACAAAGAGGCTCCACAAAAGAACTAATTAAAAAAAGGAGTGTAAACACCCTCACCCCTGTGCACTTGGACACGTTCCTGAAGAAATGTTGCTATGTGCCTTTGCTTGCTAGTGGTGCCTAATGAAAATATACCGGTTTATAACACTAAGGTTGTTGTTATATAAATAAAGCAATATGGTTCTGTTTAAAGAAACAATAGATGCTCCAGTAGCAGCCTTTTCTTCCCAGCTGGAGGAAGAATGTGGAATATAACATGGACTCAGATTTTATTTTTCCCTCTCCAAAACAGCTTGGTCCTTCAGTGGAGAAAGGGTGGAGAAGCGTTGACCTGGATCATCTTTCTTATCTGGCTAAAATCCATCAATGCATAATCGTATAAAAATGAGAGATAAAAGGAGGAAATTATATCAGAAAATGGTTTAATTTTCTTTAATTTAGCTTGAAAGTTTGTCTCCAGTAATTCACCTTGCTGCTTTTTGTTTCGACTCGAGCTCTGCAGTCCTGCTGGGTAAGGTGTAAGAGGACTCGTTACTTCATTCTTAATGGGAGCTGTAATTCAGTAATTTTCATCTTGGACTTCACAGATAACTGGTAGAATTTGTTGGTTCAATACAAGATGTGCTGTGGATCACGTGTGTAGATGTACCCAAAATATGTTGTGCTTAACAAAGAGCCTGATTGTCAGACTTGCTCTCGGAGTTTGTGTGAAGCTGCGTGTCACGCAGCCCAACGCACACATAATGCTGTTCCTCTTCTCTTGTCTTTCTCCTTGGAAAATGTGACCAGTGAGTGGCAATACTGTTGAATGCTGCTTTTATTAGCAGCAGCTTATGTGGGGATGTTGTCCCATTCCTTTGGGCCATCTCTCCCATGTGCTGTGCAACACTGCTGAAGGCAATGAATAAAAACATTCAGGGGGAAACAAGAGTCACTTGTGAGGAGCTCTTTGCCCTCCTGCTTTTCAGGGCTGGGTGGCTGTAGAAGACTCAGATGCCAGTAGTGATATTGGAACACATCAGTCCTTCTTCTGAATTCCCTTTTTCTGGATCTGAAATGTGTTCTGTTACGGAAAAAATAATAGCAAAGCTTGCTGCTGCATTGGCTGTCCTGGGCCAGAGCTAGGAACTACTGAGGGCCTTTTTAATACTCATCAGAAAATAGTGCACAAAACCTACAGCTGAAGGCTCTGCTACAATGAAAAAGAAGTTTAGTTCCTTGGCACGGAGTTTGTACAGTCTGAGGGAAGTGGAAGCCTCAGTAGAAGCATTGAAGGCTTCGACACTTGCAGGAATAGCACATGTAGGAACAAAGCTCCAATGCTACTTTAAAAGGTGTAGTTATTATAAGTCCTAGCTTATAAAAACCTGATTCTGGTATCTCCCAACGCCATTCACAAGTGAAGCTAGATGTTGTTGAATTTCAGGAATGGGGAGAATGTAGGAAATTCTGCAGATGGGCAGGAACTCTGGCAGCATGACTTATTGAGGATGGGAAAAAATCCTGTTTCCATGCTTTACTTTCACTGAGAGATATTTAACCCTGACACTGAGCATTTGGGGTCATGCCTTCAGATGATGGTGTAGCTGATGGCTTAGTAGCTCATTATTTGTGTTGTGTACCTGTGTCCTGTGTGAATGGCAGTGGGGAGGAGGAGGGTACTGGTTGGGAGACCAAAAGCAGGAGGGAGAATGGAGGATGCCGTCTGTCCCAGTCTGTCTGCGAGGGTGTGCTGGCAGGGGAGGGTGACCTGCATGTTGGACACACAGGTAAATTAATTGCTCTCTGCAGGGGCTTGCAAACCAATTTTTCCAAGTAATGTGGCCTAGATACCCCTTTAGCCATGAGAGATCTCAGTCTGTTTGTCGATGCTGTTTAAATTTCAATGAACAGTTAAGCACGACCTGGAGCAGAGCAGGAGGTGTGGGGTCTGCCTGGCCATCACAGCGGGCTGTGCATCCGCAGGGGGGAAATCCTGCCACAGCCCTGTTACCTGGCAACAGGGAGTGTGATACTGGGATCAACAGAGAACTGCTTGAACCTACAAACACTCAGCTGTCCTCAGCATAGCGCTGGTTTCTAACACGGAGTTCAATTGCACCATGACAGCTGTCAGGGAAAGCACGCTCAGGAGGCTCCCCGGGGAGCCACGGGCAGCCCTGGTGACAGCCCTGTGTGCCCATGGGGCCCTGCACCTCCGGGGACATCTGCAGGGGACCCCCGGGGAGAAATGGAGCCCTGTGAGCTGTCATCGAGAGCCAAAGCAGGATTTCAGGGCGGTGCGGGGGCACGGGCAGCGCCTCACCGACTCCAGCCCCAACAGCTGAGGTTTGTGCTTCCCCCCTGACTCGACAGCAAATGGCACAAAGCCCCTCCTGGCTGGCGTCAGGGATGGTTGGTGTTGGCTTTCTCAGTTGCGCATCTCTGGAGTGCTTGTTTAATTCTCTTTCCATCCTACAACAGGGATCTCCTGGCAGCTTGGTGCCCTGTACCTCCCTGACGTATTCTGCACTGGCATAGAGAGGATTCTGATCTAATAATTCATATATAATTCAGTTCCCTGAGGTTTAGGGATTAGCCAGGTTATGCTAAAACTATTTTTTCCCCCCCAGACTCATTTGCATATTAACTTTCCTGTGCATTACTGATTTGGTTCTGGTGAAGTTCATCTTGTTGCTAGGAGGGATAAGCTTTGAGACACTGAAGAATTATTCAGAACGCCTGCAGATGCAAGAAGTTAATACTGCTCTGGTTTGTATTTGGATAGCTGTCATGTAGTTTAAAAAGACTTTGGAAATTCTGGAAGCTTTTCTTCTAGAAAATTCTAGGTGAGTTTTTAAAGCCTGAGGGACCTCTGCCTGAAAGACAAAGTTCTTCATCGCAATGGGAATAGCAGAGCTCCTGTGGGACCTGCAGTTGCAAGGGTGCTTATGGCAGATCCTTTCCTGGACTAGAAATCCACTGGAAAACTCCTTAACTTATAAATAAGTGAGAATAGGAGTAATTGAGTCAGTGTGTAGAGGAAATACCTTTCCTTTCCAGGCAAACTGGGACTTTTTCTAGAAGCCTTCCTCTGTCTTCAGTTAACACAAAAAGGCTTGGCTGCTTATAAGCGTTGCTTGCATTTGGTGCAAGCAAAGTTTGCCTTTTAAAGGGATGCTTTTGGTCAGCTGTCACCTAATTCCTTTATGTCATGTTTATGTAAGAAGGACATGCTATTTTTAGAAACTTAATGTAGATGTCAGTATGCTGGGGGATGAGATTGTGCTCGAAGAGAAGGATGTACCAGCAAATTCACTTCACAGTGTGAACAGAGCATCTGTGTGTGCCCTGTCCTGGGAACACCAGGAACAAAAGCACAACCTTATCTGGAATTTGTTCACCTGGTGCCCCTCCCACCCAGCCCCTTTAAACATAGGGTTTAGCACAGGTACAAGTGTTGGCATTCTGCAGAAATTGCAAGATCCTGGTGCTCAATACACGGGTCCTTCTAGGTGTGTTTGTTTGTTTGTTCATTTTTAATAATGAACTCTTAAAAATTTTTCATTCTCTTTGTTTATGGATTTTGAACTTTTTCTCTGCTGTCAGACCATGGGTTAAATTTTCCTGCCAGGAGGTCTGATGTGCTTTCTGCTGTTGTTGCAGTGGGAACAGACTCACTGCGTGCTCACTGACTCCAGGAGCCTTCCTCGAAGAACACCACTAAATATTTTCAGGTTTCAGAAAAGAGCAGCATTTGTCATCTTGGGAGCTGTCTGCCTATAGCATATTCATGCATGAGCTACTTGCTGTAGAGATCCCCCATTTCATTGCCCACGCTGTGCTGCTGCGTGCCAGCTCAGATGTGTCATCTGATTCATTTGTAGCATTTCTCTAAAGCATGTTTTTATAGATAAGGCAGTAGAGGACATCACAGGTAGATGTACATAAATGTGTTTGGGCTGTGAACAGATACCTTCCAAAGGCACTCACTTGTGGTAAGAACAAAGAGGCTGCTCAGCAAATGTGTTTCATGATTTGGTGTATCCCATTCCTTCCCTCCTCCCTCCCCTGCAGTTGTATAAGTACTTTTGATGGCAGCTGCTGGATTAGACCCAGAAGCTTAAAAGATTAAAGAAACCACTAAAAGCAGCAAGGAGGAAGTGAAGGATCCGTTTGTCTGAAGGTTTGTGTTTTCGTACTGGTGGCTGAGAAGAAAATTGCAAACAGGCTCTGCTGTGCCGCAGGGGTCTGGCAGCATCTGGGCCATGAGGAGGTGGTGGCGGGGCTCAGCGGGACCTGCAGGGCTCAGTCTGGCCTCAGGCTCACCGTGTCCCCTCCCGGAGCTGTGGGGTGGCAGTGGCAGTGCCCATGCGCTGCCCTCCTCGCTGCTGTGGCACACAAGCTCGTGGAGCGATGTTCAGTGTGGATGCAGAAAGCCTTGGCTGTCCAGAGTCGCTTATGGAGTGAGATGAAACTCAGGAATTAAAACAATGAATGGCTCAATGAGCTACAGATTCTGCATTTTTATGCTGTAGTAAGCTGTGCTGTCTTCTGCTGCTTGCACTGTCTGTTCAGCTCTGCAGGGAGTGTTATTGTTAATGAATGTGTTTGTTGTCCAGGTGGTTCCAGTCAGTGACAGCGCAGAGGGGGACACAGCATCTCTCACCAAAGTCAGGCTGAAGTCTGATTCTTTGCCCCCATTTTCCTTTTACCCCATCCACCCGCCTTAGCCCCAAATCTAGAAGCAGCTGTTTCAAGAAGTGAATTTGGGTTTTTTTAACATGGTCTTTTGCTATGTAAAACATCTGCTGCTTTCTGGCTGATCCCTAAACATTACTGATGGGGTGTACAATCAAATCGGGGGGGCTTCAAGAATGTGAGCCAGTCTTGCCTTTGTCATTCTAAACAAGCAGTGTTTGTAGCACAGACTGATCTGCTGTGGGTGAAAGACAAGACCCGGGGCACCCAAACCCCGTTGCTGGGGCAGGGAGTGCTGCTGAGCACGTTAGCATTATTAACATTAATCTAATCTTTCCGTTTGTCAAACAGATTTTTGAGTACATGGAGACAGCTTACCCAGTTCTTAAGACAGTGCTCCCAGATCAGCCTGTAGTTTGTTCTGTAATACCGTGTGGATTTGCTGGGATTTTGAAGTAAATACATTATGTATATGGCTTACAGATTGCTTAGGCTGTCTGCATCAATAATTAAAATGAGGGAGGGGACTGTTCTGCAGTTTTCTTTTCCTCATCCTTTTTGCATGTCTGTTTTAATCTTTCCTCTCTTAGGATGGGGAAGATAAACGTGTAGCAGGGGAGAGTGTTGAAGACAAGAGCTGAACATTTCTCCAGCAGAGACAGAGCTCGTGGCACATCACCACAGTGCCAGCTCGCAGCATCAGTCTGACCTTTGCCATTCTATTTGCAGACACTTTGATTCAGACTTGTCAAGCACTGCCAGCCTGTTCCCTTTGCTGTTGAAACAAGCACACCTTTCCTGCCGAGGCAGGACACAAAGCACTGCTGCTGAACCCTGTGGCAAACATGGTGCTGTGCTGTTCAGTTGGCCAGAGCAGAGGGAATTTGGTATCTGGGATTTGGTATTGCTTGGTGAGTGTTTCATTGCCTAGGCAGGATGGGGATGAGCTTTTGGGCTTGATTGTGCATTTTGTAATGGTACTTTGTTAGATCAAGAGCTTCAACACAAGCTAATACTTAAATTTCAAGTGTATCACAAGAATAACTAATTTCTGCTTTATACCTCCATCCTCACCTACCTTGGGAAAGCCTGTGTGTGAGGTGCAGCACACTGCACTTGGTGCCACTGTGCCACTGCTGGAGCTATTGCTGTGGAGATTTCATACCAGAGCTGGAAATACTGGCATTAGAGCAGCTTCCAAATCCACTCACCATGTGCTGGTACAGAGTAAGACCAGTTTCAATTTTGTCACTAGAGGAGAAAGAACACTTGGTGTGCTGTGCTGGGTGTAAAGGGGGTTTGGTATTGCTTGTGTACCTTCCACGGAGCTCAGGGGGAAGGTGTTACAGAGGGAGAGAAAACTAAAGCTTGTCCAGCATTGTTATTCTGTTTTCACATCTGGCTGAACAGCAAGGCTGCAGTTCAGTGTCAACACCCTATGGAATCTTTGACTGCCTTTGAGATGGCTCATCAGGATGATTTCTTGTCTGGAAACTTTGGAATTGGCCTGACATCACCACGTCATGGGCTATGAAAGAACTATGGTAAGTAACAACTATCTTATCTCATTGCTGCCCTGGACCACGCTCTGCCCAGCAGCCTGGGGAGGAGCTGCTGGCACACAACAGTGCCAGCTCAGGATACATCATCTCAGGTACCACTGTGTTACTGTCTGTGCCACTCTCTTCCCACTTTCATTTTGCCTGATTTAAGTCTCTTTGTAGCGTACTCTCCCTATGAAAGTTCAGTTCTGATTGTGGGGTTGCCTGTGGAGATCTGGTGCCATCAACAGCTTCTCTTGCCCACATTACGATTTGTGACCTTCGAAGCCAAGTACCTTTGCTGGGATCATTCTGGCTGTGTTGCTCTCCCTTTCCATGCAAAGGGGCAGTTTTGTGCATTTCTTATTGATAAGGACAGCAGTTGGTGCTCTGTGGAAAGCCCTGGTGCTCTAAGAAAGCCTGAAGCCTTGATTAACTTCTCCAAATATACCTGAGCTGACAGTGGGCACTGTAGAAGCAAGCCAACAGCTGCTATGCACTAACATAACTGCTCATTTGCAAGAATTTTGCAGTCTGAGTGTTAGAAATGCTGTGAGTTTGGGTACTACAGGTCCTCAATGCACAAAGCTGTTCATTTTTCTGGGGTGCTTTTGTGGGTTTTTTGAACACCTCCTGTTGCAATATTTCTTACCTTTTCTCAACTGCTTAAAAAAGTTGACAAGCCTTTAGGCAGGTGCTCATAGACACATTACACAAGGTGTAATGTCTTAATTGCTACTTCAAACTCACCAAGGAGCAGAGCAGTTGCTCTGGAAGAAGTACAGCCTGTGGTGCTCTCCGTGCTCAGTGCCTAGGCAGCCCTGCTTGTGGACTATAAACCCTGGGTGCTGATGTAATACAGATGTTAATCAGAATTTACAGTAGTTGAACTGAGCCTGGAATTTAGCCGAAGGGACTGAAACGGAGCATTAATCAAATGCCACAATTACTGAGCCACACTTTCTGCATTAAAGTAAACGAATGTAGAAGATGCTTTTCACCCCTAACATCTCTGTGTAAAATAAGAGGACACAGTAGCAGCAGTCATTAGCCTTTACCTTTGGCTGTCTGAGTAAGGGAAAGGCTCTGCAGGTGTTTGTCTGCTCTCAGAAAGAAGATTTAGAAAAAAAAAAAACCAAAAAAAAACGAGAGAGAGAAAAAAAACTGCTGGCTCTTTTTAATAAACTAGTGTAATTAGAGATCTGTTTAAGTGGAGGCATATGATACGTATGTTTGTGACAATTTTCCAGAGGGATGGTTTGGCTAGTGCTAAATAACCAGGCTCATTTTCCCATAATGCAAATGTTATTCACAAACTATTACCATAATTGATGCACCGAGCCACTGTAGAGTAAATAATGCCTTGTGTGTGGGAAGGAAACTAGAAGTCAATGAATATTAAAGAACAAAATCTCATTTTTAAAGAGAAACTTCACAAGAATTAGAATTATTTTGAAAATGAGGGGACAGTGCGGGTCCCAGTGGCCTGGCTGTGTTCTGGCTGGGTGTCCATGCCCATGCATGAACATGTGTGCTCTGGCTGTGGGCTCCAGGCTGCCTCTGTCAGGGTGTTTTTTCTGCTTGGTGAGTACAGAGACCATCCTCAGAGCTGATCCCCGCAGCCTGGTGTGTGGGAACCTTTGGAGCATCCCAGAGACACGGGTGCTGCACCTCAGAAAGGACCTTTCAGGGGTTTTGTGCTGGGGAGCTGGGATGTGTAGCCCTGTGTCTGGGGAGATACTGGCTGTGTCTTTGCTCTGCCTTCCTGCAGTATGCTGGATCTCCTGTTTTGTGTGCCACAAGAGGAATTTTGAATCATGTCAAAGGTGGCTTTGGGTTTATAGGTTGTTGTGCTTGTGGTGAGGACATGATGGGCTGCCCAGGGCAGCTGGGGTTGGGATCTGAGACCTGCTCATGGTGCTGGGCATGGCTGCAGGCACCCCAGAGCTCCGTGTAACTCCTTCCTTGGTCCTTGGTCACTGTCCTTGTGCCCAGCCTCGTGCCTTGGTGGGTGTTAAATAGGTTACAGCACTCATTGCTGAGGTGTAAATTGCCCTGTGGCCATGGCTGGTGCAGGAGCTATTGGCACTGCAGCCTTATCTGTGCTGCTGGGGATTTGTAGTGTCAAACGTTTTGCTGAACAGGACTCGATTTAGCTGTGGGCATTAGTGCCCTGCCATTTAATCCCTTTTAATGTTCAAAGGGAACTTGTGTTAGTGCTTCAATGTAAATACGTACATTGCTTGCAAAGGAAGCTCCTGTTTTTTCAGGGATTTCTCTGCTCCCTCCCTTCCTCACTGGATGTATTGCTCCCTCATCCCTGTTCCATGTGTAAATGAGGGAGATCCTTACTCACAGCTCTGTAGTGTACTGCAGAGCTGTGTTCAGTAGGAGGAAATGATGGAGTGTCACAGAAATCACTGCTTTCTGCATTTGAGAATCGTGTCATTTCAAACACTTTTGAGTACTGGTATAGTCTCAGAAGTGACGTTTTTTTCTCAAGGTATTAAACCCCTGTCCAAATAGTGCTGGAGCTCTAGAAACCAGAAAGCCAGGGAACAAAATGCAGAACCATTGTGTAGGATTACAAAAGCATCATTTGATCTCTTAATATCATAAGCCATTTTGTCCAGCTGGCAATTATTGTTGTTTTTTAAATTACAGATTATAGCACTGCACTTCCTTTTTCAGAGAGGTCAAAAAGACATTTGAAGCCACCTTTGCCTGCCACTGCTGCAGAGTCACACGTGACTTCCTGGCACAGTTACATACATATCATATACCATGAGCAGCTCTCCTACTGCACCCTGAGCTAACTCAGTGTGGCAGAAGTGGCAGATTGTGAGCCATCATGAGCCCAGCTTTGTGTGCCAGGCTCATGGGCTGTCCTGCTTCTGTCTCAGTCAGTCTCTTGCAGGTTGTAAACCACTAGTGAATGTCTGTTTCCTGGCCTCTGTGGGCTGCCTTGAGGTGTCTTTGAATCCTTCAGGGTTCTGTGGTTGTGCCTTGTAGCCATAATTTCACCTGGAAAGCTGAGCATGTGCCGCAGCTGGGTTACCCCTGACTGTAACTCATTCCAAACTGGCACTTTGCTGGGAGAGATAAAGTACTTCAGCCTGGTTTTCTCACGTTAATCTGTACTCTTTCTCTTCGAGTCAGGTAGCCTGACTTACTGGGCTTTATCCTATTGCAAGGGAAAGGCAGCTGTAAGACCTTACAGCACTGACAGACCTGACAGGGCTTAGAGCTGCCAGGGAAAATGTCACTTGTACTTCTTAGTCACTGGAAAAAAAAAATAAAATCTTTCTGTGAAGGGTGACTCTGGTGGTGGTGTTGGTCTCCTGGGCTGAAATGGTGCCAGTCCCAGGAGCACCAGACACGGGGTGCAGCCCATCCTGTGCCTGCTCTCAGTGGGGTGAAGGCATGAGAGCTCTTGGATCCTGCCAGCCCACACTGGGTTCAAACCAGGGACCTGGAGAGTTTCTTTGCAGACATGCACAGAAGCCCGAATTGACAGCAGCATGTTCATGATGGGATTACTCGGCAGCACTCAAGATGAAAGAGCAGATGGTGTTGATGGGCGAGCGGGGTCCTGAGGTACAAGATGGGATCCTTACCATGTTAATAACAAGACTGCAAATCCCACAGTGCTTTCTATTAGCCTGGAAGATGAGAGTTCCCTGTGGACCTCCCTGTGACCCACAAAGGTCTGGCAGCACTCAGGAGGCTCAGGAGGCTGCAGACACCTCATTTGTTCTGTTGGTTCTGAGATGCAGCCACTGATCTGTTCGAGTTTGTGCACTCTGACCCTCTCCTCACTGCCCATGCCCTGGGAAGCCTTCTGGGATGTAAAGTGTTGGATTCCAGAGCTGGTGTGGTTCTGGGTTACTCGTGAAGCAGAAAGGCTCCTGTGGAATCTGGGTGCTTGGAAGTGAGCTGGGTATTTGCTAGTTTAGAGCTGGGGGAATGCTGGGCATGCTGCAAGGCAGGCAGGAGCTTCAGCACTTATACTTCACTTGCAGAATCCAAGTTA
The DNA here is from genome assembly GCA_013398055.1 of Ifrita kowaldi. NCBI lineage: Eukaryota > Metazoa > Chordata > Aves > Passeriformes > Cinclosomatidae > Ifrita > Ifrita kowaldi. Next base: position 267,823 of record VZRS01008108.1, read on the forward strand.
TTCTACAGTTCTCTGAATTTGGGAAAAACTTTCTCTCTTAGTAGGCTTGCAGATCCCACAAGCGCTGCTCTCAGCTTCATTTAATCTCCCAGGGATCCCTGCTTTGGCTGCTACATTAGGAGCCTTTCTGAACTGTGAAAAACATTTCAAAATCCTTTTTATTTATACTTATTTCAAATTGCCTTTTTTTTCCTCCCCCTCCCCCCAGGCTAATTATAAAAATTGCTGTAAACATTTTCTGGAGACGGGATCTTCCTATTTATCTAAACTTTCTGCTTGTTGTTTATGTGCTATTTCTTTCAGCATCCCCACACTTCACTCTGCTGGTTGGGAAGTGTGAAAGCTATTATGGTAATAGGGAGGGAGATGATTTTCTGCTCTCATAGTGCCAAGAACACAGGAATGGCTGTAATTCATCTTGGATGTAGTCCCTGCTGCAAATGCACCATCTTGCTTTAGCTTTAGTCCCCCTGCACACACACAGTTGGTTTTGCTTGGCATAAGGGTCAGGGTTCTTTAGCTTCCTCCAGGATTGGCTCTGCTGTGCAAGTGGGTTCTTCAAGGCATTTCTGCTGCCTCAGGAAATAGTGAAAATAGGTGAAATGGTGCCTGGTTTGCTCCTTCCCCCCTCCCATGTGGCACCAAGATGTTAGTCTGACTTACCAGCAAACCTGAAGCCAGAGAGAAGAGGAGGAGGTACCCACTGCTGTTAGGAGGCTTAAAAACCAACTCAGTACTCGGTGTTCCACTGCACATTGCATTACTGTGTGATCAGCTTTGTCATGGGGAATAATTGAAATGAACGTGGATCGATATCTAAATATACATTAGGGTGTATTAAAAGGCTTAGAAGCAATGGTCTGTTAAAAAGGAGGTTATTTCAATTCCTTTCTACACTATCTCACAGTTGAAACAGTTTATTAGAGTGTGGCAGAACCTGCTGAATAATCAAAGTTGTGATCATTCTGGGAGAATTGCGAATATTCTACCAAAGCATGGTTCCCTTTTTGGGGTCATATAAAAACAAGTTGGGATTTTGGCTGTACGAACTCAGGAATAGTATGTTATTTCATGTTATTGATGTGTGATTGAAAGAGAAGGTGTGGGCTAGCAGGGTTTTGGAGGTGAGTGCAGCACTTTTAGGGATGGATCCCTATCCTATGATGAGATGTTTGTCTGGCAGCAGGTCCCCAGGAAGTGAACTGGAGTGAAGCTGTTGTGTCATGCACCACATAGACTATAGCTCTATAGAACAGGAGAGCCAAATACACTCCAGAGAAAGTGCTGATGCTGTAGGTTTGGAAATAAATGGCGTGTTCTGTTCTACTGCAAAGATGAATGAAGTGTTGAAAACTTAAGCTGGTGTGTGCTCTGTGTGTGTGTGCAAGCCCACACAGCTGTCAGTGCTGTAAGGAATCACCGGGCTCTGCCGGGGCTGCCGGGGGCTCTGTGTGGATGCTGATGGGGGGGCTTTCAACAGCGCCGCACAAAAGGAGCGATCCGCGGCGTGATGGGCTCGTCCCCGCCCGGCTGGGGGATGTGGTGGCTGCAAATTCCGCATCTCCTTTCCCTGCGCCGAACTTGTCCTTTGATTACAAAAGGACAGCTCTCGAGGGATGCCGCTGTGCATTTTCCTGAAATAAAATAATAGCTCTGTGTTTTGTGACCCTGGAACTTTAGGTCCTGCCAGATGCTAATGAACGAGTGGAAAACATCCAGGGCCTGGTGGTAATTGCTGTGAGGCACAGCTGTTTGTGCTTGGTACGCGGTGCCGGCTCTGGGCTCCGCGCTGGCCGCGCCCTCTGCTCCTGCCCCTCGGGGACCGGGGCACCACGGGCACCACGGGCACCACGGGCACCAAGCTCCGGTAATTGGGACACGAGAGCGCCGTGGCCGTGCAGGGCGGCTCGGGGCGAGCCCTGCTCCTGGCACCGCCGCTGTGCCCACACGTGCTGGCTGCCGGAGTCCTGCCGGGGCTGCCGCAGCGACGGGGGAACAGCAGCAGCTGGGCAGGCAGCGAGCCTCCTGCACTGACCTGATCTCAGTCAAATCCACAGCCAGATCTGTCCCGTTTATTCATTTGCTACTTCGAAAACCTGCTTTTTAGGTGCAGAAAATAGAAGGTGCTGATAAAAACCCCAGTGGTTTAATTTTCTTTTTATGTTGCTCCTTGTAGGAGAATTTCTCATCGATTTTTGACATTCCCAGTTCCAAAAAACAGCTGGGGTGTTTTACCACCCTTTTAGCATAGGTTAATTGTCCCACAGGAATGCAGAATTGCAGGGAGAGTGGGAATATTTTTCTGTGGAATCAATGGAAAGTCATTTCTGACACCTAGGGCCATGGATGGCCATGATTTGAAGCAGCCCAGCTGACTGCAGTGACGGGGCTTGGAAAGGGCTTCATCCCAGTTCCCTGTCTGAGCAGGGAAGGGCAGGCACCTGATGCTCAGTGTGGCTGAGCAGGACTGGGCAGCCTCAGCTCCAGCCAAATGCAGTGACCATTATTGGTCAGTACTGGCGTTTGGATCCCCTGTGTAAGTCGTAGTTTATGGAAAGTCCTAAAAACCTCTGTTGGCAGGTGAACGAGCAGCCAGGTTGTCACAGCCACCCCTTTCAGATAATGCACTGACACTGTTATCAGCACTGAGAGTACTTTTTAGGTGAGTAATATTGACAAACTAGGTTTCAGGGTCTGTTTCATCTGCTTTGTATCTCCTGTGTGCACATATAGTAGGAGATGGTAAGTCAGTGGTGAATGTATTTATTCCATCTCACTCTGCCCATGGAAAAGATAGCTAGACCTAGAAAAGGTACAGAGAGTAATGAAAAGGATCTGTGGAGACATGCACAGCCTCCCTACAAGGAGAAATTTAATAGTCTGGGAGTCTCTAGTCCCCAAAAGGTGTGATATAAGGGAGACAAGAAAAATCTGTGAAGTCATGATCTGAAAATGATGAGAAGCAAATTATTCTCTTTTGTTGGAATAGGATAATGTGAGACTCCCACTTAAATAACCAGACAGCTGTTTAAAAAATGAGGTGACATTTTTTTTCCTGTAATGAAATTCTGAACCTCACTCATCATTGTATGGAAATATAAAGAGGTTCAGGTACCCGTGTGACAAATTCATGTCCATCTGTGTTATTACATGTGTTACTGAGGGCACATCTTTGGACTTGAGATTCCTGACATTGTTTGCTTGTGCATCGTGAAGTGTTTGGGCACAGGATGCTGGGCCAGATAGCTCTGGCTGCGTACAGTGGAAACACAGGAGGCTGATTATATCCATCCTTTAGTTTGAAACTTGATATTCACTGCTCCGTGGCATGCACAGAGCTGGGGGATTTGCAGCCAGATCAATGTGTCTCCTTAAAGCAGAGCCAGGGAGTTGGGCAGTGTTTCTGAACAGACAGAAGAACAAACACTCTGACCAGTGACTTCCCGAGATTTTTTTATGCGTTAGTTTCATATTGGTAACGGTGGTTGTTCTGTTGGGTTTTGTTTAGGTTTTTTTCCTTACAGATGTCTTCACAGATGTTATTTTAAAACTTGAGCTTGACAGCATCTCAGCTTACCAAGGGTGTTTGTAGAGGGGGAGCTGAGAAAGGGGGATCCAGTCTGGCTCCTGAGGACTTGCTCTGGTTCACGCCAGCGTTACTGCAGCTGCAGAATCGGAAAGGAGATATTTGCTTTATGCTTAAGAGGCTTTCTTGTTTCTAAACTATATATAGTCCTGTAATCTTGCTTTCGATGGGGGAGGGTATCGCGGGACAACCTCCAAAGCATCCCCGCCCTGCCTGGTGGGCGAGCGAGGGGTTAACGCGGGGTGCGGGGCTCTCGCAGTGGACAAGCTCATTGTCAGAATAATGTTTAGCCAGGTGTTAATCTGTGTCTGGAGGGAAGTGCTGGAATTCATTATTCATCCCACTGGGGGAGGTCATGGTCCTGGGCGGCTGCCAGCGCCGGAGCCAGCCTCCTGGCTTTACTGACATGTGCCATTTGTGATGAAGGCAGCGAAGTCCCCGTGAGGAGCGGAGCTGCCGGGCTGGCGGAGCGGAGCGCTCGGCATCGCAGCGCGGCGAGCGGGGACGCGGGCACACAGGGGACACGCGGGGCTCCCGGGGCACTGCGCCTTCCCCGTCCGTCCCTTCGGCTCTCCTGCCCCTCGCCTGCACGCTGTGCTCCCCTCGGAGAGCGCCGGCTCTGACGGGAAGAGCGCCGGCACGCTGCTTGTCAGCGGGATAGGTTCGGCTCGCTTTTGGCGCTGAGCGAGGGCAGGAGGTGAGACAATGATCAAGTCGAGTTGGTTCTACGTCAAGTTCAAGCATGCCGAGAAGGTAAGTACAGCCCTTCCCCGGGCACTGCAGGGGCTCAGCTGCTCGCCTTCCCCTGGCAGTGCCCCTGGAAGTGTCACCGGGAATCGGTTTTCCTGGGGCTCCGTGGATAAGGCTGTGCCCAAAGCTGCAGCAGGGCTGCAGATGTGGCAGCAACTTCAGCACGGTGCAGGTGGAAGAGAAAAGCTGAGATCTCATTCCTCCAGTGCCATGTCGGGGAAAAAAAAATAGAGATGGTAGAGACTCACTTGTTTGTGGAGCTTGAAAGGGAGGAATATTTCTTGTTCTGTGGAGCCCATTATGGGTTGTGACCTGCTTCTGCAGGGAGGTCAGTTCTTTTCTTCTCCTTTAGTAGCTAAGTATTTAATTGTCCATAATTGCTCCTGGCAGAAAGAAGTTTTATTGATCAAAAAGTAGTGAGATGTATTCTAAGACTCTTTGGTGGGGGGGTTACTGTGGAGTTTGCTGTATTTCCCATTGCACAGAACAGAGTGTTTTCTGTGGGATTTTCCTCTCACACTCAGCTTCCACTTTATCTCGCCTGTGCCTTGGTACCCAGATGCCTGGGGCAAGCAGAGGAACGGGGATGAGGAGAGAGGATGGACCAAGATTGCAGCAGGGACCTGCTTAACAGTGATGCATTTTCACTGGAGATCTCCTGGAGGGTTTCCCGCCCCAGGTTAGAGGCTGATCTGGTTGCCAACAGTGCTGGGATGCAGGAAGAATGTGATGTAGCTTTGCTGTTTCCTTAACCCGGGAAAATAGGGAAAAGAGCAAGACAACTTTTTATGAAAATACTAAGCAGCCTCGCTATCTGTTCCCTAAACATCCTCGAGCAATTAGCAACTTGCTGTTCTTAGAGCACATGCATATGCTGTTAGTCTGAAATTTTCTATTCTGGCAAATAGTCCCACATTGATTTATTTCTTGCCTTTGTGCCTCAAGTTATACTGCATTCAGTGAAAGCATATATATTTCATTTAACAAGAAGCATCTATATTTCATTTAACAAGATTGTCCTATCATTTATCCCAGGCTGCAAATAGCATATTTAACAGTCTCAGATGTCACTGTTCCATTTCATTTGTTTTGGGCAGTCTTAAAAAGGCTGCAAAATCCATTGTGTTAGGCAGTTATTATCTCCTTGATGTTTCTCTGCAATAATTCTGTGTTCTCTAAAGTTATATCAGACCTGTAAACATCTATATTAAAACAAATCACCTCAGCTTATTTAGCATATGGAACTTCCTGGAAATAATCTAAGGAAATCACCAGTGGGTGAGGTTGGCTATTTAAAATGCATGGGGATTTCTTTTTCCTTTACATTTTGTGGTTCAGTTTGTTGGGGTTTTTTTGTCACCCTTTGCAGTTGATCCAGAAAGCCCTGGAGACCCTGAGCAGAGCAGATAATGTTCCTGCTCTGCTGTCACCGGGTGATTCTGGGGAGTGTTACATAACCTGTCATACCAGTTTTGTCAGAGACAGATCTTTTTGAGATCTACAACCTGGGAAATTTGAACATGGATGAAATCCAGGAAACCCATTTAATCTGTATACTTAACAGTTAATTGTGCCTTACAAGACTTTCTTCTGATCCACCAGGGAAGGTGCCAAGGTCTGTTCATCTGCTGGGGGGCAGAAAAGCCCCAAACCATAATGCACACACGTAGGAAGGCAAAAACTGAAGTGAATGCCTGGTCTTCTACTGGATTTCCTGTGTGATAAGGGACTGTTATCCCTTTGTGTTGAAGTGGGGATTTCCTAATGGAAGGCTCCTGAGAAATTTTGGGTTTGGCTATGTGGCAGGGTTGCTGAACACAGGATTTTGTGTCAATATTCTTGTTGCAGTTGGGGCTTGGCTTGTTCTGCTTCAGCTTCCGTCTTGTCTGCCTGTGAAAGTTGTGCTAGTGTGGCTTAGGTGTGAATTGACACTGAATTTATTAAACTGGTGCAGTTCTGTGGCTGGACACGCTGGGTACACACTCTTTGAAAGAAGTGTTTCTGCAATAGTGTAACCACACTGGCTTAAAAAATCAGGTCAAATTCTTTTGCAACTCCTCTGTGTTGTCAAGGCCTTAGAAATTGGGTTTATGTGAGCTAAGCTGAAGAACCTTTGAAATTCTCAAACCAGCTTTTTACAGCAGTTTGTCTAAATGGATTTAACATCTCACTTGGAGATGAAGTTTCTCCCCTTCAGCTGACACAAGTGTGGGCTGCTTCCTGCTCCCAGCTAGGTGTTGTCAGCAGCGGTGCCTGTGCAGCGTGGGGAGGTGATCCCACCTCCAGCTGAGCTGGCTTTATCCCTTTTTTGTGCTGGCTTTGTTTCCAGGCAGGTCAGTGTGTCCCGGTTCAGCGCGAGGGTACTGCCCTATAGGGTGTACCTGGGTGAGCAGAGAGGACAGTGATGTCTCTTCTGGCAGCAGCCTGTGAAAACCAAATTAATTTAAGTTTGCTCTCCTCATGTGGAAGTGTTATATAATCTCTGTTTAAGGGAGGTCATTTTAGGTTAGGGAGAGGTTGGGTCTGTGCCCTCCCGTCAGTGCAATATCTCAGTTAATCGGAACTGGAGCTGCTCTTCCTGCGTGTGCTGACATTGCACTGCTCCCTCTTAATTCTCTTGAAAAGAAGTTCATTGACATTTTTACTGGCTGGCTGGCTTTGCTGAAGTTGACGTCCTTGCCTCTGGCCATCACAAATATTTTCTTTCTTTATTTTTCTTTGGATTTACTTCAGAAGATGCTGATGTCTGAAGACCCCACTTTGATAAAACATACATGTTTATATACATGTCAGAGGTAACTCTGCAGGAAGCTTGTATATTGTAAAATCTTCCTTCCCATACAGATTGTCAACCTGTTTTATTCTCTTGGCATCACTGTGCTTTCCTGCCATAAACTGTTCATTGATTTGGTGTTTGAACGCTGCTCATCCCGGCTGGGTTATCTGCAGAGAGACCTGAACTGAGGTGTGCTGAGGGAACTGGCCTGAGCTTCAGGGGTTGAACCCTCACAGGCCTCCTGGGAGCTTCCAAACTCATCACATCCACCTGGCACCTTGACATCTCTTAATCAGTTAATTCATATCATCTGCCTGCTTGCTCAGTGGCTGGTTTGTTTGTAGGAAGTGGTCATGCATCTGTGGCTGCAACACAAAGCCTGAAAAATGGTCACCTTTTATCCTAAAGACATGTTGGAACTGGAAAGAGGAGAGAAGGACGTTGGTTAAGTTGATGTACTTTGGTGTGTTAGTTTGCTCGAGTCATCCAAACAGTTTTTTTAAGTTGTGTAGACAAGCACGATAAAACCTTTTCCCAGCAGCACATTTTTAGTTGTGATTAAAATAACCAGATAGCAAAACTAACTAAAGTAGAAATCTGCACAACTTCATCTTGAGTCTGTTATCAAGTTAATTGCTAACATTCTATAATACAGACTGAAAGGAAGCCTACAGGATAAACCCCAAAGTTTTTATGTTTACCCTTTCAGAGATTTAATGTAAGGTCATTTGGCCACGAGCCACTTGGACACAATACCCGTATTCAGTCTGAGTGCATTTACACCGGAATTAAGATTCAAAGGCTTCATGTGAATAATATTGCTGACACCAGGAAATCAGTTTAATCTGAGGGGGAAAGAAAAAAGGCAAGCTCTTGGAAAAAATCTGTGAAATTCTAGAAAGTGTGGGAGACGTGTGGAGGGAGGCAGCATGAGTGGGCAGTCTGGCTTCACGTGTTGCTGCCTGGATCTGAGGGAGCTTATGGATGAAAATGGAGGACTTGAAAGGTTTTGCTTTGTCCTTGAAAAGCCCTGTCCCTTGTTTGAGGTTCATTGATAGATATTGCTGGACTGAAGTGAAGCTTAATTTTCCTGTCCCCAGCAGTGCCCAAGGGAGAGAAGTGCTGTATTTCTAGCTAGAAAATTAGATTAAAACACCCACTACCTAGATCCAGGGTACATTCATTTCATCCTCTCTTGTAAGACTCTCACTACTCTGAAAGGCAGTTTACAGTTTTGACAGCTAAAATAAAAAGCCTGAAGGACAAGCAAGCACTTTGAATGTTAGAAGGGCTTCATTTCCAGCAGAAAGATTTCAATTACAGTCATTTTCCTCCAGTAAGTACAAAGAGGTAAATGGAACCCCTGTTTCAAATGTTAAACTCACAGACTACATTATTACCAGTTGTACTTTGAAAGTAAAGGATAAAGCCAATCTAAATCAAAGCCCTGGTTCCAAATTACTTTTTAAGAGTGTGATGAGGTCTGCACCCAGTAATTCAGCCACTCTGTGGTGAGCAGCACAGAGCACATCAAATGCAGCTTCCATTAGACCGTGCTGCTCTGGGGGGATCGAGGCAGGAAGCGTCTTTCTCGACAAGCACTGAGAGTTGCAACTTGAAAGGGCTGCTCTGCAGCTGGAAATTCATGAGTTGGCTGTATTTTTAGAGAATTTAGGTTTTTTTCATCCCTGACTCTGCTCGTTATTTGTCTTGTCCCTTTTAACAATAATTTGACAAAGATTTGGTTATTTATCTCCTGTGTGGCACAACCTCTTCTCCCTCCCACTCCCCACAACAAGGTTTTTCATCCCAAACCATTTCCTCCCCTTGCTGGGGTAGGGAACACCTTTTCATAAGTCCAGATACTGAACTGTGCACAGTGTTTGCATAATACAGTGCTCTAAAGAGCCCGACAGCTGAGGTGATAAATCAGCCTGGTGACCTGAGCTCACCGCAACATTCATTTTCCCTGGAATGATGAACTCTCCCAGCAATCTGTACCCTTGGCTTGGTGGAGTCAGGGATAACTGTGTGAGTGGGTGACTTTCTGGGTCAGAGCTACGCCCAGGGGCATTGGAGGAATGCAGGGAATCATCCAGGCTGCTCCTAGAGCAGCTCCCTGTTCCACTGGCACTCAAACCATCCTTGCCTGGGAGGTGGGAACCCACCTGTTTCTTCACCAAAAGTGTTTGCTGGAGATAATTGTGCTAATTTTATTTATTTATCTTTGCTACTTCTTTTCCTCATTGCCTTGTAGATGGATTTCTGCAGGTGTGAAATCAGATGTTACTCCTTAAACTGATGGGGATGATCAGCAAAGGGTTATATTGTCCTGAAATACTCAGCACAGATACCTGGTTCACTATTTTTATCACTTTTAGCTGCTGAAATTTTTCAATTTTCCCTTTCCTGCCTATGAATAGTACAAGTTTGCATTTTTAAAATGGTGTTGCAACTGTGACTGACAGCATTTTAGGGAAATGAGTGAGATTTGTCATTTTATATTCTTGTGAACAGAGATTGGGCGTAATCAAGGAAAACAGATGTAGGGATTTAATTTACTTGTAAATACAGATTACTACAAATCATAAAATCATAGAATGGTTTGGCTTGGAAGGGGCTTTAAAAATCATCCCATCCCACCCCTGCCATGGGCAGGGACACCTTCCACTGTCCCAGGCTGCTCCCAGCCCCAATGTCCAGCCTGGCCTTGGGCACTGCCAGGGATCCAGGGGCAGCCCCAGCTTCTCTGGGCACCCTGTGCCAGGGCCTGCCCACCCTTCCCAGGGAACAATTTTGTCCTTGTCTCTAATCCAAATGTGCCCTTGTGCTTCAGGAGCCTGTGCTCGCTTGGACTCAGCCCTTCCCCTGCCTGCTTTGGCTGTGTGACCCTGTGACTGCCACTAAGCCCTGTCCCACAGAGCTCCTTGCTTCATGTTTTGGCCTTTCATGATTGCATTTGGATTTTATGTGGCCTTCCTTTGAGCCACACAAGGAGCTTGCCAATGATGGATGCAGCCTGCACAGCTGCTGTGCTTTGCCCAGGGCTGGCAAGTGGGTCTGAGGAGGTTTTCCCTCCTTCTGGCCTCGCAGGCCAGGCTGGGCTGGGGCACCAGCAGTGAATGTGGGCTTGTGTCTCCATGGCCTGGTAAGCCCAGGGAAAAGCAGGCAGGGCTGGAAGCCAGAGGAAGGAATTCCCTCCCTGTTCAGTCTCCAGCCCAGAGGGGTGGGAGGTTGGCTCCTCAGGGCGAGCCAGCTCCTTGGCTTTCATCTGCTCCTGGGCTGTGGAACCAACTGAAGTGCTTATTTATTTATTTTGCTTTATTTATGTATTTGCTTATTTATTTTGACTTAAATGAATCATTCTCAGTTCTGCCAATTCTTGGTAGTCGGACCAGTTCTTGTGTGGTTTTAGATAAGGGTGTTTAACTAAGCTGTAAAATCTTTCTGATTTCTTTCAGCGCTGCAGATTGGATGTTTGCAGTTTGCTTTTTGCTCTGAATGGTTATCAGTAAGGGCCTCTCAGATTTTTAGGCTTTCCTGGGAATATGGTAGAGATTTAAAGGGCTTCTTCTTCCTTGATCTGGGACAGGGGTTGCATCCTGTGTGTCAGGATGACTCAAGGGCTGCTCCTGCCCGGGCAGGTGCTGGGAGCCCCGTGGGACTTGCAGCATTTGGAAGTCCAAGCACCACCCGCTTTCCCCTTGATACTTCTCACAAAGGGACTCACTGGAGCAGAACCATGTAAGCATCTCAATGACACTTTAGGGTCCTCCCACTTACAAGTGGGAATATGTGCATTTTCTTTTTCCACCTGGAGCCAGCTTCTGGAGAGCTTTTTCTTTAATATGGTTTGGGATCTAGACCTCACACTTTTCCATCTTTAGTCCTTGTTTTTTGCATATACTTGTGATACTGAGAAGAGCTGAATACTAATGGGAATAGTCAGTGGCAGATAAAATAGCAAAGGAAAAAAACCAGCCCGTTACATTCTTCTGATGTAAATTTTTAATCAAATGTATTTTCTTCTGTTAAGCAACTTTTACAGCCCACTGCACAAAACATACAACCAAAAACCTTTGCACAATGAACTGCATGTAATAGGCTAGCAATGCATCCATTACACGTTTTTAGGTCTGTAATGCATTTAAATCCATTTTTGTGTGCATGGTAGTGTAGCCTTCAAAAGATAATTAGAATTTGCTCAGTCTTGCCTTCATAGTTCCTTAGGTTTTCTTCCAATTGCAATGCTTTGGAAAGCTTCATTAGAAGTGGTCTTTTTGGTAACAAGAAGGAAATACAATCTGAATACCTTAGGAAATTCTCAATGCATTAGAAAGCTGGAAGCTTTGTATCAAAGTTTCTGAAATGGTTGTACAGCCACAGAGAACACCGTTCTCCAGCACAGCTGGGTGGAAGTGTTGGTAGATGATGGAGGGGGTTGTGATAGCAGAGATAATTACATCAAATAACAGTTCTCACTCTGAGTAACTGGAGGTGAGTTTGCTAGCAAGGTGTGGATGTAACTGTACCCTTTTCACGGGTGACCAGACGCAGCACTGTCATCACCCTTTGTGTGTCTCCTGTAGGAGGGCTCCTGCCTGGGAACCCTCATCTCGAACCCAGCTCCTGTGCCTCTGTCACCCACTGTCACATCAGAGCTCCAAGCAGGCTTTTCCCTCAATTTCAGCATCCCTGTTTGGAGTTTCCCCTTCCCAAGCTGTCTGTAGTACAGGATTCCAGCTCCCCTCTGGCATCTGCCCACGTCCCCCGGGCTGGACCTCGCTGACTTCTGCTCATGGTGCAGTGAAACTGCTCATGATTCAACACTGACCATATTGAGGACATCTGCAAAAGTGTTACTCTTCGTAGTTTGATAAAATCATAGACTGGTTTGGGTTCAAAGGGACCTTAAAACACATCCCATTCCACCCCCTCCCATGGGCAGGGACACCTTCCACTATCCCAGGTTGCTCCAAGCCCTGTCCAAGCCCCTGAACACTGCAGGATTGGGGCAGCTTCTCGAGGCAAAGTGTGCCAGGTACAGGGAAGAATTCCTTCCCAGTATCCCATCTGTCCCTGCCCTCTGGCAGTGGGAAGCCATTCCCCCTTGTCCTGTCACTCCATCCCTTGTCAGTTGTCTCTCTCCATCTTTCCTGTAGCTCCTTCAGGCACTGGAAGGCCACACTGAGGTCACCCTGAGGCTTCTCTTTTCCAGGCTGAACAATCCCAATTCCCTCAGCCTTCCTTTCCTCCCAGCAGAGCTGCTCCATCCCTCTGATCATCCTGGAGCCTCCTTTCTGGGGGTTTCTGTGGGGTTTGTCCAAGCAGGGGTTGCTTTCACCACCATGCCAGGAGCTGGCAGGCACCGGAGCTTTGGGCTGCAGGGATGTGGCAGGAGCTGTCCGAGTCTTCCCGTGGCTGTGCCCAGTGAGTTCTGACCACTGGAGATGGAGGATGGAGGAGGTGCTGTGGTGTCACCAGGGGACAGGAGCGTGCTCCAGCAGCCTTCCCTTGGGCCCTGGGGAGCCCTGCTGTCTGGGAGGGATCCTTTGGGGTGATAAGGAAGCAGGCTCAGGCATTGCTGGGCACACAGAAATGCACAGGAATTTTTTGGAGCCGCTGTCTGGGACCCAACTTTTGCCTTGTGAGCCTGTGGTGTGTTTAGCTCTGTAGCCAGTAACACGTAGGTACTTGATGGATTAATATTCAGGACACAGTAGATGAGAGAAACTGGCGGGGGGGATGTCACACACAATCTGTTCTTTTAGAATTCCTCTCTGGTTTGAAGCTAGATTCACCAATTCTGTAGATGGGAAGGGAAAAAAAAATACAGGCTTACTCTGATTTTTAAATTTTTTATTCTCCCCTCCTGGACTTCATTTGCCTGAGGGCTAGTTCTGCCCTTTAATTATTTAAGAACTGGGTTTTGTTTACAGTTTGTAATAAAACTGATAAAAGATTAACAAGGTGCTTGTGAGTCATTTTAAGTAAATTAAAGCTTTGAAAGACTTACAACTGCAAATATTTGAAAATTGTATAGCAGAAAAAATAAGAACAGACCAGAGCAGATAATCAAGTTATTGGATTTGTTTGGGAGAAAAAATAATCTTGTTTGCGATCAGATGTGAGAGCAGCATTGTCTGCTCTATGAAATATTTATGTGTGCTTTTAGCAAATTTGCAGACACTGGTTGTATGAAACAGCAGCAGGCTGGTTAAAATCCTGTTTTATTACGGTGTGGGGTAGGTGCAGGGACAGAGCATGGGCTGGAGAGGAGATTCTCAGTGGGATTAGTGTGTCCAAGTTCACCTTAGCAGCAAGCCTGTGCCAAAGCACGGCTGCCTTATGCTGCTTTTAGGGACTCTGGTGACTCTTCCCTAAAACAGTCCTAATGAAATGATGGACTCTGAGCTGATTTCCATGCAAGAGTGAAATTAGGGAGGTTCTAACTCCATTTCTAGGCAAAGATTTTGGGGCTATAATGGATATTTCCATCAAAACATCAGCACATCGCTCTGTAGTGGTGTAAAAGACTAACCAGCTAAAGATTAGGGGGTGTCCTGAGGATGGAACAGGGAACATGGCTGTGATGGAATAGAAATTCCTGATTTACCTGTGTCACAGACACGTGCTGCTCTCGTCATTCCCTCTCCAAAGACTTGCAGACACTAAGGGCTCAGAGAAGAACTGCGAGGCTGTTCAGAGGTGTGGAACTGCCTCTGCCTGAGGAAGAACTGAAAGAACTAGAAGCCCTCAGCTGGGTGAACAGGGAAAGGAGACATGACAGAAGTCTGTGAAATCAGGCAGGACACCAGGAGGATGGGAATTGTTCATTGCCTTGTGAGACAGGGATGTGGAGGTGCCAAGGGAAGACGGTAAGAGCCCAGCTGAAGGAGATCGGAAGTAGGAGGTTCTTTGGGAAGGTGCTGGCCAGAGCAACTGGTTGTTGTCAAGGAAATTGTAGGTACTGAAAGTTTCCATCACTTATGGGGAAGTGGACCAGTGAATGGAAAATAAATCAATGGATTGCCACTGAACAGGCAGAAACCCCGTCAGGAGCTCAGTGAGCTGGGAGAGACTGGTGGTGGAAGCAAGGGGGAAGGATGTAGGCATATAAATAGAGAGACAGGAGTATTATATGTACTTATCCTATTTATATTCTCTCCCTTTGGACACCCATTTATGGCCACTGTTGGAAGGAGGATGCTGAGCAGACCGAGCCTTTGATCTGGCCCAACGCAGCCGTTCTCTGTGCTGCTGGCACTGGGGCAGCTCTTTCTGAAACATCTTATGTGATGACTGCTGCGTAAAACGGATGTTCTTCAACACCCCCCAAGCTCTGCAGCTTTGGATTTGGCTGTGGTTGTTACCTTCAGACAAAGGCATGTCACACAGTGATTACAGCGTGGTATTAATAGCTGGATTCTTAATTTTCACTGAAAGTGCTCTGGGTCTGGGAAGGAGAACCTCACCTCACCTCTTCTCTGTGCTTCGTTTTCTCCACCCGTAAAATGGGTGTGAAAGGCAGTATGTTATCAGGAGTATTATCTATGCAGCATTTTGGGAAGAATTACAGTGCACTTCTTTGAAGCCATTGGACAAGGCACAGAACCAAGAGAAGGCAAGCAGCATTTCCATTGCAGTGTCTCCAGAAAAGTTTGAAGATGGGTGATTTATTGCATTGCAAAGCTCTTCAACACCCCAGTGAAAAATCAGGACAAACCTTTAAGCCTAAATTACATTCACAATTCAATGAGGTGACAGGAAGCTTGGGGCAGATGAGGGGAGTTGGAGTCTAATTAAATGGAGTAATTTTATTCCTTTGGGGATGAGCTGTGAAAGCCAACACGGTTACACAGCAGGTTCAAAGGTCTGTGTGTAGGTCCTAATCTGCTTAAAAGATGGGATTGAATTCCACTGCCTGTATCATAAACTTGAGTTCAGTAACTAAATAGTTCCTTTCTTGAGCATCCAAATATAAACTGTGAAAGAAGGCAGAGGAGCTTAAAGGAGGGGAATTAAGCTGTGCCCATGCACAAATGCTGCCTATAGCTCAGTGATAATCACAGAAATATTCTGAAAGCTCTCTAGCTGGTCTTTTTTTCCACCCTTTTCAGCTGTGTGGCTTTGATGGCAGCTCTAACATACCTTGTTAAAGTTATGCTTCGAGGCAAACATCATCTGTTTAAATGGTTTAAATATCTCCTGTTGCCTTCCCCTATAGCTGATGTTTCTGCTTTGTTCTGCATGTTTGGAAATGAGTTCTGAGCAGGGAGAGCTGGCAGGGCTGCTGGGGCTGAGCCTGTGGTGGGCAGGGCAGTGGGTCTCCATCTCAGGGGTGCACATGGGTTGCATTACTCTGTAGCTTTATTCAGGCAGCATTTGTAGCTTCCAGTGTTCTACACAGTACAGATGTTGCAGATGAACAGATAATGCTTCTATTTCCTTGTTTAATGTTCTGTCATTTCTGTGTTGTGATCAATCTTTGTCCAGCCCTCTTGAAACTTTGCCTGTGTTTGTTGTGTTCTCTGTGATTGTCAATGATCTCCTTTAAAAGCCAGGATCCATTCCATCTGGTCCCAGGAACTTGGCAGCTTGCATGGCAAGCAAGACCTGATTTTTTTTTTTTTTCTGTGAGTGCTAGTTGAGAGAAGTCAATTCATGGCTAAAAAGATTAAATCCCTAAATCAGAAAAGCTGGAAAAAATATAACAATGGCAACTCTGCCAAGGAAGTGCTTCTTGTTGGATTAAAAAATCTTATGACAAGTTGAAAGAGAGAGATTTGGAAGGGTAATTCAATTCTGTTGTCAATCCAGGAGAGTTAAAGCTGAAACTGTGTTAGAATACATTAACAGCACTGCCTGGACGGAGAGAATCAAGTGCCTCTGAGAGACAGCCTTGTGCTGGTTTCCATTCTGCCTCTGCTGTGACCTGCTTCGGATTCCTTGACCTCGATGCCACTGTGGTTCACCACCTGCTGTGTTCTCTGCTTCCATGTGCAGGTTCCCTCTGGAACAAACTGTGTTCTGCAGCAGTGAGGGCCCGGGCAGTGGCAGTGGGATGAGGCGATGGAAGGAGCCAGGCTGGCGGGTTTGGGGACTGAGGCACCCATGTGCTGCGTGGGAGGTGTCGGGGACGCCTCGCACTGCGGGGCAGCGTCCCCTCCCTCTGGGGGACTGGCAGCAGCCACTGTGCTGCTGTTCTCCCTGCTCAGGGCTCTGCGAGGAGAGAGCTGCCTTTTCCTGCCGGGGATGGCCCCGATGGTGTGTCAGAGCTCTGGGTGTGCTGTTACCCTTGTGCTCCTGCAGATCGTGGGAAGCCTTGAGGGAAGGCAGCACTTCGTGCCACGGAGAGCCCTCGCTGCTGCTTCCTGCTCCTGCTGTGTCCTCACCAGCTTCCCTGACTCTTTTTCCCTGCTTCCATGTAAAAAAGGGGAAACCAAAGCGAAGCCAAAATCATCTCCCTCCTTGGCTCGAGGTACAGATTGAAGTTTTGTTGTTCTGTCTCAAAAACCAGGCTTGTTCACAGCTTGAATATCACTGTGGTGTGTTCGTGAGAGAAACTGTGAGCACAAAACCCCACTTTTCTCCTCAGCACAGACAGAAGGTGATGGAGAGAGATCTGGGTCCTCCACTGTCCGTGGAGGGAGATTGCTGAAAGAGGTGCTGCTTTTGTGACCTCGTCTAGTGGTCACATCTGAGACCAAAAGAAGCTATAAATCTAAATCTCTAATAAATCTAAAAAAGTATTAGATATACTGAAGAGCATTCCAAAAAGTGCCCTGGCATAGTGCCCCAGAGATTTTATATTGCATTCTTCTTGCCTTGTGGGTTTGTGTGGGGTTGGGATACGGTTTAACAGAAAATCTCAATCCCTTCAGAGATACCCCTGTTAAAACCACGTCTCTCCTGGCCTTAGGCAGTGGACTGATTACATGGATATCTTACATGATCATGAGAAATATTTAAAAACAGTTAGTTATGGATGTTTGATGGGACTGCCTGCCGTGGGAGGCACCAGCAGCTGATTGCTGTAGGGTACCAGGTAGTGAGGGACCCATGTGGGGTCCTGCACCCAAAAGGGGAGGGATAGTGGGAGCTGTTTCAAAAACTTGGGGGTTCAAAATCAGGGTGAACTTTCCGTTCTCATTCTGGGCAACTCAGACTTGGATCCTTTCTCCTCTAACTTCAAACATGTAAATGCGTCTGAATTAGGAATCTCATCTCCTTAGGGTCCCTGGGTCCAGGAGGAGAGAAATGAGCCCACTCCAGGGCCTGAATGGCTTCTTGAGGGTTCTTGATTTTCATTTATAGTGAAAATAGGCCCAGGCAATGAGGCCTCTGGGTTAGTTTTTTAATTTAAGCACACTTGTTCATAGGTAGCTGAAATTCTGCGTCTCTGTGGAAAAGAAATACTTTTTAATTTGTCCATCTCTGAAGGGTGATCAGGTTTGGAATGTTAGAGGTGCTGGGGGCTCAGCTGCCGTGGGGGCACAGATGGGCTCCTGGTCTGCCTCCAGCACAGGGAGGAAGTGTCTGTTCCGATATTGTGAGTGATCCTTGTCTGTGAGAATGAACAAGCACCTACAGATGTTCCTTGACCACGAGTCTGGCAGCTTTACACTTGCATATGTTGTTTTTACCCAAAGTAGCTCTTGGAGGACCCCGGGAAAGTCAGAGCCCGACTGCAGCCACACTTGGCCTGCCCTGAGAGCTTGGCAGCTGAAAGGGCCTGACAGGACAAGGCTGTTCACAGCACTGAGCAAATATAAACCAGCAAGTCTCTCAGGGATGGAAGTGGCTGCTGGAGTGTGGTTTGCTGTCCAAACTGCACAGCCAGGGGCAGAGGGAAAGCGGGCTCTGCCAGCAGGTCACCCACGGAGCAGCAGGACAGGCTGGGCACACCCTGCCCTCCCTCTCTGCGCTCAGAACGAGCAGTCCTGGCACTCAGCACATCAGGGGACACTGGCCTGCAAGAGCTTTGCGTCTCTGAGACCAGAGGTATAAATGTACAAGGAAATGTGTGACCTCTGAAGTCCAGCATATCCATTGTTGTCATATTATTCCTTTCATCCTCTTCAAAAGTCAAAATAGAGCCTGTGTTTCCATGACCACTCCTATCCAAGAAGGGAGTCCGTGTGGAACTGAGTCAGTGCTCAGTACTGACCTGGGGAGAGTTCCCTGCACAGTTGCAAACTGATTTTTATCGTGCCCATAGTCAAAACTGAGAAGATTTGTGTAGAAGTGTCTGTGTGTGGGCACATTTATAAATGTAATGTAATACTTGTAGGTCTAAACATTTCATGTAGTGTTTAATGTGTAATTACCTTAGACATACACCACCTCTGGGTTTGAACACGGGCACACGTAGGTACAGCACTGATTGGATCTGTATGATTTTGGTACATAGTCTAATACTTTTCCTTTTTGGAATAATTCAGTGAGGTGCATGTAAGAAAACAGCAAAAGCCTTTAATTTTGTTCAGTAATCCTGGCTCCCATGATCAACGCAGTGAAAGCCAACATGTCTGGCTGGAGATGCACTGGGAGCTGCTTGTGTCACTCTGCCTCAGGAGCATTGCTAAGGCTGGGAGACAAGAGAGCAGCCTGGGAATTCCACGGAAACCTTTTCTGATGTATGCTTCTGATCTGTGATGGGAAAATTTTTGCATAATTCTATAGATCTTCTTAATCTGGATTAGGATTTAGCTAAAATCAAAATTGTGGAGCAGCTTCATCAGGATGTTTGCTTATAGACAGATCCTTGCAGTTCACAAGACAGATGAACGAGTTAAGCTTTAAGGGATCAGTGAGAAGCAGATGCCCAGATTCCCTGTGAGATACTCAATATTACACCAAGCTGGTATTTGCATCTTTTGGAGCCTGACTGGAGATCTGGTGTGGGGTGTTTCTGTACAGCTCCTCTGGCTTCACTGCAGCAATGTCACCTCAAGTCTGGTTAATGAGCCGAAGCCACGTTCACTTCCTGGGGCTTTCCTGAGCCTGCCCCAGACCTTGTCCTCATTTTATCATTTATTGGTGTGGTCACACACAGCCATGACACAATCCCAGCCCAATGTACACTCGCAGGGTAGCACAGACAGTGGCAGCCAGGCAGCAGCAGGTCAGTGCCATCATCTGAGGATAAATTTTAAGGAAAGAATAATGGTATCTTGTCCTGAAAGACCCTAGTTCGTCATGCAGCTGATCTGTTTCTAAAATGAAGTCAGTTCTTCCTTTTGCATGTACGAGCACCAGTTTAAAAGCCTGAGGGATTGCACCTGGGCACACAGGGTCGTGTCTGTCCTCAGCAGACTCTCCTCGCAAAAGAAACACAAAGGTGGGTGTGGTGTTATTTTTCTCCTCCCTAGGTCAACACTTAAGCAAACTCAGGAGCAGACAGGGGAGCACAACGCCCTCTTTTCCTGTTGGAGGTGAACCCATTCCTGCAGCTGAGGCCGTGTGCTGGAGGTGTCCTGTCCCACCAGGCAGGGCAGCAGCTCTGTCAGTGGGTCGGTGCCGGCTGGGCTTCCCCGGCAAGAGCCCGACAAACAGATTTCCCTGCTGGAAAATGGCATTAAATTAAATAGGTATCAGCCTGCTGCTCTGAGAGCTGAATGTCAGTGCTAATAAACCAGAGGCTCCATCTTTCCCAAAGGACCTTTGGAATCAATTGAAAGCTGCGTCCTCCATCCCCCTTTCCCAGCGGGTAAATGCTACTCTTGTGCTGTGCCACTGTGTCCTCTGAGTGAGGGACAGGACCAGCAGTGCTGATTGACAGCATTGCTCCCAGCACTGCGACGAGAGGAAGTGACCTTAAACTCTGGGGTTGTGCTTCTGTTTTGACTGTAAGAAAATACTCTTTTTTTTTACCTTTTTTTCCCCCTTTCCTTTTTTAAAACAATGCCCTGCCAGCCTGGCTTTCTATTCATCTCTATGTATTTTTTAAGGTCTTAACCCCTTCCTGCCCTGAGGTGGAATTAGATAAGCTTTGAAAGCAGTTCAATGTCATTTGTTTAAAAAGAAAAAAGAAAAAAAGAAGAGAAAGACTAAAGCAAGGAAGGTGACCTTGCAAAGTTGCCTGTAGAAAAAGATCTCTCTTATCATAAGCCTAAAGTAATTAGCTTTATTTTTGGTGTTGCCTTATACGAGTCATTCATGCATCTCAGCTGGCTGTGGAAATGCCTAATGACAGCCTGACTGTGCTTTCCAGGCCGCTTGGCCACTGCCTGTGAGTGCCTGTTTCTCCTCTCATGGAATGGGAGTTTCCTCTTCCCGTGGAATGTCCACTGAGCACTCGCCCCCTTCTGCCAGGGAATGCTGGTGCCCTCTCTGGTGAAGTCTCCGTGGTCAGGGGGGATCCTGCATCACTCAGCACAGGAACTCGAGGCTACTAGGCAAGAAATAATAATATTAAAAAAAAAAAAATCACTCTGTTGCTATCTGTGCAACAAATTTTTCTTGCCCATTTTACTGTTAAATGATGTTGAAGTTCGTGCTTCACATGGCAGGTGGGCAGAAAGGATCCCTTGCCCCACTACTGCTCCTTTCTGTAGGCAGGTGGAAACTCCTGACTGGCTGAGGGGAGGCCATCAGTGGCGTTGGCAAAGCCATTCCATGCATGTGTGCGGTGTGCAGGGAAGTGTTTTCCCTGAGGAGCTGGCTGGAGTCCTGCAGCTCCTGCGCAGGGACCCACGAGGAGGGTGAGCAGCAGGGGCAGCTTGGCAGTGACTCTGGTGATGTGTCTGTCATGGGCTGCTTCTCTTCCCTCGGCTGCTGCTCCGTGCTGGCAGTCACTGCTCATCTCTTGGGGCAGTGGATTTGCCTCCTCACCTCCCCCAGAACACCAACCCCAGCCCCCCTTGCCCTGTGAACAGCTGATGTTTGCCCCCAGCACAGGGATCAGCCATCCCCCAGCTGGAGGCGACTGACCATGGGGAACTGTGCTGATGGCATTGTAAGGAATGCTGCCCCTGTCTGTTCCTCGGCTCTCAGTGATGCTGAAAAGTCCAAAGATGACGTGGCTGATGGTCTCCTGTTACTAATGGCATAAATTCAGCAATTATTTTAAGCCACGATAAAAAAGTAAATGCAGATATTGTTGTGCAGGCTTGGCCAAGTACTTGGCTTTGGTAACCTATTTCTGGGTGTAATTACCTTCCTTGTTATCACTGTGGCTGTTGGGGTGCAGCAGCAATCAGCTTTTGGCAGGAGACAGTGCTTTGTGTCTGCAAACCCCTGCTCTAATCAGGAGGGAGGCTCAAGCTGCAGCAGCAGCCGCGCTGTGGCTGCTCCAGACCGATGGCAGGGGCAGTGTGCTCGAACCAAAACAGCAGCTCTGGGAGCTCTGAGCCTGAAGTTTGCAGGGAATCAAGCATTTGAGGGGTTACTGATGCAGTCTGGGGGCAAAAGAATTAGCTGTGATGTCAGTGGTGTGTAGGACGTGAGAGAATAGGTCAGTGTCTCAAATCCACCCTTCTGGCATCTGCTCCCTCTGACAGTGGCAGTGCTGGTGCCAACACAGGGAGGTCATGGGAGGCAGATGTGGGATAATCTCTTCTCCACCTTAAATCTTCTCCTGGTTTAAACCCTGAGAACAAGCTTTAATAGCCTTCTTAATGGGTGCAGTTCATTGAATTCTGCTTGGATTATGGCTTGTTCCATTTGGCTTGTTTAGGTTCAGCAAGGAATTGGGAACAAACTTCAGAGCGACTCATTTTGAATCGGGAATGAGATCAGGGCTGACTCTGACATGTATTACTCTGAAATGCAAAAAATGAGTCATGTTTATTCCCTCAGCTGAGTGCACACGCTTCCTGGGCTTTCAGAGGATCCTCCACGGCCTTGGCTGGGGTAGGCAGCTGTGGCAGTTCTGTACAGCTCCTCTTAAAAAGGATGTATTTTCTGGCTAGCACAACAGGAGAACTGGAATGTCTAAATGTGGATGTGAAGCATCAGTGCAGTCATTCCCCTGCTTAGGCTGACCTTCAGGATCATCCCTTCTCCTTGCACTTACCTAAATACACCAACTGTAATTTCTTACATACAACTTGTGTGGCCCAGTGTTGATTTTTTTCTTTTTTTTTTTTTCTTTTCCTTCCTTAAAGTAAACTGAGGCCACTTCTGCCAGAACATAATCTCTCCTGTACTGCAGTGATTAAATGCTGGTAGTTGGAGGGCTAGGAAGGTGCAGGAATTGCTTCTCCCAGGAAAAGCACATTTTTGGAAGATCTGTTTTAATTAGTCACTAGGATTTGTTTACAGCCCTCTCTGGAAAGCTCAGGTGTTTTGGGTGGATCAGAGCAGGTAAGAGCTCTTCCCCTGGGATCAGCACAACGTGCAGGATGAGGCAGAATAAGCGTGTCAGGTTTATGGCATCGTGTAAGGAGGGAATCCTTCTGCAGCCTCTCCCTCGCCTTCTTCAGACTTCCAAAAATGCCTGATCTGAAACAGCTTAGAGGGTTTTATTTTCCCTTTCCTTTGTTTGAAGTTTAAGCCCTGTGAAAATCCATTAGAAAAGATGCATTGTTGGATAGCCCTGATAGCATCAGCTGCCAGTTTATCTTTCATGTCGCACAGTGGCTCCCGTTACTGCCCAGGGGCTGCTGCCTTGGATTGTTCCCATCGTTTGGGTGGCTTTTGACCCACCAGAGTCCTGATCTGGGCTTTGCCTTCAATGAGCTCTCTGTTATCAGCCTCCCAAATGCTGGTGTACCTAGCAGAGCCTGGCACCGTGTCAAGGCTGTGGGCGTCCTTAAGATTCATCATTGATAGCTCACATGCTTTTTCCTCTCAATGAAAACAAGCACTTTTTGTCTAAGTTCACTAATGTTTGGCAAAGAAATATAGTAGTAATTATACACCCAGCCTCCTCCTCCCCCTGCACCCCCAATCCCAGTTTTATAAAGGCAGCTAGCACTGGAACTGAAATAAATGTCATGAATGAATAATAATTTCTTTCATTTACACAGTAATTAAAATTGTTGAATGCAGACTTTATGCTTTACTGCACAGTGTTTAATTTGAGTGGTAGATCCAGGCTTTTGTTAAATTCAGGAAGGGAAAAAAATGAAATATCTACCTGACTATCAGTGTGTTTTGTTACAAACACTTTGTGGTTGGTTTTTTTTCTTACAGCGGTGCTGACAAAGGGGAGAATGTGCTTTTCAGACTGTTGTTTGCATCTTTACAAAGGTACTTTGTGGCCAAGGTTTCAGAAATGTGACAAAGATGTACCTCCAGTGCTTTATGGCTGCAGGGATTAATCAGCATTTCTGAAACCTTGGTTGTGGATATAGATACCCCATCTTAGCAATTTTACTTTCCACAGGATTTATTTTTCCTTTCTGTGCAATCTTTAAGTCCTTCAGGTGCAGATCTCCCCAAGAATTTGCCTCTTCCCCTTGCTAACCAAATGCAGGGCCACAATCACAGCAATATTTATAGAGGTGTGTGTATGGTGAGGTCCTCATCCAGCTGGGCAGGCAAAGGAGGGGTTGAACAGTGACAAGGATGGAAAAGTTGGATGTTTGAGGTACAGAAATAGTGCAGGTGGCAGAGGCCCAGGTTACCTGGCTTGCCCTTCCCCTGCAGGAGCAAAGTCGGGGTTTTTTGAAAGGAATGGGAAAAGAATTAAGCTACACGGGCTGAAGGGAATCTTGGGTGATCTGAGGATGGGAACAGGGATGGTGTTGATGGGAAATGCTTTGGTTACTTGTCAGGCATGGGAATTTTGGGAGGATGCAGTCAATCTCCACTCCAGAGAAGGGCAAAGTGAGTCAAAGGAACCTCTGTGTCCCCTGAGGCCTATCAGCCCAGGCTTCCCAGACACTCACCTCAGCAGCTTCAGGGCTTTGGGCCACCTGCTCAGGAGAAGACACTGGAGCAAGGAGCAGATGTTTGAGGGGTGTTCAGCTTGGGATGCTTCAGTTTCAAGTTTTGTGACTTGTGTGTCATTATTTTTTGAAACAGAGACTTGTCCCAGAGTTGTTCCCCTTTTCTGTGAGTGTGTAACCTCTCAGATACCCTGGGTTTGTGCTGCTGGGCAGTTACCTTTGCTCTTGTGGAGCTGCTGGGGCAGGTTTCATGTCTGTGTGCAGGAGGTTCAGCAGGGGCAGGCAAAGGGACTCCCTTGCACCTAAGTAGGAGCTGCAAAACCCTGCTGAATTTTTTAGGCTGCAGAGCTGCTTATTGATTTGATTGGAACAATTGCTCAGTCTCACCATCCTGTTCTGAAGAAATGGCTGTTTGCTGCTGCTCTGCATTATTCCCCAAGCAGGTGTCAGCAGCTCCCAGCACCACGTTTGGTGGGCACTGTGGCAGAGGAGAGGTGACAGTGAGGGACTGCAGGAGGTGCTGTGCAGGAGCCTGGGGATGGGGCACAGCAGCTTTGCCCCTGGGGCCCCCCAAAAGGCCTGCCTGGCAGAGGTGAAGGCAGCAGCAGCCCCAGCTGTGGCTGCTGCCAGCCCTGCCTGTGCCAAGTCACCATTTCCACATCCGGTGCCATGGGATGAGTGGGGACAGACAGGAGCGGTGCCCGTGTCTGGCTCAGGTTCAAAAAGGGCTCCCAGGATTTGGGACGTTGTAGAGAAAAGCATGCATGGCTGGGGATGGTGGGTCATGGGTGGCTTTGAGTGTCAAGGGAGCTGTTACCCCAAAACTGCAACCACAGAAGTGTCTCAGGAGCTTTCCCAGAACACTTCCCAAAAGCTAGACCAAGTGTTTTACTTGTCCTACATCCAAGGATTATTTTTTCCCCATTTTCTGCTCTCGGGGGGTTGACACATCTACAAATGTGTGTTGCTAACTTCATTTTCTTCCTTACTGAGGGAACAAGAGGCACTTGGGCTGTTTTGTTTATAGCTGTGCTCTCAGCCGGCTGCATGTCTGGAGATGAAGGTGACAGCTTGAGATTTGTGAGCCTAATTGGCATACAAAAAAATTAATCCACTGGGAAATGAGTTATTTGCAATTATCTGTAGATTTGGCTGTATTTCATGGAGACAAATATAGTTGCTTGGTGACTTAATTACAACATTTTTTTAAGATTATGAGATTTTAAAAAGGATATCATTATTAACAAGTTCTTGAGACTATATTTGGTGATTCCATAATTACAACTATGGCCATATTTGTTAGCTCAGAAACTAATAAGTGGAAGCTTTTAATTAAAATAATGAGATCTGTTCTTGCAGATAGGCTTTCAAGTACCACCCTTGGATAACAGGACCCTTTATTGTTCAATACAATCTAAAACAAGCTGTACTGTGCTGGGAGAGTGTCACAACTAAGGCTGGGACAGATCAGCATTAAAATATTCTTTGGCTGCTGGTTAAGAGGATGAGCATGAACTGGGTTAAGCAGCTAATTGTCCACAGCTCAACTGAGCTGTGCTTGCCAAGGCAAGTTTCTCAGAGCCCTGCTGGCTGGATCACAGAGAAAATGGTTAGAAAGAGTAAAATATTCTCCATCTGTGTGGTTTCCGTTGGTGTTAAGGGTGTACAAATGCGAGCACAGATCTCAGGTTGCTGCTTCCTGAGCTGGTTCCCAGTGGCTGTTATTCCCAGCAGCCTGTGGCTGCCCCGGGCGGGTGCAGGGTGAGCACTGGGAAGGACATCCCAGCCATCCCTGTCCCCACAGCACAAACTGGGTGTGCACCCAGGCTGATCTGTGGCACTGGGAGGTCACCTGAGTGCTGGATGGTGGTTCCTGATTGCCCAAACAGCCGGAGTGCCCCAGGGAGAGGTGCAGGTGAGCTCCCTGACTCAAGGGCGCCCATCTCCTCGGGGCTAAACCAGCTCTGCTTACAGCTGGAAACCACTGGGTGCTGTCCCGTGGCTCCAGCAGTGCTGCAGCACTGCCAGGGACTCTGTCTGAGCAAACACTGTGCACTGGGTTTGATACTGCAGAATGCAAGTTCCCAAACTGGCCTGGCTTGTGCTGTTGGAGCAAAATACTGTTATTACTCTTGTCACTCACTGCAATGGACTCACTGAGGAGGCCTAAAGCGCATTCCTGAAGTATCGTCCAAGACCCATCAGCAAGGGATCTCCAGGGGGTTGATTTTTACCCTTTTACAGATGTGGTTACTCCAGACCTACCCGGCATCACCATTTTCATAGAAGTGCTCGTTTTGCTGTTCTGCTGCATGGGAGTCACAGCACAAACCCCTCCTGGCATAAAGCAGTGTGGAAAAGCACAGTCCTGTGCCCTCTGGAAGCAGAGGAGAGACTCGAGTGGACTTAAGTACACACTGAATCAGACCCTCCAGGAGGAAAGAATTAGACATGCAACATCAAAGCAGTATTTCCACATCTGGGAGAGTGTTCAGAGAGTCCCCAAAGGTAAGATTAAAAAAATAAATAAATAAAAATCAAGTGTGTTCATTTCTTATTAGCAATGTTATTGGCAATGAGATATTCTAATTGAATTACTCCTAATTAAAATAATTATGTTTTCTAAGTACTCTGATCTGTAGAGACCATGTAGAGAATCAAAGGTAGAAACAAACAGCACCTTGTAAATTCTCTCTAAGCTTGATGATCCTTAAAGTGGTTTTTTATGATTCTACTTGCTCTGCATGGGCTGGTGCCATGCCATGATGGCTTTTGGGAACCTTGCTCCTAGCTCAAAAAACCAACTGCTGCTGTGAGAAGGATTAGCTGGGAAAAGCTCAAGGGCCAGATAAGGAAAATAGGGCTGGTTCTTTCCTCCACGCCCATCCTGCCTGACCTGGAGCAGGATCTTGAACCTGCTCCACCTGGATTTTCCACCAGCAGCTGGGCTGTTATCTCAGTTATCTGTGCATTGCTGTCTTAATCTGGTCTCTAACAGAGCCTTTTTGGCATGCAATAACCAAAAATCTCAGCAGGGATCTCCAATTTCTATCAGGATAGAAAAAAAAAGCCCAGGAAGGCAGCATTTTGTTGATGAAGGGTGAAAGGTGAACCCCGGAGTTAGACACTGAGTGGTCCTGCAGGGTGGCTGTCAGGATGAAGCTGTGATTCCTGCTGGGATCTGGCACTGGAATCTTGCTTTGCTGTGGGTGGATACCTTTCCTTTTGCTCACTTCAGTCTGGCGTGAATAATCTTAGTTTATCTCCCTGCTGCAAAACACTTGGATGAACCAAGGACTAATCTGTCTGGGGAGGTAGAAATCACCAGTCTCAGGCTGTCCAGATCCATCCCCTGATCCGCAGATCAGGGCTGTCCTCAAACTGAGCTTTCCCTGAGTGCAGGGAACTCCCTGCCCCGTCCTGCCTGGTGGGCAAGGACCCCACGCTGCCTCTGCCCTCGGGTTACACCCCATGGCAAGCGTTTCTTCACGGGGCACTGACTTTCAGCCTGTTTTCTGGTGTGAAGTGTGTACCAGTTGTAAAGAACATTGTGTTTGTGGGGTCACACGAGGTCAGATTTGACAGACCCCTCCCAGGATCCGTCGCTCGGTCCCAGCCCTCGGAGCAGCCGGGCCCCCATGGATTCTGGGGGTTGGTGTTTGGTGGTGTCTCTTCCTTGGACACACGGCTTGGGGTTGACAAACACCTTGGCAAAGCAGTTTGCACCAGCAGGGAGGGTTGGGATGTTCAGCCCAGGGCCACGTTGAGGGCCTGGGGTGTTTGGAAGCCCTGGCACAGCGGATGTGTTTGTTACCTGTTCAAGGGGAGCCTGCTGCTGTCACAGAGCATTTGTCTGGTGGCAGGGCTCTCTGCCCATGGCAGAGGCTTGGAACCAGATGGTCTTTAAGGTCCCTTCCAACCCAAACCATCCTGGGATTCCATGATTTTCTGATTTCTGGTGACCCTCAGCGTTGTCCTGAATCAATCTAAAGGCGTAATCAGTCTCAGAACAAGCTAATATTTATCATACACAACCTTTATAAAGGCTAAACATTGCAATTTCTTCTGAGGAGGAGAAAATTTCAAAGGTTTCTCACATCAAATACTGCTGATTTTTCTTTTTCTTTTTTCTCATGATCATGATTAAAATTCATTCAACATCCTCTCGCAAGGAAAAAAAAATATATATACATTTGATGGCTTTGTGCTTTCTTCCCCTCCCTCTGTAAAAATAGAAAAGCTTTCAGATGTTGCATGAACAAAGATATGGAAATGTGAGAAGAGGGCAGCATCTGGAGGTTTTCAAACACGAGAACACGGGCTGTACGTTTCTTTTGCTGTTAGAAGAGTGAAAAGCTGTTTCCTGTCATTTCCCATCTTGTCACTCGGAAGGCTGGCATCTTGCGGCTCCTTGCACCAGCTGTTGTTTTTTTCTCCACAGACAGATGGTGCAACCTCTTTGATAATTTTTTTTCCATGTTCTGAGGATTTTGCATGTGTACTACCTTTATGTAATGATCATATAACCCTGTCACTCACTTTATCCTGTTAGCAGTGTCATCCCTGCAAGGAGGAGGAGGAGGTGGCAGTGTAAGGAACTTAATCCTCCTCTTGTGTTCTGACATGCTTTGAAAATACACTGTGGAGCTGCAGTTACAAATGTTTCCAGAAGCCTTCTGTGTTCCTGTCTGAGGGATTCCAGAATATCGGCTGTGATTTTGTAGGATTCCTCTGTTTGTGGGAATTTGATGCAGCTTTATAGTAATTAGAGGGGGTTTTGTCCCCTTCCAGTGTGGTACTGTAGCACAGAAATACATTTTTGCTTTGTATCCATGGAATACAAACCTGGACTGTTGCAGTTAATTCCAATGCAGCTACATGTGGAAAGGAATGGAAATGACTTCTTGCATCTCAAAAATGGCTGTACTTAACACTTGTAATTACTTTATTCCCTTTGGTTTCCACCTGCTTCGCAGTGTTGGAATGTGGCCCTCCTGATGGTTTTGCATTGCTAAGGATTGAAAGCTTTTGGGGCTTGCTGGACATACCTGGAGGTCTTGAGGCTGCAGACGAGCAGATACCAGCACACCCCTGCCTTCCCCACGGGTGGCAAAGCAGCCTGGATTCATCTGGGAGATGCAAATTGAAGATGAGCCCCGTGTGGGGTTTCTTTTGTACAGCAAACTTTGCTCCTCGGTCCCACCTCGCAGAGCTAAACTGTGAGCACGCTGCAAATAAAGCTGTGTCAAAAGTGGGAAGAATTGATAAAATTAATGAATCCTGAGCAGCCAAGCTGCTGGAATGGGCCTGGGTGGGGGTGAGAGATGGGGTGTCTACACCAGTAGCTGGTGCAGGTGTTCCAGTCCATTTTAGGGAGGGGATTGTGCCCCTGTGCTCAGGTGAGACCCCACCTGCAGAGCTGCCCCAGCCCTGTCCCAGCACAGGAAGGAGCTGGAGCTGCTGGAGGCGTCCAGAGGACCAAGGTACCAGAAGGGTGGAGCAGCTCTGCAGTGGGGAAAGGCTGGGAGAGCTGGGATTGTTCAGCCTGGAGAAGAGAAGCTTCAGGGGGACCTGGTTGTAGCCTTCCAGGACCTGAAGGAAACTTGCAGGAAAGGCTGAGAGAGACAATTTACAAGACCCTGGAGTGCCAGAACAAGAGGGAATGGCTTCACACTGCCAGAGGGCAGGGCTGGATGGGATATTGGGAAGGAATTGTTCCCTGGGAGGGTGGGCAGGCCCTGGCACAGGGTGCCCAGAGCAGCTGTGGCTGCCCCTGGATCCCTGGCAGTGCCCAAGGCCAGGCTGGACATTGGGGCTGGGAGCAGCCTGGGACAGTGGAAGGTGTCCCTGCCATGGCTGGGGTGGAACAAGATGAGGTTTGAGGCCTTTCCAGCTTAAACCATCATATGATTTTCACCAGTCTAAGTCAGTGATCAAAAGTTTGTTCCTTTGTTGCCGAGCACCACAGAAACTTTTTTGCAAGGGAATAATGCATTAAAATGCATTTTAAATTGAAAATTAAATCCTAACAGTCTAGTTTTGCAGGTGTCAATATGCATAATTAATATTAAAGATACAATGGCAATGTCCTTTTGATGATGAGATCTGTGATTTGTAGGGCTGAGCCCACTTTTCTAATGAGTGGTGTTTATTTAATGGTACTGTGGATGTTTCTGCATTTCTCTCAGAAAATACTGTTGCAGAGTGAATATGTACTTTTTTATTGGCACTGGGCTGCACATTTATTGGTCCTGTCACCTCCAGAGTAGTAGGTGTAATTGGAAGAAGACAGGTAGTAATGAGCCATGCTGTTTTCTGTTCTTTGTTTGCCTTTGCATTGTGTTTGTCTGTGCTGAAAAGAGCATCCTCTTCCCACAGCCAAAAAAACATTTGCTCAGAATTGTTTACTGAGTGCCGTGTATAAAAGCGTGGCTGCTGTCACAGAAGTGACTACAAAAGTGACACCATGGGGCTCGCTGTTTATTTTCTCTTTCTCCCTGTCTTGGAGTCCTTCTAGAACACATTTTCTCAGCTCAGCTGCCCGTGCTGCAGTGTCCAGCTGTGAGCAGGAAAATCAGAGCTTTGTGAACCCTGCAGGGTCGGGTTCATGATGTTATTGGAAAGCTCAGAGCAGGAGCACTCTGAAACATCCCCTTTGCTTCCCACCTCTGGACCACGACTGTGGTTGGCTTCTTAAGGGGACCTACAGGGCTCCCTCCTCATGTTTGTTTTTTGGATTTTCTTTTTTTTCTTTGTGATCCAATCCTTTTTTTCTGCTTTTTTCATCTCTGTTGGAAATACGATAGGAGAGGCAGACTGCAATCCCAGCTGTTTCTGTAGGGACAGGCAGGATGAAAGTAGTGCGTTGGACAACTCAAATGGAAAACAAAAAATTCACTTTGGGCAAATACAGAATTCCTGCATGTGGGGGGTCAAGATCTCCCTGTTAGGGACTCAATGTCTGGATCAGGGCCTGTACCCCCACCCCAAATCAAACTTCAGTCTCAAAGAAATAGGGATCTGTGCTATAGGTTATTCTGCACTTGACTTCAAGGGTTGGACCTGTCTGCTTTATTCTCTGTCAAAGGCACGTGTATTTGTGTGTTTATTTGTGTGTGTTTGTGTGTGTGCTGGCAGCAGGGACAAGGAGGATCAGCTGTGAGTAAGGAGGGCTCACAGAGTTACGTGCTCTGAGGTCTGGAGTGTAGGGGAACATTTATTCCCCAGTGTCCAAGGAGGTGCAGTGTGACTCTAAATACTTTGTCAAGCAGATGTGGGTGGGAGAGTTGCAGAAGTGACTAAGAGGTTTGTATGACTTTGTTTTAACTTCCTCCTTTAGTGGAACAAAATTTAATTCCATCAACTAATTTTCTTTTTTTTTTTCTTTGCCTCCCTTTTTGTTCCACCTTATTTTTCTAGGTCTCTGCTCTCCTTCACTCTCCTTCATCTGTTCAGAATTCCTCCTGGTGCCTGATGAAACAATATTTTCCTTTCTCCCCTACTCTTGCATTTATTAGTTCGAAACAGAATTAGAGAAAAAATATTCACCTCACAGACAACTGCTCTCTGTTATTTCTGGACTTTTCTGGTCTGCAAAGTTAATCAGTGCTAATGGTTTCCTTGAAGAGGTGGGAACACTGAATTTGAGTGTTATCCTTGTTCATCAATATCCTTGTTTTTTCTGTTTGATCAAAGTCAGGAAATACAGTACCATTCATGCTGTCTCAATCCTAAGATTTCCAGCCCAGTTCTTACATCAAGTAGTTAGGGAATATTAAAATTCCGGAGCATTTATTCAGGGGAGCACTCAGAGTTTCTTGTAAGGCACGTAGCACTGGTTAGTTGTGTTATGAATTTGAGAAGAATAAGCTACCCTGGATTTGGCAAATTCATGCTCGATTCTAAAGAAGCACTTAAAAGGATTATTGAAATTTGTCTTGTAAAACCCCCTGAAGATTTTAGTAGCTTGTGTGGGATTTTGGTTAGCATTTGTGGGCCTTGGCAGGCTCAGCAGCTGTACAGAAGGTCCTGTAATCCCTCAATAATGGCAAGGTGCAGCAAAGGTTCCGGCGGCACTGAGCACCGGCGGCACTTTGTGCTGTGAAATTCTCAGCTGCTTTTCTGCCTGAGAAACGGTCCTCTCTCATCTTTCCCTCTAATTTGGGCCACTGCAGCTTCAGTGTCTTACCCTGTGAAGCAGCCTGATGGCTCACAGAGTTCTGTAGTTGAGGCAGGAATGTCCCTGAAGCAGCTTAAAGCCAAACCCAGGCCAGCCTGGGAGGGCACTGGGCACCATTTGCCATTATTGTGTCAGATGCACAGAAGGAAATGCATTTATTGGCTACAGGACACAAACACAGATCATGCTGATGGGAAACCAGCTTTCAGCAGAGAGCAGATTGAATTCCTTGGGGCACCTGGAATTGTGGCATTCAGAGTAATGACTGAGTCTGCTTTGGGCAGGGCAGAGCCCAGGCACTGCACGTTCCTCTGGCTCTTCTCTCTCTCTGCAACTCTCATTCCTGTGGCCCTGCAATTGCCTTCCCTGTCCCACACTACCTGAACAGAGTTTTCTCTGCTAGAGTGCAGTAAATGGTTTACAGGAATAATACACTGAATAATTTCATCCTGTGTTTTTCCCCTTATCTTGAGTCTATACAAAGGGATTGTGATTTCCTCTTTGTTGCTTGAACTTTCTGTCTTAGGAATAATTTTTGTTTAATATGTGCGTTTGTCACAATTATTAAAATTTCACACGTTAGATGTGTTGTCATGTAGGACAGCTCTGTGATTGTGCAGGCATTACACAGGCACAGCATATGAGACAGCCCCGAGGAAGCTTATTGCAATTTATTGTGGGTGGAAGGGGCTCACATAGTGCCACCGAGGGAGCCAGGGTAGTACCTAAAGACAGGCAGTCCTTGTGCCAAAAACAAATCCGTGCTGTGATTAGCTGTGTGGATATGATTTCTCAGCAGAAGTAATTCTGTGAAGATGTAAATAATGATTCTTTTAATACTGGGAACAACTTTGAAATTCACTTTTCTGAAGCATTTGTGCTGGTAAGACTCAATTGCTCCATTTTATGCGGAAAGCAGGCGTGAAGCAGACGGAGGCTGAGCCAGAGCAGACTTACTGCAATTCCACACTGACTGCTCATTGCATGGAACTTTTGTTTATTTTTTTTTTTTATTTTACTTGCCTTCTCTAATGGCTGGGGTGCAGCGAGGGCTGTGGCAATCTCCCCGTGCCTGCAGCCACAGTGAGCCTGATAAATAAGCAGGGATACAAAGCAGCCTCGTGGCAAAGCTACTTGAAACTCCCTTACTCTGTCAGTGTTTTTAATTATGGGCATTTCCCTTTTCCCACCATGAAGAACAGACTGTGTCTGTGGAGCTGCATGAACACATTCCATTTTTCATGTTGCTACACTTTGTTCTTTCCTGCTGAAAACCCAGAGGTGAGTGGGGACCTCCCTGACCCAGGGGCTCTCACAGCAATCCTGGAAACCCCCTCAAGTGCAGGTGAAATATTGACAAGGAATTCCTGAGCAATCCCAAGCCTTTCCAGGGAGCATCCAGCTCTCCCATCCTGCATGCACACCAGCCACGTGCTCTCGCCGAGGAGCCGCCACCACTCACGAGCGTATTTAGCAAACACGGCCTAATGACAATCGCGGTCATTTAGAATTACGGAAAGGGCAGGATTTCCCCAAAGGGACTTATTTTCTGCCATGATTGAATAAAGAAGGGAGGCAGCTGCTGAGACTGGAAAAGGTCACTCAGTCACATCGGTTGATGAAGGAATCAGAGGAGCTGTCAGCCCCGCCGCAGCCTCGCCTGCCAAGTGACAGAGCTGTCACCGCTGGCATCTGTCACGGCTCCGAACGCGGGCGGCCCAGGGGCAGAGCAGCCGCCGCCATCCTCTGCTGGGATCAATTGTTTGTTCAACAAATGGTGTTAGGAGACTCTGGCTTTTCTCTCCTGCAGCTCAGAAGATCAAGTTAAGCTAAATATTTGAAGCTGTACTAGGCTGGTATTGACAAAACACAGGAGCACTTGGGCTGAAAGGGAGACGGACGTGATGGGGATCAGGATGTGCTGGGGGCGTTGCAGATCAGATTCCTGTGATGTATCCATAATTTAAAGTATTTCTGCAGGAAGGTGAAGGAGGTAACAGCAAAGATGGCTCAGCAGGGGTGTTCTGTGAGGGTTCAGGTTGCGCTGGCTGCAGGTATCCTAATGTTATATCAGTTGTTGTGGAGCAGATCCACTGTAGGTTTAGGGAGCAATTATTTTCTCCCCTTGGTCTGCTCAGAGGAGATGCTCGTGTGATTTTCAGCCATTCCCATGCTTCCCTAAAGCAGTGAAGTTCTTGATAAATTTTGGAAATGACTATTCAGAAAGAGAGCTAGAAATTAGCAGGTATGCGTGTTCCAGTGACTTCCAGTCATACACTGACCAAAAAATAGCTGTTAAATAATTTCTTTGTATTGTCTCCTGAATGGGGCTTCTCTCAAGTTCATGTGTCCCTGCCAGTCCTGAGAGCTGCAACTCTTAATTTCAACTTACATGTTTGGCTGAGTGGCATTAAGGTCTGTCTTGCACTCACCTCTAACTTAGGCTGTGATTTTTCAGAATATAATAATACTGAGTTTTCAGAATATAATGGTGTAATTTCCCTATTACTCAATACGTACTGACATGTGGAGTCCCATGGTTTGTTTTTAATGGGAATTCACTGTGTATCCCTTCTTCCTCTCTGTGGCTACCAGAATCCTGCTTTAATAGACCCATCTGCCTACACTTGTCCTGCATTTGCTGCTTTTACATCCCCTGCGTAATCTCCATCACTTTTCTGAGTCTGACAAACCCATCCTGTTTTTTAGGAATACATATTTCCTGAGGGATCCTGTTCAATTGGAGAAAAATAGGGACACCTTCCCCTATCCCAGGCTGCTCCAAGCCCCAATGTCCAGCCTGGCCTTGGACACTGCCAGGGATCCAGGGGCAGCCACAGCCGCTCTGAGCACCCTGTGCCAGGGCCTGCCCACCCTCCCAGGGAACAATTCATTCCCAATATCCCATCCAGCCCTGCCCTCTGGCACTGGGAAGCCACTCCCTGTGTCTTGACCCTCCAGCCCTTGTCCCAAGTCCCTCTCCAGCTCTCCCCTTTAGGCACTGGAAGCAGCTCTAAGGTCTCCCCAGAGCCTTCTCAATCTCCAGGCTCAATCCCACCTCTTTCAGCCTTTCCTTTACAGCAGAGGGGCTCCAGCCCTTGGAGCATCTTTGTGGCTTCCTCTGGACTCACTCCAGCAGCTCCACATCCTTCTTGTGCTGAGGACACCAGAGCTGGACACAGGGCTTCAGGCGGGGTCTCACACCTGCAGGATGGAGGGGGAGAATCCCCACCTTGGCCTGCTCCTGTGCTGCTTTTGATGCTGTCCAGGCATTCTGAAAGAAGTTACAGTTGTTGATTTCGCTGCCATAGTGCAGTTACAGACACCCAACGTGCTCCTCTGTAGGTGATCCTTTAATCCACATCCACACTCAGGAGGTTTGGGAACTGACTGTGGTTTATGAAAGGGCAGATGACAGGAAGCAGTGACACAGAGACAGAACTTTCCCATTAGCTTTGTCAAAACATTTGCTAATTGCAGTGTGATCCCTCAAAACATACTTCTTAGGGAAAAATGAATCTAAATTCAAACCCACGCTGACCAGGGAAGAGCAGAGTCCTCTCCAGGATGTAAATTAGATTAGTAGTTGAGTGGAATTGATTCTGCTGAGACTAAATTAATCACAGTGCTTAATCACTGTAACCTTTAAACACAGCAGTCCTGACCACAGCTGTGGGGTAGCACATTGTTCTCGCAGGCTCCTGACCTTCCCAAGGCGCTGGGACTCTCAGGCAGAGCAGTACGGGTGGAGCAGAGGCAGAGCTGCATCAGCCTGACCTTCACGTTCTTCCACTGCTTAGAAAAGGGGAAAAAAGTTCATACTTTGTGGATATAAACCCGTGGAGAGCAAATTACAATGTCAGTATCAGTCAGGACACTGCCTCCTCCTGTCTGTGCTGGGATTGAACAGTTCATTATTGAGGGCTGTGAAATGACCCTGCATCCACCTCCACTCACAGCTCTTCACTGGCTTTGGGTGCATGTTTTGGACCTCAGGCCCAAGGATTAATCTTTTCCTTGTAATCCTGAAGGCTGCACATGCTTCCTTTTCTTCCTTACATTAGCAGAGAGTGTGGGAATCTCTGGCAGAGACGTGTTTGGACACTGACACATGCACACACTCCCCACCAGGATGAGTGTTGCAGGACACTGAGATCCCAGTGGTAGAATCTCCAGCCCATAGACGACCTTGAAAACCAAACACCAGATAAAAATTCCTCATGCTTCCTCAGATCAGTCCCCTGCAGATCAGTTTGTACAGGTGGTGACAGCTAATGCACTTGCATAAGGAGAAAAACAGGGAGGTTTTAAACATACTCCAACCTCAGTTTTCAAGAGCTATTGGAGACTGTGAGTACAGCCTCCTTCAGGTGTTTGCTTCGTAGTGTTGGTACTGAGGTCAGTCCTGTACTAAAATGTACCAAAGCCCTGAGAAGTTCAAAATCACTGGGTTTCTCTTGAAACCCCAGACCTTTTCCTGCAGCTTTCAGCTGTTCCAGCCAGCTCTTGGGGTGCCAAAAGAGGCTTCCCTGTCACACAATGAGTGGTGGGACAGATGGGTTTGGTTTTGGTGTGGACAAAGCTTGAAGTTAAAGGGACCAGACAGTGCTCAAGCAGCTGCGTTTGTAGTTGGTTCTTGTAAAATTGCATTTTTCTTCTACTTTAGAAATATTTGGGGATATTTTGCTGTGATGCTGTATAGGAATAGCATCTGCTGTATGGACATGAAGAAGACTTGAGATGAGAGCCCACCTGGGGATGTGATTTGTTGTTGGGATCTGTTCCCTGCTCTCGCTAGCCAGCAGTCAGACTTGGATCTACCCTCAGCTCTTCCACTCATCTCCTCACAGTTGTCTCCCTCAGATTCTGTCTTGTAATCTGAAGATGACTTTGTTTCTGTCCCCACAGAAACACAATCCTTTGTATTTTCTCTTTTAATTGTTTGCCTTTTGGGGATGTATGGTGCAGCACATGAATAATGGATATGCAGAGTTTTCCACCCAGCAAGGCTTTGGGCTTGATTGATGACGGTCAGACAGCCAGAGCAGCAGCTCTCTCTGTGAACAATAGGTTGAGTTATTCTTTAAGGCTATGTCCCATCCTTAAGTAAATATTTTACAAAAAAAAATCCCCAATGAAGCTTTAAAAACCTGTGCTGAGAAGAATTTGTCATTGCTTTTAAAACTGATGCTGCTGTGATATATATATATATATTTTAATAAGGTATCCAAATTTTTTTCCAGCTAAGAGACATAAAAATCCTATTTTGCTGTAATATATTGTTTCACACATCTACTTCCCATTAATCATGAAGTACCTTTGTGACAAGAAGCTGGGTAAATTGTCTGATTCCTTGAAACCATCTTTCTTTGCTATGAATGGTTAAAAAAACACATCATCACTCTGAGTTAACTAACTGTCCCTGCTCTGTTAGAAGCAGAGGCAGAGGCTGAATGCTGACAATTTGCCATTGCACTGCCATAGGAAGGACCTCTTTAGACACTGAAGATGGGTTAAGTGCTGCCAGCGTGAAATAAACAAAACATGACCAGAGTGATTTAAAATGTCTTTGAAAAATACTGCTCTGTCTCTGTATGTTAGTTATTAATATCCATGTCACAGCTGTATCCTCACAGGAAGGAACTGAAAATGTGCTGTTAATGGTCACTGGAGTCAGGAAAGTCTGAAATATTCAGTGGGAGCATTGTCTGTGAGCAGGGATTGGCCTGAGGAATTTGCACACCTGGGTGGGAAAAACTGAACAGGATCCAGTGGCAGTGTGGACTCAGGTACTGGTAACGTTACCAGTCTTGGAGTGTGTTACTTTTGGAGCTGTTTGGTTCTTGTCTGTTGAGTGTTGGGGGACTGGAAGTTTATCCTTTTCCACAAAGGAGTATCCCATGGTTTCACGTCCAGCCTGGCACACGCTGGAACTGGTCACCTTCAGCACGTGCAGGTGCCAGGCTGTGCAGCAGGGCTGTGCCCATGGGGAGCGGTGGGACCGATGGGGCAGAACTCCCTGCTCGCTCTCGGCCCTGCCCTTCTGCTCCTCACTGAGCCAGACCAGCCAACCACATTGCCACAGCACCATTTAAAGGAGATTTGCCATGATTTCCAAAATCGAGGTGTGGCAATTCCATTTTCTACAGGTTGTGTAGAATTTTATCAGGGAATTTTGGCTTGCAGATCAAGGGGAAAAGGAGGCACGAGCTTGGGGCATGCTGGTGTCCTCCTTGAACATGCAGAGCTGCAGTTGGCACTCCTCAGGTGTTGGGGAAGATGAAACAGGGAAGCCTTACTGCCTGGCAAAAGATGCTGAGAACATGGAAACTGTAGGTGAAATTGAAATGAANGGCACACCTGAGCCCTGTGGGAGGTGTGGAGATGGCAGGCTGAGGAATTAAAGGGTTTGCTTTATCCCCAACTGCTTCTCACTTGGGTGTCCTTCCCAGCTGCCTCCTGACATGGAGTGAGGGTACTGCACACCTCAAGGGAAGGAGTCACCTGGCAGGACAGAGGTCGTTCAGTCTCTGTGGTTTATTCATCCGAGCTCACATCTTGGCTGGATTAACCTGAGTGCCACTTGTGGTGCTGGTTATGGGGTCTGGTGGGTGACCCATTTCTCTGGCTCCCCCACCCCAAGCAAGGGCTGCTCTGCTCGCTCCTTTGGGGAATTACTTTGATCCATGGGCATGCAATTGGCTTCCTCACAGCTTAAGCAAAGTGCCAGAGTAGGGCTTGAAACTGGTTAGGTCTTCAACAGAGATTATTCTTTTCTCCTGGGTTTAATTATGCACATATATTTCAAACACAAATACATGTATATATGGTTAAACTTTTATTTTGTCATTTCCTGCAGCTGAAATTTATTGTGGATTGAAATACACAGGTTTATCTGCCTGACCTTTTGCTAATTATTAGATTGAGATAAGTGTGTATGTAAGTGACAAATTGCCTTTAATGACATTTAATCTGCACACTGACATTAATGGTGGGTTTAGCAGCCTGGTTATAGTCTTTGTTGCTGAGAGACGAAAAGAGCAAGGACTTTTATCTTAATTTGACCTTATTCAAAAGGTGTTTGTAGTAGTAGTCAATTTCTGATTAACTTAATGACCTGTTTTACATAGAAAGCAGTCAAACATTGATATATGAAAGGGCCTCGAGGTGATAGATTACAGAGGCAGCAGTGCCATTGCCAGATTCTCACTCCTAATGGATGGGGGAGAGGGAGGTGGGAAGAGGAGCAGCCCCAAACTCTTCTTGCTGATACCAGAAGGGAACATGCCACATCCAAAAAACACGGTTAGAAAAGCGTCTGTTGAAGGCTGGGTGCAAAGAGCCAATATTTGACTTTGTTGAATGGTTTTCTCTACAGTCCAGGCTTGTGAAACAGGACTGCACATCCACTGAATGGAGTGAAAGTGTCTCCACTGGGGATTACTGAGCTGAATCCGTCTGGGAATTACACGGCCCCGTATCGAGGTCAGCCGTGGCCTATTTCTGTGACAGCAGATCTGCACATCCCGGAGGGCAAACACAGCACAGAGCCCAAGGTGGGCAACTGCAGTCCTTCCCTCTCATTGCCCTGTGGTGTATTTTCAGAATGATTTAAGAGGGACTTCAGAGACAAGAGCAGAGGTTATAAACCGCTTTTAGGAAAAGTAAACACCTAAGCAAATCATTCAAGAATCCATTAAATGGCTAGACAGCTCCTATAAATACAGTCCATAATGCACTCTGGAATGCTCCAGCACCTGCTGGCTCTGATAGACTTTCCTCTGAGAGCTCCTGAAAGTTACATTTTAATGGTAAAAATTGTTCCTTGTACATCACTGAAAAAATGTGAGGACACAGTTCAGAAGAGAACTGGAAGGATAATAATGTACCTTAAGTTTGTAAACCAACTAATTAATTTATAGTTAAATGCCATTTTTTAATGCAACAGAAATGCTTTCAAAACTAAACCAAACCGAGTGGCAAATTGACACAAATGTTTAGTGAATTGAGATCAACACTTATTACATCAAGTGACAATGGAAATGCAAACAGAATGCCTTGGCA
Organism: Ifrita kowaldi; assembly: GCA_013398055.1. NCBI lineage: Eukaryota > Metazoa > Chordata > Aves > Passeriformes > Cinclosomatidae > Ifrita > Ifrita kowaldi. The sequence goes on from VZRS01008108.1 coordinate 308,016, forward strand.
TGTTGTCGTGGAGCCCTTCAGCTGCTGCCTGCCTCGGTGGGGAGGTGCTGCACAGGCAGCAGTCACTGGGCCACTGCAGAGCCTCTAACAGCACCACATGGGCTGGAGAGAAGTGTTTGGAACTGAAGGTTTCAGTGCTGGGTTCTGCAGTGTGGCTGCGGTGTGTCACCAGCTGGAGATGCTGCTGTCTGTCCTGCTGCTGTTTGGGCACTGTTAATCAGCTGGTGTTGTTATCATTTAATAAAAACAACCAAACTCCAGCAGGGGAACAGCCTGGGGTCTGCTGCTGCCTCCGAGGGATGGGAGAGGAAAGGGGAGGCATTTCCAGCATGGGCTCAGACCATAGCTGGGGCATTTGCTGACCTCCATCTTTTACCCAGTTATTCCTTTCCCCCAAAAATGTGGGGGGGGATTTTTTGATAATTCCCTGTGCTCCACTGTATCAGGGTGAACTTGAGTCCATGAGTTAACAACATTCTGAGATGTGGGAAGAGAATACCAGCTCTGTGTGGGAAGAGGAAACCAAGCAAAGCCCCCAAAAAACACCCCCCAAATGGATGAAGAGCCTCATATGTGTCTTGTGTGCTAAAACGTATTTTATGGCTATGCCTTTTACAACAGAATTAAATTTTAAGTTGGTGCTGCCCCATCTAATTTCTGTTCTCTGTTACTGTAAAGGGGAATTTGAAGACTGCACCCCAAGTGGATAAATTATTAACCAAGGACTGTTTTCGCTGTGCTGATGCTCAGTTAGGATGTTGATCCTTTTGAGAGCAGGGATGGTGTCTCCAGGCCAGCACCAGTGCAATTGTAATTGCATTTCCTTGGGAATGCCCCCATTTGTTGTGGATTTCTGTCCACTCTGATCCAAGAGCAGAATGCCAAAAAAGATCATTTGGATCATTTTGAGTGAGCTTCTGTAGCACTCAGGAAGCAGGAGTTGATGTAATTAATTCCTGTTCGAGCATATCTTTAAAATAAATAAATCTGGTCTTCACTTTGAATTGCCAGTAATTGAGAAACCACTGCAGTCCTTAGGAAGTTGTTCTAGTGGTTAATTACCCTCACAGTTAAAAATTAGCATCCTATTTATAACCCAGCTTCTTTTCTCACTTCTGCTTGCAGCCACTGGATTTTATCACGCCAAGAGAGCCCATTCTTTGGGTATTGTTCCATGTTTTCCTTCATTTCCACATTTCTTTTCACTTCCATGTAGATACAACAATGCTACAGCAATATGTTTTGGTTTGGGGTTTTTTGCCTGAGGTTGAACTACATTTGAAATATATTCTAAGATTCTTGGTGAAAATTGCTACAATACACAAATTTCACAAAGATCCATTAATTATCCCTGTTTTCCCAGTGTGAGCTTCTGTACCTCCCAGTGGTGTACACTCAGCAGGGTTTCTTGCATCCTTTTGTCTTCTATTAATATTGATGCTGTTTTCCTAGGACTGACACCTGGGGGAGAATGAAAATTCCCTCGCTGGTAGTTGAGGGTTGAGTGTGTGCCATTGCCAGCTGGGGAGTCACAGCCTTTCCCCACAGCGGGGTTTGCAGGCACCAACCCAGTGAGCTCCACTGTCCCTCTGTGGCTTTACCTCCTTCCTTAGAAGCCTTACAGCGTGGGGAGTTGTGTGTTGCACAGTAGCAGCAATGATGTTTGAGAGGGAGGAGATGCTTGTCACTGCACATTTCGTGGGCTCGTGCACTGGGGTGTTGTTTGGTGGCTGGCGATTACAGACTCCTGGGCTAACAAACCTGCACTGAAACTGCCCTCCTTGTAAGAGGCCAGAACCAGATTCTGTACCCCAAATGCTTTAAAAATCACATTTTCATCAAATTTACTCCATCTGTGTTTAACAAGTGGTGACCTTAGCAAAGGTCTGTGTTGTGCTTCAGCAGATATGGGTGGTATGTGGATTCCTGATTCTTCATGACCTTAAATTATCCAGAAACACATTGGCAGATTATTTGCTCCTTGCTTTCTTCCTACCTAGGAGCCCTACAGACCTCCCATAAACTGGAGGGCTGTGAGGATGAGGAGGGCCTGGAGCATCCCCGTGCCCAGGAAAGGCTGAGGGAGCTGGGGCTGCTCAGCCTCCAGAGGAGCCCCAGCTGAGAGGGGCCCTGAGCCCTGGGTGTCCCTGGCTGCAGGGAGGGCTCAGGGCAGGGCCCAGGCTCTGCTCCGGGGCCCAGCAGTGGCACCAGAGCCACGGGCAGGGCCTGAGCCCAGCAATTGCCCTGCACAGGAGGCAGAACTGCTGCCCTGGGCAGTGCCCAGCCCTGAACAGGCTGCCCAGGGAGGGGCTGGAGTCTCCCTGAGCGGGGATATTGCAGAGCCCTCTGGACACAATCCTGTGCCCTGTGCTCTGGGATGGCCCTGCCTGAGCAGGGAGGTGGCACCGGGGACCCTCTGGGCTCCCTCCAGCCTGGCCCAGCTGGGATTCTGTGGTGAAGGCCGTGTGGAAGTGCACCCCAAAGCAGACACTAAAGCCCTGGTACCAGCTCCAGAGGCAGCTGCTAGCTGAGGTTTGCTGCTGTCCCCGAGGCCGCTGTCCCTGGCCGGGCTCTGGCTCCATCCCCCTGCAGGGCAGAGGCACCTGCAGCTGCAGGGTTCTGCTGTGCAGAGCTGCTGGGCAGCAGATGACAATGCTGACTTTGGGGGCTTCTGCTGGTCAGTAGGTGTAGCTGGTCAGTGAGATGGACACCTCAGTTCCTGTTTGACTTCGTGTCCATGTCTATTGGAACTCGGAAAAGGCTGCAGAGAGGTTTCTTTTCCTGTGTGTTTTCACTGGTATTTTAAATGAACACGCTTTTCCAGTGTCAGCTCCTGCCACCATTGTCGCTTTAGCCTTTTAGAGTACTTTTTATTGTCGCAATCTTTCTGATAAAAGTGTCTGTCGAAAATAGGAATTATCAGATGTGACAGAATATTCACGTTTTGAAGGTGCACGTTGGACTTCTCTCGGCAGAGATGGCTGAAACGTTGCTGCAGTCAGAAAATACGGACGTGTGGTCCAGCTGGTACGTAGGCTTGAGGTTTTACTCTTTGCTTGTTGCTATTTCATTTGTTTTACTGACAGAGGAGGATTTGCAGCACCTGCTGCCAGGCCCTGAGCTGGAGCCAGGGCCCCTTTGGATTCCTAGTCCTTGTTAAGGGAGCAGAGTCAAAAGCTGGTGCTGAGCACCCAGTGCTCTCACAGCCTTGGGGTGGATGGGGGGATTTCTCTAGGCTGGCTGGGAGTCTGTGGCCAAAATCTACTTTGGTGAGCACTGTTTGATGTGTGCTTTAAATCCTGCTTAAGCCTTGAAAATGTGTCCATGAAAGCCACAAAGCCCTGCCCGCAGATGATAGATAGAGCCAATCTTGTGTGAAATCATTTATTATAAAGTTCTTGGGCCTTTTTTTCTCAGTTTGCCTTCATTTCCCCACCCATGAAATAAAAATACCAACCTTCCCTTTCTTCCAGGCTTTCTTATCTGTGCTAATACAAAGCTGCTCGGGGATGCTTTTGTGCCATATGTCTTCACAGTGCTGAGCAGAGGGGGGCTGTCAGTCTCAGCTGGGGGCCTGTATTACTACTCATTCTGTAGTCATACAAATAGTGGATAATATAATAATAATGCAGAAAAGAAAGTAAATGCTCTTTATATGGAATAATTGAATATCGCTGTGACGTTGAACAATGACTCTTAAAAGGATGGGGGGAAGTCATGCTTTTTTCTTCCTTAATTACAGATGAACTCAAATTACTATATTTAGTTATTTCTAAAGCTCCATTGTATTTTTCTGTGTCTGAAAGAACACAATGATTTGGATACGCATGCATTTTCCTCTCCAGATGTCCTATTGCCTCTTGAATGTGGTTTTATATCTTCATATCTCCAATAATGGAAGCTTGGATTTCTGCTCCAGTAGTGTGCCAATTACGCAGGTCAATATTAAAGGAATATTATAAATGGTCTCTGTAGGCTTAGAATAGCTTTATCTCACTCTTGCCAGTACTTTGTATGTGGATAACTGTCTTAGCTTCCTTGCCTTTGTGTTTTATTTGGATTAATGGGTAACCTAGATATTTTCAAGTGCCTGTAATACAATTTTTTCTGTAAGAGACCGGAGAAGTTCTTGTCCTCTAGGATTGAATTCCCTGTTAAATTTGCAGTGGTGGTGCTTTATGCACCCCTGTGGGCGAGTGAAGGGCTCAGTGTTGAGGGGAGCCCAGTGTCCTGCCTTGTGGGGTGTGAGGGTTCATGCTGGCAGTTCCTGCGGGAACGGCGAGGTGTGGAATCATCCGGCAGCTCCCTCTGCCTTGTCTGAGCTGGAGGATTCATTGATTTCCTGCTGTCCACACGCAGACAGCGGCAGTCCCAGGGAGGTGCTGTCCTGGTCCCACACCGGCCATGCCCTGTGATGTGTGGGACGTGGTGTCCCCACCGGGGTCAGAGCTCCATGCTTGGTGCTCAGGCTGAGCAACCACGTGCCACAGAGTCAAATGCACGAATTTAGAAAGCAAAGCACTTTTTGCCCTTTTAAAAATGAGTTTTAATTTTTTTTATTTAATTCAGAATTTTTTTTGGTGACTGTGGGGCTTTCCACCAGCTCTTTCTGGTGGCTGAAGGCCGGTGTGCACAGCGTAGGTTCCACTTCACACTGCCTAAAGGGGAGCTGTGGCTCTTGCTGGCCAACAAGATGCTCAGGCTTCTCCTTCCCTGCCTGCCTACCCCAACCTCCTTCACTTAACATCTCCCTACCCCAGGTTCCCTGCCTGCCAAGCCTGTGTGATATTTCTCTACTTCAAAGCAGAGTAACACAATGCAATGGTGGCAATATATTTTAAGATCCTTGCTAACCAGTTTGTCTCGCTGAGCTGAGGAGTTCAATAAGCTGTAAGACATGTTTTTGTCTTGCCAGCCTCTGCCTTCTCATAGCAAACTATATTCATATCAAAGAGTAGCTAATGTTAAGGGTTATGTACATGAGAGCACCCTTCATGGGAGGCATGTAGCAGTGATAACAGAAGTGGTTTGACACAAAGCCGCCTGAAAAGGGGGAACTCCTTTACACACATCTTCACTCCTATGTGCATTTCAATTTACACTACATCAAATTGGATTAGAGTCTGTTAATTCAATTAATGACTACATTGAAAGTTTGTCTTTGCTCGTAGTGAAAACAGGAGGGCAGCTCCTAACAGCCTATGGATTTAATGACTGCAACTTTGAAGAGTGTTAAGCTAAAGTGAAGTTCAGAATGGCTTGTTAACTGGGTTTATTAGCTGTTGACCTTCCCTTTCAGCATAATAGCAGCAGCCAGACTGAAGAAAGCATTAACGTCCTCATTAGCATTTATCTAAAGATAGGCTGCTGCCCATTCCACAGTAAATTAGCTCAATCAGCCATAAAGAGCCTGAGAAACATTTTCTCACATACCTTTAATTCTCTTTCTTGCTCCCATCTCCCCCCTCCCCCTTTTTTTTTTTTTTAAGTTAGTCGAGTTCATTTTATCCAGATTATTGAGACTGAAGTCTCAGGACAGTTGCATTTAAAGTGTTTCTACATGCTTATATAATTATAGAACTTCTCCTGTGAGACAAAGGCATGGGAGTGGAATTACAGGCTTTCAGGGATGTCCTTGGCTTAGCCTTTTGCAGAGATTACTGATGTCTTGCTTGTTTTCCAAGCTGATGAAATGCCCTGGTTGGCTCAGCTGCAGACAAAAAAGTTTTGTTACCTGCCCTCCCTCTCTGCTGGCCTGGCTTTAAAGAGAGGAAAAGAGACTGGAAAGTGTCAAACCTGGTTTATATTTGCCACATCCAATGGGGAAAGGATTTATGCCTTCAGTGTAGCAGATTTTGTTCCATGTAAATAATTTATATAAAATTGATTGTGATCTTCTGTACATCGATAGCTGAGAGTGCCAATCTCTATCCTGCCCACAAATCTGATGCCCAGTGTATGAAGAGTAATTTTCACAAAACTATAACCCCATACATTTAAATTGTTTTCTGGGTCCTGTTATTGTTCTGTCTGTTCAATCTGAAAAGATGCTAAGAATGTCAACCCCAGCTCCAGAATACTTTGCTTATTCAGATGAGATAAGCCTTGTCTGCTTACAGTTCAGAATGTACTTACAGGTGTATCAAATCTCATATTCCCTTTCCAAGGTTATCAATGAACATTAATATAGCTCACTGAAATAAAAACTTTATTAACCAGATAGCATTTTCCTACTTTTTCAGTACATTGGAGGGAAAAAATAAATAAATTAAGAGAATCTAAGGAAAAAACCACCCTGTTATACAAGGAGGCAAGGAAACCAGTGGCAGTTTAATTACCAGTAGTATCTCACTTGGTCCTGGTGACTTTACAGCAATTTAGTGGTTTTTCTTCTTCAGCATTTCATAAGAGTTCCTCTCACATTTTTAGTTCTATTATATGAAGTATTACATAAACTTCTTTTACAAGACTGTTGCTTCCTCAGAGCTTTTAAAACAGATTGTAAGAGAAAAACAAAAAGCAATCTTGGTGCAGAGGAAGGAGGATGGAAGGATGAGATGAGGGAGGAGGAAGGTTCCCGGGTAACAAGTGACAGGATAGGAGGAAATGGTCTCAAGTTGAGCCAGGGGAGGTTTAGGTTGGACATTCTGGAAAATTTCTGAATGGAATGGGCTGTCCAGCCCTGGCACAGCTGCTCAGGACAGTGGTGGAGTCCCCATCCCTGGAGGGGTCTAACAGATGTGTGGATGTGGCACCTGGGGACATGGGGCAGGGGTGGCCTTGGCAATGCAGGGCAATATTTGGATGGATGTTCTTGGAGGGCTTTCCTGACCTTAATGATTCTGTGATTCTCTGGTAGTGTGAAACTGCCCTCATGGCACCATCAGCACTGCCTGTGGTGTCCTGGGCCTGTGGCTTTCCCTGAAGTGTTTTCCCTCAGTTGTCCTTTGCCCTTGGGTTCTGAGCCCAGCTCCTGTTTGAGCAGGAGTTTACCAAAGCTCTTGGTGCCCCTCTCCTCCTGTGAAAATTAAGAGTCAGAACTCGGGTTTATTTATAAAACTTCCAGAGGAATTTTTTTTAAAAGTCTTTTTATTAAACTTCTATTTACTTTTAGCAGGTCTCTGCTTCCAGCCACCTCGTCTTTAGATTTTCCAAACCAGTAATTATTCAGGATTTTATGTCTGATGTAGTATTTCTCTTGCAAGAATGAGAAGCCAAAAGTTTGACAGTCTCAACATAAACAGTTAAACATACACTCAGGCTCTAAAATTTAAGAGCTTGATCTTGGTAAGCCTGGGTCCAGGCCTGGCAAAGTACTTAAGCATGTGCTTAATCTTAAGCCCCTGGGCAGCACCATTAACTTACACAAAACTCTCCCTGTATTTAAAGTTAAGCTTGTCCTGAAGGATTCTGCTGAACCGGAACAGGAATACTTGGCATCTTGAAGGATAAAGCCATAAAACCAGCCCAGTTTATTAAGGCAGCTCAGCTTCTTCAGCTGTCGTTAGTTTTAAGAGGATTTTGGAACACAGTGATTTTCTTTGCTTCTGGGGAATCCACTGTGTTGGCTGCTGCTGTGTAGGTATTCTAGCTGCACTCAGGGAACCTACATTTTGTTATATACTTCAGGAAAAGTTACTTTAAATAAAATGGTGGGGGATTTTCACCTAAATATAATGTCTAAGTGCTGGAAATTTGAAGAATTTTTTTCCCTTATAGTAGAATCCTGCTTTTTTTTCTTTTTATGTGTGAAGAGTCGTGATCTGGTCACAGGTTTGAAATTTGTAGCCCAAGAGGGGCATTTTGTTGTTTGTCGATTTTTTTGGCACCTGTTTTGCCTATAATACGTTTTGGGTTGTGAGTTCAGTTAATTAAAAATAAAAAGTTGTGCTTATGAGGAGGAAATAGATGCAGCTCTGTCTTAGAGTTACAAAAGCCCCGTGGGTTTAATAGGATTAAATCCTACTCCTAATAGGGATGGGCACAATACAGAGAGCTCTGGCTCAGCTTTGAGCACTTTTACTTGTGCTGTGCGAGTTCCCTGGGATGAGGGATGGAAAGGGGCGGCAGCGGCCAGAGGTCAGGGCAGGACAGGGACCCCTGGGTGTCCCTCTGAGCCCTCGTGTGGGGTGAATCTGCTGGGTGAGGCCAATGCCTGCAAGCACCAGGGTCATTTGGGCTGTAGCTCCACCGAGGCAGCTGCGGTGGTGCCTCTGTGAAGTGGCTTTTCGAAACCTCGCTTCATTGCCCTGGAGCGCTGCAGCCACAGCCCGGGCCCGGGGGTGCTGCAGGGAGCTGTGACCGTGTCAGCAGGGCTGAGGGTGCCCGGCCTGGCAGCGAGCCCCTCGGGGGTGCTGCGCTGCCCGTGCTCGGGGCCTTTTCCTCGGGCTGAGGGGAAGCACTTCGGGAGCTGGGAAAAGCTGGTCGGTAGCACCATCTGCAGGCTGCGAACCACGGCGGGCGCCGCTCGCTGCGCTCCAGTCCGGCACTCGCAGCGAAAATCAGGGACTAAAGGCACCTGGAAGAAAGGCAGGATCGGAAGGGCCGTGCCAGTGCTGGCTGTTGAGCATTTTCCGTGGGTGCTCTCACTCCCTGCAGCGGTGCCGTGCCCAGGGAGGAGGGGGACCCGCGGGGCTGGTGCCGGGTACAGGTGGGAGAGCGGTGCCAACGCCGCTGTGCCAGGGCTGCTGCCTGGAAATGGAGCTCAGGCAGTGCCTGGGACTTGTCACTAAGCCTGTCCCTCTGCCTTGAGCCAGCACATCCCTCTGCTGTCCCAAATGGCTGGCTTTGCTCTGAGCTGCGCTTTACTTAAGACTTTTTCCCTGCGAGCTGTAGAAACCCTCTGAAGTTTAAACCTTGCTCTTCAAGTCTTTCTTCAGCAAGCGGCCTCTGGGGTATCATGTTGTGAGCTGGGGTAAAAGACAACACGAGCAGATTGCGGTCAGGAGATGAAGCTGCAGAGTTTTCTCCATCCCTGCTTTGCTCCAGCGAGGCCGGTGGCAGCCCCAGGTGCATCAGGGTGCAGCACCAGCCTCCACAGCATCCTCGTGCAGGGCACGGCGCATCCCAGACCCCAGGGCCCTACAGGGAATGTGAGTGCAGACACTGGAGACAGCACAGAGGGAGCAGTAACCCCTCATTGACCCTTGGCCCTCTCTCCCATCAGCCCTGGGAGCCTTTCCCCTGCCCCAGCTCGGTGCCACCTCCGGCGCTGCCACTGCCCGGCCGCTCGCTCGCCCGGCCCGAGGTTGCTCCAGCTCTCTGCAGCAGATGGCACTCTTTAGTTCTGTTTCAAGCCCTCTCCTTCTGGAAGTTTCTCTGGGAGAATCTGTTTTAAAGGGGCCTCAGCACTCTCCCAGCCCTATTCTCCATGAGGCTCATGGAAGCTTGTAAAGGCTGCTAGCTCTGGAGGGAGCCGGCGGTGGCAGGCGGGTCCTGCCAGGCCCTGGTGACGTGTTGGCTGCACTTCTGCACAAATTCAACTGGTTTTGTCCTCCTGCTTCTGGATCAGTAGCACCGACCCCTCCAGAAAGCCCACTTGGGACCCAGTTCCTCCAGTACATTTCTGGCTTCTTTAATTCACAGTGGAGAAGGGGAACCCTTCTGTGTTCTTAACCCACCTTTATTTTGTCACTCCCATCCCACCTCGTGCATCAGACCTATTGTAGTGTCTCGGTTACCTGAGAGAATTAGAAAGTGATGACAACAACCACCGCAGCCAGTTTCAGAGCCTTTCTGTGTCATGGAGGGGAGAAAAATAGCAGCTACTGTTGGAACCCTGGGAAATCAACAGCTGCAACCTAAATGAGCCATCCCTTAAGGCTGTGGCATTGGTTGCACTTTATCTGCCAGAATAAGGCTTGTATTTAAAACAGAGTCACTGCATGAGAACCTCACCTGCATGGGATGATGTGAATCCTGTCACACAAACTGCAGGGACACTCAGTGCNTATTGAGACTGAAGTCTCAGGACAGTTGCATTTAAAGTGTTTCTACATGCTTATATAATTATAGAACTTCTCCTGTGAGACAAAGGCATGGGAGTGGAATTACAGGCTTTCAGGGATGTCCTTGGCTTAGCCTTTTGCAGAGATTACTGATGTCTTGCTTGTTTTCCAAGCTGATGAAATGCCCTGGGTTGGCTCAGCTGCAGACAAAAAAGTTTTGTTACCTGCCCTCCCTCTCTGCTGGCCTGGCTTTAAAGAGAGGAAAAGAGACTGGAAAGTGTCAAACCTGGTTTATATTTGCCACATCCAATGGGGAAAGGATTTATGCCTTCAGTGTAGCAGATTTTGTTCCATGTAAATAATTTATATAAAATTGATTGTGATCTTCTGTACATCGATAGCTGAGAGTGCCAATCTCTATCCTGCCCACAAATCTGATGCCCAGTGTATGAAGAGTAATTTTCACAAAACTATAACCCCATACATTTAAATTGTTTTCTGGGTCCTGTTATTGTTCTGTCTGTTCAATCTGAAAAGATGCTAAGAATGTCAACCCCAGCTCCAGAATACTTTGCTTATTCAGATGAGATAAGCCTTGTCTGCTTACAGTTCAGAATGTACTTACAGGTGTATCAAATCTCATATTCCCTTTCCAAGGTTATCAATGAACATTAATATAGCTCACTGAAATAAAAACTTTATTAACCAGATAGCATTTTCCTACTTTTTCAGTACATTGGAGGGAAAAAATAAATAAATTAAGAGAATCTAAGGAAAAAACCACCCTGTTATACAAGGAGGCAAGGAAACCAGTGGCAGTTTAATTACCAGTAGTATCTCACTTGGTCCTGGTGACTTTACAGCAATTTAGTGGTTTTTCTTCTTCAGCATTTCATAAGAGTTCCTCTCACATTTTTAGTTCTATTATATGAAGTATTACATAAACTTCTTTTACAAGACTGTTGCTTCCTCAGAGCTTTTAAAACAGATTGTAAGAGAAAAACAAAAAGCAATCTTGGTGCAGAGGAAGGAGGATGGAAGGATGAGATGAGGGAGGAGGAAGGTTCCCGGGTAACAAGTGACAGGATAGGAGGAAATGGTCTCAAGTTGAGCCAGGGGAGGTTTAGGTTGGACATTCTGGAAAATTTCTGAATGGAATGGGCTGTCCAGCCCTGGCACAGCTGCTCAGGACAGTGGTGGAGTCCCCATCCCTGGAGGGGTCTAACAGATGTGTGGATGTGGCACCTGGGGACATGGGGCAGGGGTGGCCTTGGCAATGCAGGGCAATATTTGGATGGATGTTCTTGGAGGGCTTTCCTGACCTTAATGATTCTGTGATTCTCTGGTAGTGTGAAACTGCCCTCATGGCACCATCAGCACTGCCTGTGGTGTCCTGGGCCTGTGGCTTTCCCTGAAGTGTTTTCCCTCAGTTGTCCTTTGCCCTTGGGTTCTGAGCCCAGCTCCTGTTTGAGCAGGAGTTTACCAAAGCTCTTGGTGCCCCTCTCCTCCTGTGAAAATTAAGAGTCAGAACTCGGGTTTATTTATAAAACTTCCAGAGGAATTTTTTTTAAAAGTCTTTTTATTAAACTTCTATTTACTTTTAGCAGGTCTCTGCTTCCAGCCACCTCGTCTTTAGATTTTCCAAACCAGTAATTATTCAGGATTTTATGTCTGATGTAGTATTTCTCTTGCAAGAATGAGAAGCCAAAAGTTTGACAGTCTCAACATAAACAGTTAAACATACACTCAGGCTCTAAAATTTAAGAGCTTGATCTTGGTAAGCCTGGGTCCAGGCCTGGCAAAGTACTTAAGCATGTGCTTAATCTTAAGCCCCTGGGCAGCACCATTAACTTACACAAAACTCTCCCTGTATTTAAAGTTAAGCTTGTCCTGAAGGATTCTGCTGAACCGGAACAGGAATACTTGGCATCTTGAAGGATAAAGCCATAAAACCAGCCCAGTTTATTAAGGCAGCTCAGCTTCTTCAGCTGTCGTTAGTTTTAAGAGGATTTTGGAACACAGTGATTTTCTTTGCTTCTGGGGAATCCACTGTGTTGGCTGCTGCTGTGTAGGTATTCTAGCTGCACTCAGGGAACCTACATTTTGTTATATACTTCAGGAAAAGTTACTTTAAATAAAATGGTGGGGGATTTTCACCTAAATATAATGTCTAAGTGCTGGAAATTTGAAGAATTTTTTTCCCTTATAGTAGAATCCTGCTTTTTTTTCTTTTTATGTGTGAAGAGTCGTGATCTGGTCACAGGTTTGAAATTTGTAGCCCAAGAGGGGCATTTTGTTGTTTGTCGATTTTTTTGGCACCTGTTTTGCCTATAATACGTTTTGGGTTGTGAGTTCAGTTAATTAAAAATAAAAAGTTGTGCTTATGAGGAGGAAATAGATGCAGCTCTGTCTTAGAGTTACAAAAGCCCCGTGGGTTTAATAGGATTAAATCCTACTCCTAATAGGGATGGGCACAATACAGAGAGCTCTGGCTCAGCTTTGAGCACTTTTACTTGTGCTGTGCGAGTTCCCTGGGATGAGGGATGGAAAGGGGCGGCAGCGGCCAGAGGTCAGGGCAGGACAGGGACCCCTGGGTGTCCCTCTGAGCCCTCGTGTGGGGTGAATCTGCTGGGTGAGGCCAATGCCTGCAAGCACCAGGGTCATTTGGGCTGTAGCTCCACCGAGGCAGCTGCGGTGGTGCCTCTGTGAAGTGGCTTTTCGAAACCTCGCTTCATTGCCCTGGAGCGCTGCAGCCACAGCCCGGGCCCGGGGGTGCTGCAGGGAGCTGTGACCGTGTCAGCAGGGCTGAGGGTGCCCGGCCTGGCAGCGAGCCCCTCGGGGGTGCTGCGCTGCCCGTGCTCGGGGCCTTTTCCTCGGGCTGAGGGGAAGCACTTCGGGAGCTGGGAAAAGCTGGTCGGTAGCACCATCTGCAGGCTGCGAACCACGGCGGGCGCCGCTCGCTGCGCTCCAGTCCGGCACTCGCAGCGAAAATCAGGGACTAAAGGCACCTGGAAGAAAGGCAGGATCGGAAGGGCCGTGCCAGTGCTGGCTGTTGAGCATTTTCCGTGGGTGCTCTCACTCCCTGCAGCGGTGCCGTGCCCAGGGAGGAGGGGGACCCGCGGGGCTGGTGCCGGGTACAGGTGGGAGAGCGGTGCCAACGCCGCTGTGCCAGGGCTGCTGCCTGGAAATGGAGCTCAGGCAGTGCCTGGGACTTGTCACTAAGCCTGTCCCTCTGCCTTGAGCCAGCACATCCCTCTGCTGTCCCAAATGGCTGGCTTTGCTCTGAGCTGCGCTTTACTTAAGACTTTTTCCCTGCGAGCTGTAGAAACCCTCTGAAGTTTAAACCTTGCTCTTCAAGTCTTTCTTCAGCAAGCGGCCTCTGGGGTATCATGTTGTGAGCTGGGGTAAAAGACAACACGAGCAGATTGCGGTCAGGAGATGAAGCTGCAGAGTTTTCTCCATCCCTGCTTTGCTCCAGCGAGGCCGGTGGCAGCCCCAGGTGCATCAGGGTGCAGCACCAGCCTCCACAGCATCCTCGTGCAGGGCACGGCGCATCCCAGACCCCAGGGCCCTACAGGGAATGTGAGTGCAGACACTGGAGACAGCACAGAGGGAGCAGTAACCCCTCATTGACCCTTGGCCCTCTCTCCCATCAGCCCTGGGAGCCTTTCCCCTGCCCCAGCTCGGTGCCACCTCCGGCGCTGCCACTGCCCGGCCGCTCGCTCGCCCGGCCCGAGGTTGCTCCAGCTCTCTGCAGCAGATGGCACTCTTTAGTTCTGTTTCAAGCCCTCTCCTTCTGGAAGTTTCTCTGGGAGAATCTGTTTTAAAGGGGCCTCAGCACTCTCCCAGCCCTATTCTCCATGAGGCTCATGGAAGCTTGTAAAGGCTGCTAGCTCTGGAGGGAGCCGGCGGTGGCAGGCGGGTCCTGCCAGGCCCTGGTGACGTGTTGGCTGCACTTCTGCACAAATTCAACTGGTTTTGTCCTCCTGCTTCTGGATCAGTAGCACCGACCCCTCCAGAAAGCCCACTTGGGACCCAGTTCCTCCAGTACATTTCTGGCTTCTTTAATTCACAGTGGAGAAGGGGAACCCTTCTGTGTTCTTAACCCACCTTTATTTTGTCACTCCCATCCCACCTCGTGCATCAGACCTATTGTAGTGTCTCGGTTACCTGAGAGAATTAGAAAGTGATGACAACAACCACCGCAGCCAGTTTCAGAGCCTTTCTGTGTCATGGAGGGGAGAAAAATAGCAGCTACTGTTGGAACCCTGGGAAATCAACAGCTGCAACCTAAATGAGCCATCCCTTAAGGCTGTGGCATTGGTTGCACTTTATCTGCCAGAATAAGGCTTGTATTTAAAACAGAGTCACTGCATGAGAACCTCACCTGCATGGGATGATGTGAATCCTGTCACACAAACTGCAGGGACACTCAGTGCATTGCCATCCTCCCTACCCCTCTCCCTGCGAGGCTGCTGACCAGAGCTGTGGGGCAGAGTGCACAAAGGACTGGCTGAGCTGCTGGCTGGGCTGGGCAGCACGGGGGGACAGTAAAATGTGTCAGTCAGGTGCTGGGCTGGAGTGGCTGCTGAGCAGAGCAAAGTGAACGGGTGGCACAGAGGGCTGGAAAGGCGGGGCTGCTGGGCAGGGAGGGACTGCTGGTGTTCTCCTGGCTTTGTACACGGAGATGTTGTTGTCTCTGCCCTTGGCACCAAAGCTGGCTTTGTCACAGACCTCAATAAAATATTTGGTTAGAGCTGGTGCTAAAAACACCAGGGTGAGGTTTGATTCCTGTATGGGCCATTCACTGAAGAGTTGGACTTGATGATCCTTGTGGATCAACTCAGAATATTGTGTGATGAGAAAAATGTTGTATGGAAAGCAGGTACCAGCCCTGGGACTGGGAAAATGTGCTCTATCCCCTGTGACACACTGAGCTGTGGCACCTTGGGCATCACTGTGCCTATTTCTGCCCTGTGTTTAATTTTGGAGGTCACCACATCCAAGGAACCAAAATTTTGCGTTACAAATTAGGTAAATCTGTGTTTGCGCATGTTTACAGAGGTTATTTCGAGGAAGATCAAAGTTTTCCAACTATTACTTTATGTATCTGCCTATAGGAAGAAGAGTTTGACTGATTTCATTGTTTTGGGCTATTTATTTATTTATATGTTTGGCTTTTATTATTGTCCCGTCTTAGATGGGATGCTCTGTTGGTGTTTAGTAATTACAGCATGGTAGCTGTTCTGAGCAGGAACTGCTGTCCATGGAAGTACACTACAAGATGTCTCTGCTCCATAAATCAGTCCCAGGATTTTATTGGGCTGTTTATGTAACCTTAGTTTATGTGCTATAATTCTTTGCTATGTTGCTTTGAGTAATTCCCAAAGAGAATGTTTGTTCTTCTTGCTTATAAATTCTTTAGTGTGGGAGCTTTGCTTAGGACTTCTTTGCCCTCCATCACTTTCCCTTTCCTCTTTTTTTGGGTAGCATTATGAATTCCAGTCATTAAAACCTAACTTGTATTAGTTACTCACACATCATGAGCTATAATTGTCTCGAAAATGGGAAGGAATTGCTCTGTAGTTGACCTGATTGCATTGATTTTTTTTTCAATGCACCTGAAGAAACTTTGGAAGTACCCAATCCACCAAACTCTGGTGCAGTTCTTGCACGGAAGGTCTCCTCCTCTTTGGAGGCCTTTGAGTGGTACCTGCTTTGTTTTGGTCAGGTCACATCTCAATGAGATAACTGGTAATAATTGAATGCAATAAAAATCTGGTGATTTCAGGGGGCACAAAGCGCAAGGTGGAGCACAGGTTTTCCCCACAAGGTCTCTGAAAGCAATACATCTGCCAGTAACTTCTGAAGGCAGCAGGACCGCTTAGGGGCTTTTGCTGACACGTGTTCCATCAGTTTATAAAACCATAGCCTCGAACATCTGATAAAAATCAAGTGTACTTCTCTTCTGGAGTCATTGCATGGCCGCATGCAGAGTGTTTTGACATAAAGCCACAGGGCTGCAGTGGGAATGGCTCCATCGGGGCTGGGGGGAGGATGGAGGCACCTCCCTGCTCCCAGTGCCCTGGAACGCACTGGGATGGTTCCACACCTTTCATCCCTGGCCTGCTGCAGAGGCTCCTGTGCAGGCTCTGAGCTGGGGGAGCTCCCGTGCTGACCCCTGCCCTGGGGGCTGAGGCTCTGCCCCGTGCAGTGCCCCACGTTCTGCCCGGTTCACAGCAGCCTGGGGGAAACATCAGCTGTTTCCTTACCAACAGTGAGCAACGTCTTCTGGTGAACCAACAGGTCTGCTGGATTGCAAGTCCTTTGACATGTTTAAATATGGTATTTTTCCCCCATACAGCAGAAATAATTAGCATCCTGATTTCTTTGGCTTTATGGAGTAGCACATGGGTGTTATCTCAGGGCTACACGGCTAAACCACCTCTGCCCCACCTATGACCCTCTTATTTAATGTTAGTTTTCTTACTGTGTCTGCCTCTGTCTTCAGTCACTGCTCCAGTCTGCCTCTCCTCTCTCTTACCTTCCTCCATCCTCCCACAAATACCCTTATTTTTTGTACGTAAGAGGCAGCAAATTCCCACTGTGGTGCCTCTCTGCACTATGGGCTATAACTTGCTCTTGTTCTCCTTTTATTTTTCTTCCGTGACCAATGTGACCACATTTAATCAGAGGCAGCTGAGGCAGGGCAGGGGACAGTGAATGTCTTTGTGACACCGCTGTCCCCTGGCTGGGCCAGCCCCGGTGCAGAAGTGGCAGTCCTTCAAGAGCCATCAGGGCTTACAGGAGCCTGTAACAGATTTCAGGACAGCCTGCTTTCTCTCTGTCTTCTCTCCCCCACCTCTGTAAACATATGAAAGAAACATGAGAGAGCATTAAACCACAGAAGACAAATCATGGTCAGAATAAATATACTGTTTGCTAGCAAACTTAAAAATACGCTTGTGGATTCTAATAGCTGTAGGCAAGAGTTGGATATTTATTGCAACCAAGGCTTACTGTGGTTTATTATGTTTATAAAACAGTTTAATACTACTTTTCTTTTAAAATGAGTTTTTAATTTAGAATAATTTTTTAGGATTTGTTTCCAGAGTACAGATGGCTGATCGCTGCGGGGGTGCGGGGTGAGAGGGAGAAATGTGCTTGTGGGTGTGTTTTAAAAGCGCTCCCAGATGGAGTGTATTGAATGAAATTTAAACCATTGCCCTGTGAACTACAAGTGTGATAAATATAATCAGTCAATCCCCAGAACCACGGCGGAGGGGGAGCAGATTGATGGGCACGTGGTATGGAGGGAGGTGGGTCAGGCAGCCCGTGCCGGGGCACGGCAGCATCTCCAGCATGGACTTCTGCCATGGAGGGGTTCCTGATCTGCACCAACGTGCTGACAGCATCCCCCACCTCCTCTGCAACCCCTCCAGTCCCTCAGTTCCTCCCAGCGCACTGAAAAAAGGGAGAATTCATGCCAAAAAAAGGCCTGGCTGCTGGAAGTACTGAGCTCTTGGAGCATTTTTCATTTACTCAGTCTTAATTACTTTTTAAGTGTAAGAGTTTACAGATATTACTGTTCTCTTCCAGAGGTTAGTGTAGTCCAGTCTTTTAAAGCCCATAGATTTCCTTAGAAGGATTTGTTTGTACAGCTTCTTTCCATGTTTAAGGCAAGTAAGCCATGCTGAATAAACTGCATAGACTTTTTTGGACAACACAACAGAACAGGTGTAGGAAATGGAGTGAATTTTAATTGCTCCAAAGTTCTGAGATCTTCCAGGCTCTGGGAAACAATTTGAAGCTAAGAATGATCTATAGGCCTTGAGGTGTAGTGTGGGAAAGTGTGTCTGTGTCCTGACGTGCAGATCAATGATGCAGCATTCCCCCTCTGATGGACTGTGGAAGAGGGTGTGAGATGGACATTCACAGTCACTTCTCTCATTGCAAACACGTAGCAGCTCAGCCTCCTTGGCTTCCTTCCTGCCAACTTCCATCAAAAATAAAGTCATCTCTGCCCTGGCCGAGATAAATGTCTGGCCAGCTCATTTTCCAAAAGGATGTGCTTTGAGCAGGGCTTATTAGAAGGGTGACAGTTTGTTTTTTCCTGGCCAATATAAATTTAAGGCTATGTCCACACTTGCAAAATCTGGCATGTTTTCTCTCACGTTGTCCTTCCACCACGCTTTCATCGTGCCTAATGTCTGGGTATAAAATTGCCAGATAGGCTTCCAGACTTCCACGCTGCCATTTGGATCAGATATGCTCCAAGCAAGGCTTGCTGGTGCTCCCTTGCACGCTGTCAGCATGGACAGAAATCGCTGGCACAGTGGCTCTGGCTGGACAGCCACTCCTGCTGCTGCGCTGGGCTGCCCGTGGCTGCCCGGTTCTGGCACTCCCTGCCTGGTTCTGGTGCTCCCTGCCTGGTTCTGGTGCTCCCNTTCTGGCGCTCCCTGCCAGGTTCTGGCGCTCCCAGCCCAGTTCTGGTGCTCCCTGCCCAGCTATGGCTCTTCCTGCCTGGCTCCTGCACTCCCTGCCCATCTCCAGAGTTCCCAGCTCTGGCTCCAGTGCTCCCTGCCCATCTCCAGCTCTCCCTGCCCATCTCCAGCTCTCCCTGCCCATCTCCAGCTCTCCCTGCCCACCTCCTGCTCTCCCTGCCCATCTCCAGCTCTCCCTGCCCAGCTCCTGCACTCCCTGCCCATCTCCAGCTCTCCCTGCCCATCTCTAGCTGTCCCTGCCCATCTCCAGCTCTGCCTGCACATCTCCTGCACTCCCTGCCCATCTCCAGCTTTCCCTGCCCATCTCCTGCACTCCCTGCCCGGCTCCTGCTCTCCCTCCCCGGTTCCCGTGCCCGGCGGGCAGCTTGCCTGGCAGGCACTGCCTGTGCACACACCGTGGAGCTCATTTGTGAGCCTCTTTCCAGCGGCTGCCTTTGTTCTGCTCCCAGCACATGGGTGTTTTGGGAAAGGCTCACTCAGAGCAGCGTGTGCCAGCTGGCCAGGGACAAGTGTGCGGCCACCGGTGCTGCTCCAGAGGGCCGGGACCCAGTGCCAGGTGTGCTCAGTTATTTCCACCTCTCGATACACTTTCAACTGACCCTTTGCTGAGAGCATACGGGACATGTACAGTCTGGTGCAGCAAGGATGTGCAGCAGTACTGGTGGCTGCACTCAGAGTTAAAATGGACTTTATCAGATGATCTTTGAAAATCTCAGCAGATCAGGGTGAGGGATAACAGGAGGAAATCTCTTGGGATGGGGCTTTGAACAACTGGTCTAGTGGAAGGTGTCCCTGCCTATAGCAGGGGGTTGAAGGTAGATGGTCTTGAAAGTCCTTTCCAACCCAAAGCATCTTACGATTCTATGTAGCTTTCCACAGTGCTGACCAACTTCCTGAGCTGGGATGCAGGATGTTTCCTGGTGTCATGATTTATTTGGAAAGATTCAGCCAACAGTGGTGCAGCAGAAAAGGACCTGGGGGTCCTGGTTGATGTTCAGTGGGATCTGAGCCAGGNGTATGATTCTGTGGGGGCAGTGAGCAAATGGCTTCTGTTTCAAGTACGTTTGTTGTTGCTGATAAGTAGAAATGCAGGCTCAAAACCTAGAAAGAAGCTTCCCCTGTTGTCACGGAGCTGGAATTTGGATTTGTTGAAGGATGTTTGTCACATGAGGACCAGGGTGCTCTGATGACGGAGAGCATCACCGTGGCTGGCATCCTTGTGGGTAACATCATTAATAAATCTGCTTGCATTGTAGGGCTGCAGTTTCCTACTCCAAATGCTATTTTTTACCAGCTCTGTCAATTCCTGGTGTGTACTAACACTTGTGTATGTGATGCCTGGTGCAGTCATGTTAGGCAGCAGTGAAGTAGCTGTTCTTTAATTACATGGAGGTTTGCTTTGTGGAGAAGCACACCTGCCCTCCAGGTGAACATAATCCTTGCAATAATAATGGATTTAAACCTGTACAGACCTATAAGCAAACCTTGTAAATGAGCTGAAGATAGGACCATAATTAGAAGGAGACATTCTTAAAACTTTATAAGGGATGTTTGGTCATATGTAAATTAAAAGTGGAATTTAGCATATTTAACAAGTAAAATTGTCTTGTAAGACATTCAATGCAAAAGCAATAAACTTGCTGTAACTTGACAGTTCCAGCTTGCCTCTGGGTTATTTGGGGCTCTAGACAGTTTGTGCACAGAATCTCTGGATTATTATTAGCATTATTGGTAGTTTCTGTTGGAGCATTCCTGAGTGGACTCAGTTTTGGTGGTGTAAGAAAGCAGTCAGCCCTGCTGTTCATATTTCGTTTAAAAGAACTGCTCGTTGCATTTCACCTCCCTTTTCAAAGGAAGTGTAAATTTTGCTAACCAGTGGTGAAAATTCAGGCTGTGATATTTGTAGTCCTGTAGACAATCAAACCAAGGCACAGGGTGGCTGCAGAATTTATCCATAAAACAAGTCCTGGAGGCTTAGCTCAAAACTCTAAACCTGATTCTAATTTGCTTTGTGAGTCTCAGTTTTTCCCATGGGTAAAATGGAGATTTCTCTCTGGTGAGCGAAGCTTTGATCAAGCCAACACCTTTAAGAGTCCCATAGTGTTCCCCTGCTCTGCATCAAACCATTCCTGTGTTCCTGAGCCAGAGGATGCAGCTCCACTCCCCGCCTGCCTCAGATGCAAACAGCAGGATCTCTCATCTGCCAACAGGTAGAGTTCTTAGGAAAGCAGAGCTGCCATATGGAGAACAAGAAGTCCACGTGTTCTCATAGCAATAGAAGCCTCAGCCTGTTGCCTGCACATCTTGGTCAGCCTTTTGCTTGGTCCTTCTGTATGTTGCCTCTTTGGATACAAATCCTGGTCCCTTGTGCTCCCTGCGTCTCTTGTAGCTCTCCTGAACCTGATGTAATACACTTTTTTCCCCTCTTTTACCATGGTCTTTTGATTTGTCTTCATTTTGTTTTAAACTCTGAAACACTGGTAATGCAATTGTAGAGCTAAATAAACACTGTATTATGTTTGGGGATATTGCTTTCAGGAAAAATGGTCCAGTGCACAAATTGATAGTGGAGTGTATTGCACTTAAGAAAGATAGACTGTGCACTTGCTGCTTGCTGGAGAAAACACTGCGGGAATTTCTGGTTTTATTTCTTTTTTTTTAAGTTTAGTTTTTTTGTCATCTATTTTTA
Source organism: Ifrita kowaldi (assembly GCA_013398055.1). Lineage (NCBI taxonomy): Eukaryota > Metazoa > Chordata > Aves > Passeriformes > Cinclosomatidae > Ifrita > Ifrita kowaldi. Next base: position 329,156 of record VZRS01008108.1, read on the forward strand.
GAATATGAGTGCAGTGTGTAAAATATCAACATCCATGGAGACATTATATTTTGAAAAGCACATGTTGTCGTCTCTGTCATTTTCCAGGGTGCTTCCTGCAGGAAATCCTCAAGAAGCCTAAAGCAATCCCATCTTTTTTTTTTTTTTGTAAAGGTTATGGTATGTCTTTTTAGGAAAAAAACACAACTGGTTTCTTGTGATCTCAGTACCAAGGAAAATGAATAGTAAGGCTTTTCACTGGCTGCTTTTATCTTGTCTCTAAAGGGGGGTCAGTGACAAAAGGGAGAAGACAACGACCACTTTCCGTTCTACCACCCTTGTTTCTCTCTCCTAACTTTTTCTTCCTTTTTTAGCTGGGTGCCCGTCTGTCTTCTAATTCTAAGGGCCTTGGGAGCAGGAGCTGTGCTTCCTCAAGTGTCTGCAAAGAAACGTGGTGTGAGTGCTGCCACAGAGAGACAGCTGAAACCAACCCAGCCAAGGCAGGGGTCACGTTCTGTCCTGTGTCACACAGGTGCACCACCCTCCACTGCCAGGACAGGGGGCACTTTGAAGAAGATGTGAGGAGAGGGGACAGGCAATGAGAGGGGTTTAAAGACACACAGCTGTGGAGGTAACAGTTCCCTGGGTGGAGTTGTACCTGGGAAGAGAATATATCCAGGATTTCTACTTCTTCAAGCCTAAGTCTGTACTGCTTGATCAAGAGCTGGATGTGTTATTTGAAGTAGTAGCAGGCTCATAAATCTCCATTTTCTGGTTGCTTTAGGGATCCATACTTACCTGGTGTAACATCTGGGTAGTGTAAAAGCTGCACAGCGCTGCCTGGATTGCACTCTCCAGAGAAAATACTGAGCTGTGGGTATTTCTTACCCATGCATGTGGCATTCCAAGCTCCCACTCTGCTCCTTTCCTCTTTCAAGCAGCTCCTGGTCCTTAGCAGGCAAATACAGTCTTGATTCTAATGTGTTTGGCCCCTGAAAAGAAAACCCACAAGTGCTTGTGTGAGTTTGGATTGAGCCTTTTCATTTCTTCTCATGAAAGTTCTCCTTTGTGAGAAGTCCAGAACTGTGGTCCCAAGAGACCAGGCAGTGTAATTCACTCCACAACATCATGAGGTTCTTTGTTAATTTTTAAGGGAGACATTTCCAGTGTCCCACAGAGGCTCGTGAGCCTGTCCCCTCCGGCGGTTGATGAGACCTTTGTTACAGGTTGCATCTTCCTCCCAAAGAAGGTCACCATTTATATTGCACCCTGATGGTTCTTGGAGAGGATGCACTGCAAACTCTCAAACTGCAACAGCAGGAGAGCTAGAACAATTTGACTGGTGGTCAAAAGGAGTCAGAAAGTCGTTTTGCACTCACAAAAAGGGAGCTGTCTCTGCCTGCCCACCTGGAGCTTCGGCATCTCAAGAACTGCTGCACTGCCCAAGGTTAACTAAACTGTGCTTCATGGTGGTTTTAAATGCTTCATCCTCCTTTCATGGCATAAAAAAAGAAATCATTAAAAATACAGCCTGGATATTTGCAGAGTGTCTTCTGTGCTGGCAGCTCTCTCTGGTTATCAGCTGGTTTTGTCTTTGCCCACTGCAAGCAGAGGCAGCTCAGCCGAGTGCCCCACACAGCTCCAGTGGTTGTGTTCTTGGAGCTGCAGTGGTCCAAGGAAACAGTGGGGTGAGGGCCGGAAGGAGAGATAACATCTTGCGCTGGAATAATTCAAACCTGGTTTTTATTGTGTCTCTTTTCACTGGTGCTTCTGCCTGGCACAAAGAGCTGCCAGCAAAGCCGAGCCCTGTGGATGAGGAATCGCTGCCTCTCCCTTGTGCCAGGCTTACCTTGACTGAGGAATAGACCTTGGAGCTCCAGAGCCCTCTCTGAATCAAGGGGACTTTATGGAAGCTAAATGCCTGGGAATGTTCACGATGTGATGTTCTTATAAACAAGGTCTGTTTCTTTTGAGGAGGTTCCATTTCAACTTCTAATGGGTAAGAGAAAACCGCTTGAGTAGAAATGCATGTTTTTATCATTAACTTCTGTAGCCAAGATTGCTTTTCTAGAAGAACTAGATTTACTTTCACATCTTTTTCTTTCTTCCTCTCGTTTTCTGTCAGAATTCACTATGTTCACCCTCACCGTGGCTTTATTATCTCACTGCCAAAATTAAAATCATACTGATGCTAACTGATTTTCTGGTGGTTGTGGTGACAGATCTGTGATGTTTAGAGGTTTGCATTCCTGCCCTCCCTCTGAGCTCCCCCTCCCTCAGGGGTGTCCGTGCCAAAGAACAAGCTCTTTGCCTACGGCACTCATCGTTGAACCTTCAGATCAACCAGTTAATATTCAAAACATTTTCTGTTTAAATTAAAAACTTACTTATCCTTAATCTCCCTGTTCCCCACAAAAATCTCAGGCTCAACCTCTTATGCTTCAAATCTAAACCCAAGGGTAAATGATCTTTACTATAAGAAACTAATCAGATGGAGGAATTCACTTAATAGAGAAATTTTTTGAAATGGATCTCTTCAATAATAAAAAGTGAGAGCCTCAAAACACTTTTGTGCTTTTTGAAGTCTTAGCAGAAGGTATCAATAGACATCTTCTGTGGTAAGGATTTAGCCCGAATTTATTGAAATCCATCTATTAGGCCTGAGCCTGTTGACTTCTGGGGGCAGCTGGTCCCCCTGTATTATTTATGACTCTTTGAACAGCTCAGATACAGTCTCAGATTTACAAAACAGAATTATGTTTTGGCAAGTGTCCCATGTTTATGCTGCTCAGATGCCCTGTATTTATATACTGTGTAACTCTGGAGAAGTGCTGTCTGCTGAATTGCTGGGTTAATGCAGTGCGGTGTCACTGCAGGAAGGTATTTCCTTCGTGGATACAATCTAGAAATCCCCCAGGATTGTTTAAGGATGGCTCTCTGTATTTCCTTTTAAAGGCTTTAAAAAGGAGATTACATACTGAGCAGCATTAGGTAAACTGGAAGGGAGAACTGAACATTTCAAAATGTTTAAACTTTCTTAATGTAGATTTCAGAGGCAAATTGCTTTTGTTTTACTTCTCAGCCCTTTTTCAGTCCTTCCTCTCCTACCTGCTTTTCCTCACCTGCTCTGTACTTAGCAGCAGTGAAGGAGGACATAAGAGAATACAAAAGGATTAGAAAAGAAAAGTTAACCCTAATTCTAAAAGTTATAATTTTGAAAAAAAGAAAAAATTTTGTGAACATTAAAGTTACTCCAGCTTTGAAGGCCAAGAACAGGATGGGCTCTGCTTTGGAGGACTGTGGAGTAGAGGGAAGGCAAAATGGAGATGAAAGAATGTACTGTGCTTTCTTTTCATTACTCTTTTTATGTGCTTTTCCCGTCCTCGTCCACTTCCTCTGGTGAAAGACCATTTTTTCATCAGGAATTTCTCCATACCTTCTTTGGAGAGCAGCAGTATTTTTCTCCATCCCTCTAATCCACTTCCCCCCTCTGCCTGTATTTCACACCTCTGAGAAAATCCAGAGGCACTTCATTCCCTACTTCTTGTCAGCTGGGTAGGAGCGTCCCAGGGAATGGGACTCAGGGCTGTTGTGCACCAGGGGACAGAGCCTCTCTGCAGCTCTGTTCTGTGATCCCAAAGCACTTCAGTCCCAGGCTTCCAGGCTTCCCATTGCCAGGCTGGTCGAGCTCTGGGCACCGTGTCACCAGGAGATTCCACAGCCCACTAAGGCCATTAACATCCCTCTTGCAGGGTTTCCATTCGGTCTCTCAGCTCTTGAAAGAGCTGTAGTGCACTGCTGGAATGTCAGCAGAAGGTTTTAATTTGGGAGCCACAATGGGAAATATGTCTGCAGAGCTTTGCCCTGAAAAGGGTTAATGTGACAGACCCAGACTTCTGATGGAGTAAAGCAGGAAAAACTATTTCCATCACGGTAAATAAAAGTGCATTAAAAAGACATTTAGTCATGGGAATAAAAGCTAAAGAAACACATGCTACATTGGGATGGTTTATATTAGTGTCATTAACTCCTATGTTTTGGAATAACTCCCAGATGAAGGATTATGCTGAAAGTAGGAATTAATGGCACTAATGTAAGCCATTCCGTGGGGCGTGCATTTCTACCTTTGATTTCCAGGCACACAGTGAGCAGTTGGTAACACAGCAGAGCCCTTGGACAGAGCACAATTAAAGTTAGCATGAACAAGCCTTGCTTTGGGCCAAGGGAGCTTTGTCCTGTGGAATTGGGACAGCTGGGAGGAGGATGGAAAATCATTAAGTAACCTTGTGTAACCTGCTGTTGAGGTCTTGAGCTTCTCAGAAAGCAGGCACCGTCGTGCAGGGGAAAAGGCAGTGTGGAGGGGCGTGCAGCCTGCAGGCCTCAGCAGTGATGGAAAAGGCCTTTCCCCAAATCCTTACAGTGTGTGCAGCCCAAAATGAGCGAGGGCCTTTGCAGCTTCCAGGGAAACCTTTCAAGCAAAGGAACATGATCTGCTGTGGTGGAGCACGGCTGAGCTCCCTGCCGAGTGCACAGGGAGCAGTAGCAGTTGGCTCCTTCTACTGCCAGAGCTGCTCTTTGGGGAGTTTTAGGCCAATAAATGTGAATTTCACCAAAGAAATGACCTGTAGGACATCAGTAAGTGACTCAAGAGTAGATGCTTATTTTTTTCCATTATTTTTTTTTTCATCTCTTCACTCAATTCAGTGTTTATCACTGTTTAGGATGAGATGTTTAAAAGTCTGTGAGCACTTCAGAAAGAGAACTACAAGAACTGAATCCATCCTTGTGAAAATCCCATCTGTAATGTTTGTATTTGCTATACTATCCTTCATGTCTGCTTGAATAACCCTTTGTGAACTGCCACCTCCTGAGCACAGAGCCTGTGGTCCCAAATACTGATGGTCCTGCCTTGCTGCCAGCAGCCTTCCTGGTCCATAAGGGTGCTCAGACTTGAGCATTAATTATTTCTTTGTTTAAAACAGGATTGTAAATAGTGATTCCGTTGGTTTGGGTGTGTAGAAAAACACATCAGTACTTTTTTTTTAAATCCAGGCAGAGTATCCCAGTTCTTTCTCATAGTACTGTGAAAACTTTAAGGGAATAGAAGACGTGCTCATGGCCGTGTTACTGTTTTAAAAGTTGAGGTTTTGATTATAGACAAAATAAAGCAGACCCTTAATTTTTATGAATGTGCTAACTCTAACATTGAACCTGAGACATTTTTATGTTAACCAACTGTGGTATTTCTTGGTTCATACCTATTTTGAGATAAATCCAGCTTTCCCTTGTCTTTCCTGGAGGCTGAGGTACATACATGTGTTGGTGCTCTGGAGGAGCCTCCTTAGATTTTATCATTATTGTCTAATGTCTGTAGAGGTATTAATGCCTACAGAGGCATTAAAAATAGATTTTTTTTTATCTTTGTAGATCTTTACAAGTCTCATGGCCTGTAAAACCTCTCCCACAAGGATTGCAGTGTCAGTGGTGAACCTGCACATGTTAATACTGATTCCTCCTTTCCTCTTCTTTTTTCCGCATCCATTTGAATAAAAGGAAATTGTAAAGAATCCTCTCTCAGCATTACAATTGTATGTATTTTAATTTGGTGGTTTCTCTGCTTATAACAAGTGTCTGTGAAACTGTGGAATTCTGTGTTTTGATTAACTTCTAAGGCCTAACTAAACTTTGAAATGGGAACTAACTTTGCTGAAAACAGAAGGCTTCTTAGTTTCTGGACTAATCCTGGAATTACACACTGGATTTGCTTCATGGATATAAGTGTGCTTAAAATGTTACCTCTGCTAAGTAGGTTTGCATTGTTTGACGAGGCCCAGGAACAAAAACTGACTTTAACCCTTGCCGTGTGTGGCTGCCTTTGTCCCTGAGCAGGGCACTGAGGTCAGTGGAGCTGTGGCTCTAAGGCAGGTGTGCTCACCACCCACACGGGGGCTTTCACATGGCCTTCGCTCCGAGCCCACGGTTCTGTGTGAGGAGATTCAATCAGTTCCCAGGTGTCTTGGGGTGACTCCATCATGTATATCCCCTATCACGGCTTTATGCCAAACCAGTTAATTTTGTGCCTTTTCTGTGCCTTTAAACTGAGCTTGAGAGGGAAGAAAAANTTCCAAAGCCCGCAGCCTCTGGGCTGTGTCGGTGCTGGTGGCTGCGGCTCTGTGCCGAGCTGGCGGGTGTAGGATGGGCTGAGATTGTGTTCAAAGCCCTTCCCAGCCCTGTGCGTTCACCAGGCCGTGCTCAAAGGTGCCCCTGAGGTGTGGGGGGGTGTTGGGTACAGTCAAAGCACCCATTTGCTGGCTCTCAGCTGTAGCTGCACTCCTTGGAGATGAACGTTTGTCCCTGGGGAACAGCCCTGGGATGGTGTGTGGGGCTGAAGGGCTGTCAGAGTGCTGTGGGGGTCACAGTGACACAGTGTCGTGGGAGCTGCTGGGGCTGCCCCGTCCTCTCCTCCTGCTGATCCTCAGGATGGTCCTGTAAGATTGCAGAAAGGCCTGGGAAGCCTTTTGCTTCATGGAGAGGCTGGGGCACGTTCGGGCAGGGAGCTGCTCCTTGGCGTGGGCACTGCTGAAACATGTGAAGGGAATAATAATCCTACACTAAAGTGTGTCGGCTCAGGGGACACGGACTTGACTTTGTTTCTGGTTTAGGCTCAATCTGTCCACAGAGACCTTCTTTTCTCTGCCTCATTACCCCATTTGTGAAGCACCTATAAATTCTGCTTTTCCTGGCTGGGATTTTGTGCTGTTTAATTCCTTTATGCCTGTGGTGGCCTCGGATAGTGCACTGAGGGGTCCATGTAGGTTCAATAAATAAATGATGAATATGATTATTTCTCCTCTGTTGCATATTTACAAGACTGTGTTCTCTTCTGCACCATATTTAGTGCAGAATTTGTGATGCATTATGTTGCAGCAGCTTTTCTAGTGGCTTCAGAAAGGTCAGGGTGATTTAATTTTTTCACTGAGTCCTTTATGTATGTTTAGCTCTGAATTTGAGATAAAACTGGCTTTGCTGAATTGTGACTAAATGCCGAAAAAAATATGTTCAATTCTAAATTCAGCTTCACTTTTGCCCCTTAAACACATAATTCTTCACAAGTATCTTAGAGGTCTTTTCCAACTGTAATGATTCCATGATTCTTCACAAGTGAATTTAGAGGCAAGTGGGATGATTGTGCACTACAGCCACAGCCCATCCTCCTCCTCATGTCTGTCATCCTGGAGAAAATGGCTTTGTTTTTTGTTGTTGTTGCTTTATGATTTAATGTTTAAGTGTCCTGTCAGTTTCTCAGTGTCAATACCTTCCCCTGCCATTAAGCACTCAAGAGAGGGAAGGAAGGAGGGAACATATATCTATAATTTCAGAATACCTTATGTAGATACTAACATTTACCACCATGCCCTCAAAAAGCAGAGATTTGAGTATCCAACATCTCTGCCTGTACAGCTGTTGCCAGGCATGCTTAGCTCGAGCAGTGAAGAGTTCTGAACATCTTCAATATTTATGCTTCACAAGGCAGTTATCCTCAGTTATCCTTTTAGCAAGTCCCATTTCTCCGTGTTCTGTCATGGGCTCATTTATACCAGGCTGATTTAGTGCTAACTGGGGAGATTAGATTGCCCTGCTTGATGCTGTCAGCTAAAACTGAGTCAATGTCTGTATACTGTGGCCCAATTGCTCAAAGCACCTTACCCTTTTCTGTATTGCTCATTCTATTAGCTACAAAAGCCTTTCTCACCCGGCTTTTGTGCCGGGGTCAATTAGCTCCTGAAATAGCTCATATAACACAAATAATCATGGCAGTGCTAATCCTTTGGGCCAGCTCCACACAATGGCCACTTCTGGCCCCGAGGACAAAGAGGGCTGTTTATCTTCCCTGCACACAGGCTCCAGGACTTTGCCCAGTCATTTGCAGAAGAATTTATTATCCCAGAGGTCAGAGGTGGTTTGCATTGGAGAAGATTTTCTACCTTGCCACCATATGGGACGTCCTTGCCTTATTCCTGTAGGATCAGGCGGCGCTCCAGGTGAATTGGATCACAAATAGACACGTTCAAATAATGCGATCTTAGGTAAACACGGACCTGAAAGGCATTTAGACTAACACAGCACATTTAATGGTCCTCCTGGTGTCAGCAGAGAGGATTCCAGCAGGAGTGATGCCTCCTCCAGCCTGGAGCTCCTGCAGCAGCAGTCACAGCAAAGGGTTTCACAAAGGACAAAGCCTCCAGACAGGGGTGGAGTCTGGCTGGATTGGGTCATGCCCGAGCTCCTACACTCAAAATAACTTGATCTTTGTCTTTTTTGCTCCTAACACCTTGGAAGAAAGAAAAGAACTGCTAGAATCAATTAATAGTAAGAATTTGCTCTGTGTCCGTGGAAGGAAAAAAGTTGCCCCCAGCCTAGGATCCTGCAGGTTGAAACCCGCTTTGAGTTGCATGTTTAGATTTGAGCATTTAAATCCTTTAGAAGGAGACAGGAATGGAAATGCTGACAAAGTTACACTGCAGTTAACCTGAAAACCTTAACACTGCACTTAACCTTCCTGGGCAGACACAATCCCCATTTGATAAAGCATGAAAAGGATGAAGAGCTGCTCACCAGACAGGAATGAAGAGGTGTTGACTTCCTTCATCTTAAATATTTCTGCTGGCCTTTTAGCACCGTAATTGGCATGCAGAAGGGAACATCATATCCAGATAATCCCTACTGCTCTTTCCTTCACAGGAAAAGCTGTGGTTCCTCTGCAGGTGTTAGCATGCCTGTAGGACGGGAGAGGGATGATTTATGGGCCTGATCCATGAAAACAGCACTTCCCACTGAGCACTTTCCAGGCTCACATACCTGTTAATTTCCCCTATTGTTCATTTGTTTTCCCTTGTGGTTGGTCTTTCTCCACAAGAATGATTTGCCTTCTCACTGCATGAGACATGATCTACCATCAGTTCTGGGACAGGGTTTATATTTCTCTTGTGTTTTTGCATTTGTTGAGTTTTTAATTTTTTTTTCTACCTCATACCCCAGGAAGCCTCGTGCTTCCCTAGCAGTTGTTGCTGTTGCACTGTTGTGGCCTGGAGCTCGTGATTTCCTGAGCCATGAGCTTGCTGTAGGATTTCTCAAGGATGGGATCACCCCAGCGCCGTGGCTGCAGACCCAGCGTGTGCTGGGAGCTTCTGGAGCCAGAGGTTTCAGCAGATCAGTGGGGTCATGAGGAGAGAAGTGTGATGGCTTTTAAAAAGTTCCTTTCCATTGTTAGTCAGTGTTGGCCAATTACAGACCCTCCTTGCTGGGAGTCTGGATAGGGGCTGGGTTCCCTCTCTGTCTCTGCAGTCCCTCTTATCTTCCCAAAGTACTGTATGAATTTGTCCCAATGACTTTTATTTCCATAGTTCCTTTGCCTGTCCTTTCCCCAGTCTAGTTTTGCCAGACTTTCTTCTCTCCTTGCTGATGAGAAGAAAAATCACAGTAACTTTTCCTGCTCATATAAACACTTTGAGATGAAAGTGGATGAGAAGAGAACATGGCAAGCGAGTTGTACCCACAGTGTAACAACCATTACACCAATTGCTTTAGTTTAGTTCACTCCTGGTAATAAGATCTGCTAAACTTTCAAGGCTCAGCATCAAGGGAACTATCTTTTAAAAGAATAACAAGAAGATATGTTTTAAAATATCTCCTTCAGCCTTGGATAAATCTAAGGGTAGATGACATATAAGCCTCTAGGGACTCAACTTTCTGAAGCAAGTTGGATGAGCTTCCCCAGCTACTTTTTCATTAAAGAGGAGTGTATAGTGCATGTTCAGAGTACATTAATGACTACATCATCAGTAATAAATTAGGTTAAGAGCTGTATGTGATGCTATCAGATCGTTGTAGCCATACTGTTTTCATTCTCTATTTTTAAATGGCTCTGGAGTCGTGTCTAAAGAAAGTCAAAAGCCTCTGAGGCCAGAGGGGAAAAAAAAAAGCTGGATGGCTGACTGGGAGCGAATAGCAGTAACCTTCTGGAGAGAAGAAATAAAGCTTCACGGTTTTTATTTCTCTCTTACTCAATTTTTGTGTATTGTATCTGCATCTAAACTCCAGTGTGGGGAGGAAAGCGTTCCTGAAAAATGGAGAGAGCGTGCAGCATGGAGTGAGCTGAGCTCACACAGTGCTGTGTAAAATGGGCATTTTGGGAACAGCAGGAGCAGGAGGGCAGGTGTGCACTGAACCGTGGCTTCCCTTCCGTAACCTGCTGGCAAAAGCCACTCAGAGCTGACCTGGGCCCCAGGCAGAGCTCGCCTGGGTTCCTTCTGGGTTCGGTCTGTTCTGGATCTGCCCTCCCCTTCACGGCCACCGCTGCCACCACGCTGTCCTGGGAGTGCCAGGGCTGTCCCCAGGCTGGCTGTGTTTATCTGCTGCTTCACATCCTGGTGCAGCTCCTGTCCTGCAGCCTTTCCTCAGCAGTGATGTGGGAACAGCCAAGCCTTCGTCTAATCATTTAGAAAATCAGCTGAATTTAGTGACTAAAAAGATTACTTTGGTCTGAAATAGATCCTTCCCACATGCTCTTCTGCAGTGCTTGTCCAGCTGGTTGAGTTGGCCAGTAGTCAAGTGTGTTAGAGAACAAAATCCTACATTAGAACATTGACCTTTTCTTTATTAGACATCTAGTTTTATCCCAAGAGTTAGGGCAGTTTTTCTTTAGGAAATGTGCTTCCTCATCTGTTTTTGTGTATTCCAGAAGATGTTGCTACAGAGTTCCCATCTCCATTTATTCTCCTTTACCATAAAAAGACCTCAGCTTCCCTTGGACAGAAGATGATTTAATTGATAGCCTTTAAAGGTTTCTGACATAATTCCATGTACTGGGTTATTTTTTTGTGTTTTAAGCCATTCAGGTCAAGTGTCCCATGCACAGATAAAAAATCCTGCTGATAAATTATTTCAGTTCTCAAACATTTACTTGGGGGAACCACACTGGCATAGGTGAACTGGGTTGCTTTTTTTGAATTAGAAAAATTCTTTAATTATTATAAATAACTGACAGAATAAATGCATGTTTTCAGCAGAATTAGCTGTTTGGTTTGCTTTTTGTAGTGAAAGAGGATAAACTTGTGTAAAAATACAGATTTTCAGCATTATAGTATATTTTTATCCTGGCTTAGATCACTGAGAGTGGTGTGTAAACAGTGCCCCAATTATTTCCAAACAACACAGCATCATCCTGCCACCTGTTTAAACAGAATTTCACAACTGACAGTCATCCCAGAGAAGAGACTCTCTTCTAGGACATATTTGTTGTCCAGAGTTTAGAGTGTGAAATTACGTTCCCATGGGGTTTTGTGTCCAGTTGTGCCTCTGGCTCTGCTTTGTGTCTCCATTTATTCCCTATAAATTGGTGTGTATCACTTGCCTGTCTCCCAGGAATGCAGTGAAACGTGGTGTTTGCAAAGCTGTTTGGTTAAAGAGATTATTCCCAAAAAAAGCTGGTTCTAAACATCTGAAAAGACTGGACAACTTTCAGATCCCAGATGGACATCGATGGCTTGTGTCCATAATGGTTATTGACAGCAGGAATTGGGGCAGGATTTTCATAAGGGCTAAAACGTGGGAGGTTTTCTCATCTGCCTTAAATTTGGGTTCTGAGCTGTAAATCACTGCGTTTTTTTGAAGCCTGAGCTCTTCCTTGGCACACAGCTGTAAACCAAGTTATTGAAGGGTGAGGTAGCCTGTGGGTTTAGAAGGGCAGGAGATTCTCTGTGGTTGTTGGCTGTGGCACAGCTGCACAGAACAAATCCAGGCCATCCCTGCTTGCCCCACCACCTGCCTTGTGGCGTGGCAGGGTAAGGGTGGGTGACTGGACTGGGGCAGAGGATTCCCTTGAAACCTGCACACTCATTTCCAATGTTTAGAAGGGAGGAGGGTTTTTTCCTGCTGTAAAGACCCTCCTGGTCAGTGTTTCCGACTGCCTCAACAGCCCCGTGAGCTTTAGTCCCATCAGCACTTCCTCAGATTTGCAGCAGAGCGCCTTTGTCTTCTGCTAACACCGTAATGCCAATTGATGTCGTTCCTCCCAGTAATTTTTAGAGCAGCTCACAAATTAGGGAGCAGAGGGGCGTTGGGGTGAGAGTTTTCAGACAGCTGATTCGGGCTGGCAGGTGGCTCCCTGCCATGCTCGGTCCCCACACCCTCCTCGTGTCCCCGGGCTGCCACAGGGCCTGGTGCTGGCAGATTACAGCACTGAGCTCGTCATTTGTGATTTAGTTGAACCTGTGTCTCCAGCCTGCTGAGCCTTCCCGGGCCGGCATCAATCCTGGCACATTGCAATTCCTCAGAACCTGCAGCCCATCCGATGGTTCGATCGGGGAGGAATTTAGCTGGAGGCGCTTAGACAAAAAAGAAATATTGTGGCTGGGGAAGCATTTAAGTTAGAGGAGGCAGCCAGGGCTGTTTTATTACTTAGACCTCTGTCACCTGTGATGACCCACGAGAGTGGGGAATATTGATCGCTTGTCACTCACGGCGTTCAGTAGATTGCATTGACAAAGCTTGTCAGGCCTCTAATAGTGGGGTGAGTGGCCTTGGCTGCCACCCCGGGGAAAGCTCGGCAGTGCCTATTACGAGGCAGCCTTATCTCCTGCAGAATTGGGAGTGAGCATTGACAGAAGGGAGGGAATCACTTTGTAGTTACAAATGCCCTTTCCTGCTCTGTGCTTTGTTTTGGGTTTAATTCCCTTTACTTTTCGCCCTGCTGTCCTCATCAGCTGTGCTGCTTTTGCTGAGGCAGGGAAATCGGGTTGATGTTCACCTCCTCCATGGCCATCTCCAGTCCTGGCATGAACATGGGAGGTCTTGGAGAAGCTGTCTGGTCCCTCAGTCCTAGAGAATATTGCAACATGTTCTTACAAACAGGATAGAGAGAGAGAGAGACACAGAGCCAGAGCTGAGCCTGATACCTGCAGCACTTAAAAATACAGTTATCAATCACTGCAGAGTGAAGGTTAGTGAACCGTAGCAGATTTGTGTTTATCCTCAGATCTCTGTCACTGCCACCAGTTCTTGTTACAAAGATAGAAACAAAGAGTGGCGGATTTATCTTGCTTTGACTTTATCTTCCCTGGCATCTTGGTGTAGGATTAGGACTGACTATTAAATATATTATATATATATATATATGTATACTCATATATGGATATACTGGGGGAAGGAAGAGGAGATGCCCATGGCAGTTGGACTGGATGACTTTGTCTGTCCCTTCTAAATGCAAGATTCTCTCTATTCTGATCTATTCTTGAACGTGCAGTTTATCTGCACACAGAAGGGTACTGACACTGCCTGAGTGTTCAGGTGCATCTGAGGCCATTCTTGGTATTTCCAACCTCTTTGTAGTGAAGCCATCAGTTAGAAAATTGTCAGTGTGGGGACCTCAGAGAATGCAGAAAAGCCAGCTGGATTTCCTGAGGAGAGGTGCATCCCACACCTCAGATCCAGCTCGTGGCTGCCTGGCTGTCTGGAATGGCAGCGTGTGCTCCTCTGGCTCCAGGTAGTGTGAGGCAGCAAGGAATCAGGCTTTGTTCATTAAGTCTCTTAGGCAAACGAAGAGTCCGTTTGAGCAAATAATTGTTAAACATTTGAAGTAAACACGTGTTCTCTCTGTGTCTTCCTTTGTGCTTGTTTTTAACTGTGGTTTTTTTCCCAGTTCACTCACTACTGTCTGTTGTTTGAGGTAGCAGAAGAGGTGGCATCTAAAATATGTAACTCTCACCAGTCTTTTCAAGGGATTGTGGTCAATAGTGTGTAAGAAATGCATTCTGTGTAGAATGGAACAAGAGAGCAGCTGATAGCCTTGCATGTCGTTTTTAACTAAGCTGCAGTGTCTGTCTGTTGAGAAAGGCCCCAGCTGGAGCTTAGCAGCACAGCTGAATGTTTTAAAGAGAAAGAGAAAATCAGGGCTGTGGGTTTTTTGGGTGCCTCCTCTCAAGGCTTTGTGACCAAATGTTCTGCTTTGCTTCCAGTAATTTTCTCTGATCCTTACAGAGGGAGTGTGAGTGATAGTAAATAACTTGTGTCTCCTTGCAGAGGGCTGTTCACGGAGTTGGAAAGCAGTGTGAGAAGGTAGTTGGAGGCTCAGATGAGATGTAGCAATCCATGTTGAATCGTGGTGCACTTAAATGGAAAATCGGGATCGTATCAAATCCCAGTGTGTATTTCTAAACCCCCTGTGGGAACTGGATCTGCTTCTTTCCCACAGTGCCCAGACCTTCCCTCTGCACCAGGCTGACAGCAAGTGAGCAAAGCTGATGCTCAGCTCATAAAGCACTTGTCTTCTCCCACCCACGTATCCAATTACACAGCTGCTCAGCACTCCTCCTCCTCCGTAGCCACAGCACAGGACACCCTGTCACCCTTGGAGCTTCTCAGCATCCTGCTTTGCAGCCATTAAAACCACCGACAGCTTGGGTTCAAAGATGCCCTGCTTGGCTTTGTAGAAGTTAATGATGGCATTTCTGCATCTCAACAGCAAAAATTAAACTTAGCAGGAGAAATTAACACCGTGGTAATTAGGCAGGTTTCCGGGCATGCTGATCCTGCAGAGCATCAGAGTACACTTACAGAAGTGAGCGTGGGTATTGAACTTCACCGTGTGCTGAAATGTTTCTCAGTGTCACTACACAGGGGTTTTCTGCAGGAAGGATGGAGCTGGACACCAGGCTCCAAGGAGAGCTCGCTGCCAGTATATTCCCTTCTTGCTATCCCCAGGCACCAGGAACTTCAGCTCTGCCTTGGGGTTAAGACTAAGAGCTGCTTTTTGCATCTACTGACCAGCTCTCTAATTCTTCTAATCTTCTGTGAGGAAAAAAAGCCTTCCAGCTGGAGGAGAATGTCTCCTGTGTGGGGCATGGCTGCCTCTGCCTGCCTGAGCGTGGTGGCTGGTAGAAAGATGAAATTAATTACCTGTGTGACTTTGTCCCCAACTGAAACCCAACTCTGGCAAACAGATGCCCAGCATGTTAATTCACAGTATCACATTGAGCCTTGAGTTTGAGTTCTCTCTGAAAGGTTTTATAATTCATATAACCTGAAATAATTCACACCTAATTAGATTTTGTCAACGGAATAATTCTGTCTCATGCTGCTTCCGCAGAATAATTTAAGCAACTTCATTTTATCCTCAAAATAGTTGTAAATGTCACATTAATTTTGTTGACATGAGCAACTTATAGGAAAGTCAACCAAACATATTATGGGCTTCTCACACTGAGCACAGCCCAGGGACAGCCTTCTGCTCTCTGATATCCTGCATGGGCTGTGAGACCAGAGTTTGTGATAAGGTGCAAACCTGTCATGTCAGAGGTCTCGAGACAGTTCATATCCCTGGGGTAATCCAGTGCTGCAGCTCCTTTTGACTGTTGAAGAGTGGATGTGCCTGGCAGAGCCTTTGGTTGCCTTTCTCACCCCCGCAGTGATCAGAGCGTGTTTTGCAGCCTGGCCCGCTGGGAGAGCCCTGGGTTTACCTGTGGGTCTGCAACCATGACCTTGGGCAGTCCTGCCCCACGACTGCCTGGCACTGGGGAAGGATCAAAACCCACTGGCACATGTGACCATCACCACTGGTTCAGACAAAATGGTTTGCAGGTGCCCTTGGAAGTTGGTGTGTTTGGAGCGTTTCAGGTCGGCACGGTGGCCTTGGGGCAGGGAAGGAATGACTGAAATCAAGGATGTGAAAACATGAACTGTCCCATGCTGCCACCCACGGTGCCTTCCCGAAGGCATCACTCCCCCAACCTGCCAGGTCTGGCCCAATTCCTGCCCAAAGGAGCTTGGGGTGGTGCTCTGTCCAGCTGGAACGTGCACCAGGGGCAAAGGAGATGATTCAGTGGGAGCAGGTAGTTGGATTTGCTGCCACGAGATATTAATTTTATGCTTCTCCTATTAAAAGGTAAAATAAAATTAAAAAATACAAAAGGGCACGCACCCAGATGTGCTTGTAAAACAGAAGGTAAGAATTATCTAGAGTAATATTTGTTACGTGGTTACTTCTTTTATTAAAGTACTTGAGAGTGTGTTGCTCGGTATGGAAGGGCATGGGTTAGTCCTGCACTGGATTGTTCTGGGCTGAATCAATATGGTCTATTTGCCATATTCAAATTAGGGTGGATAATGAACGTGAAAGTGAAGGATTCAAGATGTTGTAATAACTTTTGGAAAGGGATTAAATGTTTCAAAAAGTTTAAAGCAACTGTGGTAAAACGTATCTTCTGTGATTTCTGTGAAGTGCCATGCAAACTTCCTTTAATATCTGTGACATTGGAAATTTGGCTCCTATCCTTTTTTTTTTGAAGGCAATAGTTAATGTATATTTTCAGCTAAATTACTGATACAGACTGGGGGGGAGGTTCCACAGTGTCACTGCCTTGGCCCCTGCTGCTCACGCTGGATTTTTCATGTTCCCTGGTGGGGCAGCCTGTTTGTTTTACTGCTGTCCAGAGCTGTGGAGTAATGTGTCACAATGCCAGAGCAGAGGCATTTCCTTATTTTTAGGAAAGAATGGGCATGCTGTAATGAAAGATCCAAGGAAAACGACAGATCCAAGGGCTAGGCTGCATTCATTTGGAAAGTAGTGATGTGTGCTTGGGGAGGCAAATCCAGATCTCATTTACCAAATGGCAAAATACCTGGTGTGGTCTGCAAAATAAAAGGCAGCGTGTTTGGAGAGAGCCTGGCCTGTTGGATAACAGAAGGATGAGGTGGAAGATGCACAAGATTTGGTTCAAACCTGGTTTGAGCCAGGTTTTATTTACCTTCATCCAAGGCAAGCAGGGAAAGCGTCTACATTTCAGTGCGTATCTAAATAAAACTTTGCAAACAGATTTGAAGATCAGCACTACTCTGACAAAGTTCTGCCCTCTACCAGCAGAGTTCTGGGTTCCCCCTAATTACCTTGCAACACTTGGGTTCTGCTGCCTTTACACAGATGCTATGAATTCCTCTAACTGATGCCATAGCTGGAAAGCCAACAGGGCATCGGGGCAGTTGCTGGTGCAGAACCAAACTTCTCTGTCTCCGTGGAAGAAGAGCAAAATTCCATTTCTCCTGGGAGAAGATTATTTTAGACACAAAATCAGTGCAGGCTAAAACCCCCACCCCTTTGATCACACAGTCTGATGTTTTACATCCGTTGCCTGGAGGAGATTTATGTCCATTAACTCGCGTTGGAAATAAAACCTCTCTGATAGAATGTCTTCGTTATTGATTTACAGCCTTCCACGTAGTGCAAGACTTACTGTGGCCAGATACAAACTGTTCTGAGGTTTGATTTTTTTCCTTCTCCTTCTGAAAGTAACACTTTATTTTCCTTCTGTGTTTCTTTCATCTCTCAGCTCCAGCCACAAGTCCCCTCAGAGGTGCCTGGGACGATGACTATCAGTATCTCGTGTAATTCACATTTTTAGAGCCTAATCCCATTGTCAGCAGTCCTGACCTGGACTGAGAGAGATGCAGATACGACGCTCTGGTGCCATCACATGAGTTATTGTGGCAGTAGACACAGGCAGACCACGTTCAAAGCCATCAGGTCCTGCATAATTTCCAGAAGAGCTGAGGAAGACTTGACATCAGGGCATTTGCATTTAGATGTTGTTGTAGGTCAACTCAGGGCCCCTAAAGTGGCCACCAAAACCCCCACACTTTGGTGTGCTGAGCCAGTGGAGTTATATTAACAGTGCTGTTAAAAACAAACCAAAACAAACCACAAAGAAACAAAGCACACACAGAAAAAGGGTGGAATATGCAAACTGTGATGCTGAGGGTTTTGTATAAAGAAGTTGATCTGTGCTGTAACTCACGTTTCTCATGTTGAGCACATTTTGGCTATAAAGCTAATTATCATATGGATTTTGAAATTACTCCCTCCTAGTTCATGTCTGGGTACCAAAGGAGTCCTCGTTCTGTTTTGGAGCGGATAAAATCCTCCTCCTGGAAGCATTTGTTTATCATATTACAGCTTCACATGAGCCGAGCTGAAGCCTGACCCGATGTTAAGTGTCTGTGGTAGATTTCATTACATCCATATACTGGAAGTCCTGCCAATATACTGGCAGCAAAATCCTAGTGGAAAATAAATGGCAATAAAAGAGAGAAATGATCGGCTCTGTGAGTGGTGAGGAGCAGAGCTTTATTGAGGCTGGACAGCCCTGGAGATGTCACTTGGCATCGAGACACGAGCTTAAGAGAGTGCGAGTGAAAGCTGATACTGGAATAACGACTCTGTGGCACAGGCAGGGGAATAATTTAATTAATTGCACCGAAATTTCTTTGATGAATAGTTATGTGGTGATAAGTATGAGGTCGAACAGTAGAACGAGTTTCAGCTTTTTAATGGGCCAGCACAGCTGCAGGTTTGGAAGTGTTCCCATTTTGTTGTTTTTCCCCTCCGCGCTGCCCCTCGCTCTCCGTGCGCGCCCGCGCTGCTCGTGCCCACGCCCGCATCCAGCCAGGCTCAGCCTCACCCTGCCCCGGGCAGGGAGGGGAGCTGGCCAGAGCCACTTGGCTCAGGTGGCCCCTTTGAAATCAATGCCAGATCGAAAGGAAATTGTAGGATGGTTTCTTTATGAATCCTGCATTTTTCTCCGATGATGCTTTTAACAGGGCCTCCGCTGCAACAGTTGTATGAAGATTTTTAATAAAACTTTTCTGGTCTCCAGAGGAGCAGGCATGTCTTTGTTGTTGGAGAGCTGGAGGAAAGGGAACAATGCAACACAGCTGGAATTTGAACATTAATCCTGTGATTCCTGAGCTGTTTTTTCAGACAGATCAATTACTCCTGGCTGTAACCAATCTCCAGCCATTTCCTCACGGTCCAGGGCTCTATTTACCATCACTTGGACGCTGCAGCTTGACATAACCTCCTGACTCTATAGCAGTCCAGCTGTAAATATCACCTGCCAGACCTGCAGCCACTGTCAGCTGTGGTTTACCATGGGTTCACTGAGAAATTAGGGATGAGAGCTGTGGGTGGTGCTGGCTGTCAGGCTGGGAGTTACATTTAGTGCCCCTCTGTCCACCCAGCTGCCGTGAGCTCTGTGGGAGTCACTGGATGGGCTGTGCAGGTTTGCTCGGGTCAAGGCCTTGGATGGAACCACCACGCTCCTTGGCAGGAGAGGGGCACCTGGGGTGGGCCATGGGAAGGAAGTCGGTGCCTCTCTGGGATTGTGTCCCTGAACATGAGCTCCTCCAGCAGGAAAGGAGACCCCTCTCCTGTTAACCCAGGCTTGGGGCCAGTGAATAATCTGCCAAAGCAGATGTCAACTCTTCAAACAGAGTGAAAGAAAACATGTAAATAGCTGATAAAATCTGTCAACATCAAAACATTTTTTCCCAGTGCAGCAGAGCTGCACAGACACCATTGGTTTGGATTTATGTTCTCTTACTGCCTTTCTTAAAATTTCCCAATCAGAGTAATAGTGTGTTACTGTCCAGCAACAGCTTCCCACCGAGGGTCACGTTGTGCCTTGCAAATGTTCATTTATTGAGCCGTGGAGGCTGAGACCCAAATCCCAGCCCAGTCACAGCCATCGCTTGGGCCTTCCTCCCAGAATAACAACCTGGTCTGTCCTTGCAAAATTCATAAATAGACATTGATTTCTCTTGAACTCGTGTAGCTTGTCCTCCATGGGACTTTCCTCCCAGTCTCTCACTTTTTCCATGCTTGGTGGATATGGAACACGCCGCAAGATGCACCATTATCTTCACTAGCAGACTTTTGTCCTGCTCTCCTTCCAGCCTAATTCATGTGTCTGTATTTTAATATCTGATTTATTAAGGAGGGTCACTGGCAGGATTGCAGGAGAGTCCTGTGGCTTTGGCCTTTGCCAGCGGCTGGGAGCAGCGGCGGGGGGAGCGCGCTGTTTGCGCCGAGAGTTGGTCGGGTTTCTTTTTTCTTTCTTGGAACTTTGCCCATCTTATTATGAGTTCTTTAGAGAAATGAAATGCAGCAGTAGCTTGAAGAAATCATGGACACTTTCCAGCAGTAAAAGAGCTCTGGAGTCAGTATATAAGCTTTCTCCCCTGGCTGCAGTTAGGAAGCCAGTTGACAGTGTAATGGGCTTTTGGAGGGGGCGCGATGGTTTGTGTGTTCTGTTTGATGTTGCAAATACTGAGCCCTCGGGGAGATCAGGAAAAAGGATGTTCTGTTCTTTAGGAAAGGAAAAGATTAACCTGAAATGTGAACTGAAACTTAGGAACTCTGCAGGCCTTAGGTGCACCAGAGATGAGTTTGCTTACTTTAATGGAAATATCTTCTGTCTTGTAGCAGAGGCGGGCAAGTGTTTTTGCAAGGATTTGGTTGGAGAAGTAATGTGTGTGTGTGTGTTTATAGAGAAATAAAAGCCACAGCCAGGGCTCGAGTAGGTGAATCTTGAAAGCACAGCAATTCCCTCAAGATGAGTTTCTGGCTGTTTGGATGCTCTTCAGAGTCAGAAAGACTTGTAACTGTTGTCAGGAAAAGTCTGGAAATCATATGTGGTCAGTGCTTTGCCAGAGATTTGTGGAAAAAAGGGCTTCTGCTGCATTTCTTCTTTCTCACTTCTGCATCCATTTATATCCATGAGGAGATTCCAGAGATGGGGCAGAACATCTACTGTCACTTTCAATAGAGCTGTAGGGAAAAAAAAAACCCCTTTCCTCTGAGCCAGGGTCTTTTTGTCCCTTTTTAGTAAATGTTAGTGCTGACAATACATGTAGCTTTTGTCAGCAGAAATGGAATTTTCACATCTTACCTTTACCTGCAGATGCAAATATACTTCTGAGGTCGGTCTTTTCCATGTAAGCTCTTGCCAGGCTGACAGGGTTCTGTCCTGGTTACACCCACCCCCTCTTGCTGCCATCTTCCTAATACTGAGCTTGGGTAAGGGTGGTTCAGACAGAGGCTCTGTGAACAATGGGTTTGTCTCCTTTGAGTCACCCTCAATCTTTTACACTGCTCACAGAACTTATTTTTCCTCTTTTTTCTCCGCACACCACAAGCCTTAGGGTTTCTTCTCTTTGGGAGCAGATAACAGGATTTTGGGCTGGAGATCTCTTATGATGTAAGATCCTTTGGATATTGTTCCTTTATCATCTTTGTGTGACTCTCCTTGTTTCCTTAAGATTCTTTTACTGAGTGATGAGACAATGGTTAATGCTTGATGCAGGGAGATGCATCTTCAGTGAGCACAGATGGGTGGGTCCTTGGATTTGCTGTGGTGGGCAGTTTATACAGAGTTGAGGTCTGCTTCTTAAATAAATTAGACTTTCAGTCACCCAGGACTGAAGGACTCCAGAGAACTGGAAAAATGTGATCCCTCTGGTGCTCTGCAGTTGTTTTCATTCCATCTCAAGGATTTCTGATCTTGAGGGAGCGGATGAATTTGCAACCTGAAACATGAGATAATTGTCATTTGGTGAGGGGTTCATGGCTTGTTTTTCTTATTTTGTTTCCACTGTACTCACAGTTATTGCCAGAAGAGTTGAACAAGTTCTCCTTTAGTGTACAATGATGTCTGAACAACAGGTTCATCCTCTCCAGCAGCCTATTTTTACTGGCCTGTGGTAACCATAACACCAAAGAATGAAAGGACATGAGCACAGTTGTAATTACACAATGGATCTTAATCTGGACTGATATTATGAGATATGAATCTATGGCACTTTCAAACTGAAAAAAAAAAATCAATAAATAAAACTTCAAGCACTTTCAGTGCTTCAGATAAGGGGCATATTCCAGGATTTAGCACCAACTCTGGCATCTCTCTCAAAAATTGTATCCTGAGCTTTTACAGCTTGCCTGTCCTGCTGGAATTTGCCATTAAGCAGGAAAGCTTTGCTGAGTAAAGGTTGATATTCTAATCTTGCAGTGTTTTTCCCCTTAAGGGTAAATGGAGTTTCCAGTTCCATTGACTTGTATTTTACAGAAAGATAATGGGGAATTTTAAAGTCGAATTCAATGTCCTCTGTTCAGTTGAAGTAGTTTTAGGCTTTCATAGCACTCTGTATTTACAGAAAACAGTGATTATTTTTACCTATGCTATATTATTAACATAGTCAAGGTTCTTGTAGCTTTGTATCAACCTAAACTTCAGAGCAAGTCCAGGTTTTAATCCAGTCACAATATTCCAGTCTCTGGAGGACAGAATCTGCAGCAGCTTTGTTCTTTTGCTTCTCCTTCTCCCTCCACACCAAAAATGTTCCATCAGGAAACATGACCAGTAATTTTCCCTATAGTTTTGTCACATAATTCCTGTGTCAGAAATCACAGAGGGGGAAAGAGGGGGCGTTCATCTCTTTTAGAGTCTAGTCTCACTACACTCTGTGTTTGTAAAAAACAAGCCCCCACAAAGCTCTTATGGCCATTCAGGTTCAGTGCTTACTCTCCCTTTCTGGTTGGGGTCGGGCTCTTCTCCCAAGGAGCAAGTGACAGGACAAAAGGAAATGGCCCCAGGTTGCACCAGGGGAGGTTTAGGTTGGATATTGGGGAAAATGTTTTTCCTGAAAGCATTGTCCAGCCCCGGCCCTGGCTGTCCAGGGCAGTGGTGGGGTCACTGGCCTGGAGGGTTTAACAGATGTCAGGATGTGGCACTTGGGGACAGGGCTGGTGGTGGCCTGGGCAGGGCTGGGGCTGTGGTTTAAACGTGCTGCTGTGTCCCTGCCAGCCCCGATTTCGCTGTGACTGCTCCCAGCACCTCATGGTGGGGACAGCTCGGGGCTGGGGCTCTGTCCCAGTGCCACCAGTGGTGCTCCAGGGGGCAGGCACTGAGCTCCCACTGCAGGCAGCATTTTCTCTATGGGAAAAGATGGTGTTTTTCCACTAAGTGTTGCCTCCTCCCAAGCCTGAATCCCAGAGCCAGGCTTGCCTAAGGTGCCTGGTGTCCTGAGAACTTTTTCAACAACTTAGAAATCAGAGTGTAGGGAGTTCCATGTACTTCAAAGTATTCATTAATGGAAGTTTGGCTAAAGCAACATCTTAAAATAGAATGTGAAATGAGTGTGCTGTTTCCAAAAAGCTTTTTTTCCCCTTAAATCTCTTAAAATTTATTGGGTGGGCGTGAGCAAAAAGGTTGTCTCCAATAAAAAACTGGCTTTGTAATGATTAGCAGGGGCCCAGTATAATTTAGGATATTCTTTACAGTTTATAAATATGGGCTCATAAAAAGTGTAGATATAAAGAAGCTGTGACTTTAAGTCATTAGAAGCCCAATGGTTTGATAAAATAACAGGAAACAGACAATTTATTATGAGCAATCTCGGTAGCTCTGGATTATCTATAAAACTTTTATGGCCCTCCCCAAGTGGCAAGAGGCCATAAAACTTGCCTGAATGAGGGACTTGTTAATTTACTTGTTAAAGCAAATTAAAAATTTATAAGCGCTTTTAGGTAAATGAGATCTTCTCTCATTGCTGCCCTTGCGGGCTCAGGAGTCCTGGGAGGAAAGAAGTGGTTGCACTCAAACATCACAGCAGAACAATAAAAGCTATTAAATTGGTTCAGTTTAGTACTACAGAGGCAGGCAGCTGTTGCCATGGTTTGCTGGGGGATGCCAGAGGTTGACAGCATGGCATTTCTGTGGCCTTAAAAAGAAGGTAATAACGCTCCCTTTCACCCACCCCGCAGCTCCTCCCGTGCCTTGCTCCTTTTCCTCTTTCTTCCTGTAGCTCTCCTGTAGCTCTCTAAGCCAGTCCTCAGCCTGTCACAGGAACATCAACATCTCCTGCTATCCTTCCTTGTCTTAGTTGTTGTAAAATACGTTTATGAACACCAGAAAAACCTTCACAGTTTCGGATTGCTTAACCAGGATGCTTAATAGCAAATTAAGTTTTAATTTAATTCAATGCTCCTGCTGTAACTAAATGCAGTAGTGAGGAAGAAGGGCCTGGCAAGGAAAATGGGGCTGTTGGGCATCTTTGAGCAATCTTTCAAAGCTGTTGAAATGGATTTGAGAAGTGTTTCTCCAGATCACTTCAGCAACAGCTTCTTACAGCAGATGAGTTCCAGCTGTGGAAGCATCATGAGGAGTTACACTTGGTCCCTGCAGCTCCAGCTCACTAAAAAAAAACTACTAAGAAGGAAAATTTCTGTTGAAAACTCTTAATATGTAGAAAAAGACCTATTTCAGATAAGGTTTTGAATGAGGAGAGATCTAAGTCAGGGTGCAGTGAACTAAGCAAAGCCTCTCCTGAACAGTTCTTCTATAAATTGTATTAATACTTGTAACTACTTTTCTTTTGTTCAGGAAATACCTTTTACAGATCCGGTATTATTTAGAAAAGAAGTTAACAGCACTTCCAGGAGGGAAATAGTGGCATAAATTCAAAAGGTTTGTGTTGAGAACACTTCAGGTGATCACTTCAGATATTTTCAGGTGTCTCAAGCCTGGCACCCAGAAGTGAAGCTGCCTGACCAGTCAGTTGCTAAATGCAGGCCACAGCTGTCAGTACACATTTCATCCCTGCGTATTTCATTTAATACTCATTTCACCTCAGTTCGATTTGTATGATTCTGAATTTCCAAATGCATATTGCAGGAGTTTCCCTTCAGAACAGGAAACAATCGGTGCGAGAAATACGTGGAGTGCATGGAGAAAGTCTAAAAGCATGGGCTGCAAGAGAGGCTTGAAAGAATTGGGGCAGTTTAGTTTTAAAAAAGAGGAAGTGGAGTGGAGATGCTGATAACAGTCTTCAAACACAGAAAGGTGCTGCGGAGAGCAGAGGAGATGGAGCAGGGTGTGAAGGTAACTCTGAGGGAGAGGCAGTGAAACCCTGCACCGATGCAGCTGCAGGGCTGCAGAGCTCGCTGCGAGTCTGCAGCAGGTTTGGGCTGGGTTAGCTCAGGGTCTGCGTGTCAGGAGGGATGCAGCTGGTCCCTCTGGGCTCAGAGGGCTGGGCTGGGGCATCACCTGGGTCTGCACCTTCCTCTACTCTGTGATTTTACGATGCTGAGACTCCTGAGCACTCAGACTGCAGTGGGTAAGATGAGGACTCAAACACTTCAGGCAGTGCTGCCCCAAAGTCTTTATTTCCCATGTGGTTCTGCAGGGAGAGACAGATGTTTAGCAGGACGCTTTTCCTTCATGCTGCTAGACCAAACAAAAGCTTCCAATCTCCAGGAATTCAAGTGCAGCAATCGTAATGTTCTGGCACTTCCATCACTCAATACTTGTATTATAAATATTTCATGGAAAAACTGAATCATAAAAGTATTATTTTTGTAGTGTGCCAAGAGTAGATCCAGGCACTTGGAGCATAAAAAGTATGAAAGTCACATTTTAATATTGTGCTCTCCTCACTAAATACAGTGCTAGCCTGAAACTGTCTGACATATAAAAATAAGGCAAAGCCTCCAAGGTATATTAATGGTGGTTATAGAGCTAATGGTTACATGGCAAACTCCCAGTGCAGTCATTCCAGAGTGCACATTTCTCTGAACCAGATATGACTGGCTGGAAAGGTCTCTTGAAATCCCATCTGGCATCTCCTGGGACCCCACTTCAGCCATATTTCACTGCCCCAAAAGTGGATATAAAATGAGCCAAGAGCTCACTGTCTTTCAGTGAGGTTACACCCCTGCCTCTGCTCGGCACATCGGAAACTCCCAGCCCTAATCCCTGAAATTCGTAGTGATGACAGTGCTTGAAGTCAAATAAATAATCTTTCACGTCCTTTCTTATCTAACTACTGTTCTGGTTCCAGATTTTGGAAACCCACATTCCAAATAGGTTTGTGGGTGTTCTCAGCCTCTCTGGATCTGGCCTTTAACCCGTAAGAACCTATTTAAAAAAAGGAAGAAAGCAAGCACTGAGGCAGAGCCAGCTTTGTTCAGGCTGAGCCTTTCAGAAGGGTACAGGCACTCAGAGCAGGGCGTGGCAGGGATGGGATGTGTTTTTGCTGCAGGTGGTCTGTTATGGAAATTTCTCTGGAAATATATGGCTCTTGCTGGAAGTACATTGAGCCCAGAACGTTATTTCTGGCATAAATCAGAGGGAGGGAGAAGGAGCAGGTAATACCCCCTTGGCAGGGCATCAGTCTGCAGGTAGAAGCCCCAGATCCATGGCCCTGTTTCTCCTGACTTGGAGCAGTAACCAGAATGTCTCTTGTTGTACTTAACTGCAGTACAGACGTTTCCTGGTGCACCATGAAATCCCCACTGAACACCACAAAGTGAATCCAGGAGGCAGAGTCCTGCAGCTGGCTCCTTCCCTAAATCTATGTTTTCTCAAGGCTTTTTTCAATGTTTATTAGTTTAGCCTTGCAGTTCCATGTTTACATAAATTACATGATTAAAAGCAAAACAGGAACCTGGACAGAATGTGGTTTCTGTTAAAATCATTCCCAGTTCCTTGCTAACTTAACCCTTTTGAAAACCAGAGACACTTAGGGAGGTGCCTACGTGTTTAATGCACAGGGAGCCTGTGTTCCAGCCCCCCAGGGACGTGTTTGGAGTTATTCCCCAAGATATTTATTTATTGGCTTCATTCCTACAGTAGCCAGGTGATGACAACAAATACTGAATAGCATCAGCCTCTTGCTGCACCCTGGGAGCCAAGAGAAGGACTTGCCTCAGCTTAATTTAAATCACAACCTGCTAAATTGGGGAAAACCTGCAGAAAAATTCATCAGCAGTTCCAAGCTGCGTGTCTGAAGAGGGAACACAGGAATTAGCTTGGATGTGGCATAGAGATATTTTTATAGCAACTGGTGTTTGCATGGGTAGAGCTTTGATGAATACTACCCCATGTTCTTATCACAGATGAGCAAAGGAAATAGAAATTAGAAGCTCATAAATATAGGATTCCCCTTTCCTTTGAAGAACTTTATTTCCATACGGTTTGCATGAGAATGCTTTCACTGATTTAGAAAAAATGAGTTTGTTTTTGGCTGGGTTGTAAGTAAGGCACAACATTTTAAGTAGATGTCCTTTATCTAAAGTAGCTAAAAAGGAACATGAGATCTGTGAGGGGTTAATTCGTATGTTCTAAATGAAAATGGAATTAGAAAATGAATTCCCTTCTAACATCTCCACTCAGTGTGCAGATCAAAGCCATCATAGGAGTAAATTTATGTCTGATAGTGTGGACGGTTTCAATACACACTGGCGAAATATCATGCTGATTGCTGATTGAAAACAGTTGTTAATTCTCTACTTCACTAAATTCAGAGTGGAAAAACTTTCCTTAATAAAGAACAGATTGAAGAGAACCAAGACCTTACTGTGTGGAAATTAATGGCAGATGCATATACTGGTAGTTAAAATGTTTCATTAGATGTTAATGTCTTGCTGTGTTTTTAATTGTTCAGAAATTAGCCTCTAGAATATTAAAACCATCTGTTTGTTATCATGATGAAACAGAATACTTAAATAGTTATTAATTTTGTAGGCTTTTTTTTTCCTTGTCTGCAAAACTTTGATCTGTTGAGATTTCAGTGGATGCTGGATGCAAAAGTGAAAAACAATTTTAAAACACCTTGGTGCCCCAAATCTCAGCATTTGCTGCCTGCCACCCATATTTTGCATGCCTGCTTTATTTCACAAATTATTATTCACCAAGGAGAAGTTGACGTTTTTTAGTGCATGGAAGGAGCGTGCTGATGCTTGCTGAGCCTGTATAATGGTTGATTTAAACTGTAATATGGTACTTTCTCACATGCTGATACTTAGTTTTTAAGTCTTGTGGGTCATTTTAAAGCCCAAATATTTCAAAGCATAGAGGGGGTTCCATGTTGATCCATCAGCACTGGGCTTTGTCTTCCTCCATTTCCAATTATTTACAGCTATTTTTTTTAATTATTTTTTTTTTTAGGACTGAGTTTTGGGGAAGTTGGGGGTTGATAGATATTTGGGTTATCATTTCTGATGGGTTTTTTAATCATGTAAATGAACAACAATGGGCTCCTGCAGGGCCTGACTCAGGTAAATATTCTTCTTTATGAGAACATACATTGAATCTATTTCTGGCATAACAGCAAAGCTTACTCCTCTTCTCAGCTGAGGTGAATTTAACCAAGTGCTGAAGTGCTGTGTGGTGGGGAGGCTGTAACATGTATGTACACACAGCTCTCCAGTGTGAAGAGCACGATTTAGAATACATTTTGTAATGCTTGTTATACGTGACTTAAGTGTGAAAATTTATTCAGTAAGTCTAAACATTACTTAGAGAGCCATTAACATATCTTTCCAAGTGATTTTTGACCTTTTTCTGAATAAGCACTTTACAAATTATTAAATGCCAGAATGAGGATTAATTCAAGTAACTGTAATTTGATAGCAGTCCTCTATTATAGATTTTTTGCACTTATCTTAAAACAATAATAAAGCTCCACTTATCGAATGTAGGACTATATTTTCAAGATGGGTAAGTTTAGTACAGTTTTAAAGCGTAGAAAAGAGAAGTTAAATTAGGGGTTTTCATCAGTATAAGGTACAGAAATATCTATCAAGTGTTTATGGTGGACAGCCAGTTCCCTAAATGGCTTCTGCATCCCTCGAAGTCAGTGGCAATCCTGAAGTTGTCCCCTGTGATCGTGGTGGGTGTTGGGTCTTACCCTGCTGCCATCTCTCTGCTGAGGCTGCCAGCACAGGGATGAGTAACACTGGCTGGCAGAATGATTTTCTGGGAATGAAGATGGTTTTGAACTTGGACTGAGGCAACCAGCTCATCAGATCTATCAAGCATTAAATCACCTTTGGTCACTGTTGACAGGGGACAGACTGCAAGATTGATCAGGAGATTTTTTTTTGGACATTTGCAAACAGGAGGACTCATTATTTCAATTGGCAAAAGCAGTCTAAGGTGAAAGCACAGTGCTGCAATGTATTTTACATTGTTGCTTAGGATGAGGGAGGAACAGAGGTATGCAAAAAGGAAAATGAAAATCCAGAGTGCTGGGATAGCTGAGTGTGTTCAGAGCTTCCCTGGGAGTGCTGGGACGCTGACTCTGTTCACAGCTTCCCTCTGACAGGGTGGAGGTGCACCACAAGTGTTCCTCTGAGTGGCACCTTGCCATCCACCAGAACTACTCCAGGTTTAAACAACTTAAACAATAGTTCCTCCCTTTGCTTTTCTCCGGAGATGTTTGTGATGACTAAACTCATCTCCACATCAATGACAGCTGCTAATGAATTCAGATGCTTCATTCCCTTCCCTTCTGTGCTGCTTCAAATAGATTTTCTTTGCCAGATACTTCAGCTTCCCTTTCCTGCTAACAAATTGGTACTGAGGTATATTGTTGTGACTTTTGCTTCTATCATTCAAGCAAGAGGAAAATACAAGATGTATAGATGTGAGTTATATGTCAAAATGCTTTTACTCCCTCTCCCCCCTCCTCCTTCACATTATTAAATTATAGAGAAATACTATCATAATAGCCTCTTGGCCAAGTCACTGAGAGCAGAGTTATGGCTCCCTTGATAAATTGCAAAACATTATTAAGTTTTGCTCTTTGGACTGAGAGTATTGGCATAAAAGAACATCAACTCCAGTCAGATTGGTCTTGATTGCTGCTTAATTGCTGCTTGTTTGTGTTAGCGATCATGTGGTTTGATTGATCTTGCCCTGCTTTTGTCATTATTGTTACAACTTCCTAGTTTTCTCCTTGTACAGAGACCACAGGATGACTTTTAAGTCTTGAATAATTTATCTAGCTGGGCAGTTAAACGGCTTAAAATAGTATTATAGTTTTAAGCCAATAGCTCAACCTTCAAATCATTATTTATGCAACCAAATTATTAAATATTTATTCTGGGCTTATATCGAGCGGTGGAATAACAGGATTCCTTTATGTTAGCAGTGGTAAGCATCTCGAGGTCCATCCATGAATACTGATACTTCCTCCTTCAAGACATTTATTTACTTCTGTAATGTTAGCTGGGTGTCACATTAGTGGTCTGCACTGAGGCAGAAAAGGATGGTGTGACTCAATTCCAGCCAGTGAGCACAGTCACTGCTCTTTCTCAGGCTGCTTCACCTCTTTACATATTCCAAAAGGTCTCATCCCATCTCGCATCTCCTTTGCACATGAGGAGCAACCATCCTGTGGGCTTGGAACAAGTGGAGCTCCACAGGAGCTACCTTGGGGTTATGTTTCCCCTCACTGCAGCAGGTGGAGGCTCTTAGCTGGATTTGTGGACAGCTGTAGAGCTGCACTGCTGCTGGAGTTTTTCATCCTGGCCTATTTGCTTTTTGTTCCCTCACGTGATTCATTTGATCTTGTTGCTTAAGTATTCTTCCACTAAGTTACACATTTCAAAGTCAACCGGAGGCCTATCGTAGAAAGTTGGATATCAGACACTGGGCTAAATGGAAAAACATTTCTGTTCTCTCCCCTTTCCAGAGATTCAGGTTTAAAGTGGTGCTTGCCTTCACTTTCCTACCTCACCTGACCTTACCTGTATGACAGAAACAAGAACTCCTCAGAGGTCCAGGGCTGAGGCTGGGACAGAGTCCCTGGGTCTCCTGTGCCTGTCACCACCAAAACCAGAGCTGGTAATGGTCTAGCAAGGATCTGGAAACTTGCCATGTGCTCTGAAACAGGCACAGAATGTTGGGGTGAAACTGCCAGCCTGGTTCTCCATTTTCTGAATGAGCAAGCCTAGACAGGAGCACAGCAAGCAGTCCCTGGCGAGAAGCGTTGCAGCCAATGCGTGTGCACTGCTCCTTGCTGGGTATTTCTGGGCAATGCTGGGGACAGGCACCGTAGCAAGAGATCCTGACTCTCCCCATTGCCCTTCAAATCTGGTCTGGGGACGTACAAAGCTGAAGCAAGAAGCAAAGGTGGTGTAAATAGCAGAAAACCAGCCAAAAGTTGTACAGGCATGGATGAGATTGTGGATGGATG